>VWZY01011577.1:247375-257659 GCA_013399075.1 Chloroceryle aenea | reverse complement strand
GGGACAGGACAAGGGGGGATGATTTTAAACAAAAAGGGGGACATTTAGACTGGAGAAAAGGAAGGAATTTGTTACACTGAGGGTGGGGAGACCCTGGCCCAGGCCGCCAAGAGAGGTGGTCACTGCCCCATCCCTGGCACCATCCCAAGGCAGGTGGCTGCTTCTCTGAGCACCCTGCTCTGGTTGCAGATGGCCCTGCTCCCTGCAGGGGGTTGCACCAGATGACCTTGAAAGGTCCCTTCCCACCCAAACCAGTCCATTATGATTTCACACCGCTTGTGGCAGCTTGTTTCTCAGAGCCAGGATTTAGGGTGAGCCTATGATGGCTGTGGAGGGCTCAGGGTTCAAACCGTGGCAGGCACACCACAGGCTGGCTGCCTGAGAGCTCTGGTCAGTGCCTGCCTCAAGGGATCAAGGGGCAAAAGAACAAATCCCTGTTTCTGATGATGCCTTCAATGAGTTCTGATCTTGTACAAACCTAATTTTCACTTTGATGTCACCCCTGATATTCAGGACTTCATTTCCAGTAGGCTTTTAAATTTTTTTATTTTTTTTTACCATCATGAACTGTCTGCTTTGGCTTCTTGAAATTAACTTCCTAATGCAAGGCTGACTTTTGGTAATAGAATATAATATCTGGGAACGGACACTCGGGATAGAGCATTCCCTTAATGCAATTCTTGCACAATTATGAGTTGTTTACCTTAAACATTATTCTGAGGAGTAAAGAAAACTCGGGTTAATAACCTGAGCAAAACAATTATCCAGCTAAGACTTTTTATTGAATCATGTATGCAAAACACAGAGGGTTTTCATAACAGATGTATTTAATCTTGATGCAAGGCTTGGTTTTAACCCCGCAGTGTCTCACAGTTTTGTCAGAGCTGGACTAGTTCTGGTGTGCTTGAATAGAAGAGACTGAGCCAGAAGCCTCTGGGATCACAAACAAGACTCTGCTATTGTGGAAGCCCCTCAAAGTCTTGTTATTTTCCAGTAGTAAATATAATAATGAAGCCCTGGAAGATCATTTATATAATAGCTCAGCAGCTTGGGTAGTTTTCATAACTGTCTGCACCAGGCCCTTGGAAGCTCTCCCGGTGTTTACTGAAGGAAATGTCAGGGCAAGGCTATTGTTTGTGTCAGAGATGTAAACTCTGGCAAAAGAAGAATAACCTCGTGGCATAGATTGCTCCAGAGTTTTACCCTTCGAGGGAGAAGGCAGCATCTGGCAGCTCTCTCTGCTCTTTGGTTGCTGGTTGGTGTCACGCTGCTTGTACTTGGCTCCTGCTGTCACCAGTAGTAGTGGTCGAGTGTCCCAGAGCACAACACAACCTCAAGTCCGTGCAGCTGTTGGCAAAGACTGGCCACGTGGAAGCAGAGAGATCAAGAAAAGGCTCCCTTAAAAGCAAATATGTTAAATTTTACTGCATCAGGTATAAAAAGAACGCTTGATCTTAAAGCTGGCAAAGCACAAGTGGGTCACCTGGGCAATTTCCCTGCTTCACAAAGGCTGATTCTCCCTGCTGAATATTTATTAGGGTTTTATCGGGCTTGCTTTTGAATTCACCAGTGAACGAGTTTCTACCAACAACCCTTTTGCCCTCAAACTATTTCCTCTTCTAATTTTCTTCTTTAATTTTCTTTCTTCGTATTAAGCCTAAATTTCTTTTTATTCAGTTTCCTATAATTGCTCCCAGTTATCCATCCTATCCCATCCCGAGCGCTTCCTTCCCCGCTGGGAAGCTGATACCTGTCAGATACCCCTGGACTGTTTCCTTTGGTCAAAGATCCACATAAGCAATTCCTCTAATCTTCCCTCTCCCATCCGTTCCCTCAGGCTCTTCATTATTTTACTGAACTGCTTCCCATTTATCAATACTATTTTATGATGATTTCCTGGCATCATTGTCTCCCCTGCCCATGTACACGCAGCCCACGGTGGGGGTGTTTTGTGCACAGACCTGGCTGATCCCCCTTTCCCTTGGCTAAGGAAGCTTTTACAACCAGAGAATGAATACCCTGCCCCACCATGTAATCGTACACCCTGCAAACAGGAGCCTGGTGCCTCAAATACTACTTGTGGTTAATTATTTACCCAGGATAAAACATGAGCAGCAAGCCTGACTGGTGGGGGAAGAGAGCAGTGTTCCCTGATCATTTCAAAACTCCTTTTCTGAAGACTCCTCTAGTGTCTGAGCTCTCTCTTGCCTGGCTCTTTTGTGGGCAGGAGCAGTTGCTGAGCCACAGCTGTTAAAGTCATGTAACCTTTTAAATCACTATTTATTTTTATTCTCTATCAATATTGGTGTCCGAATGCCAGGGTCTGTGCTCTCAGGGTGTCTGCCTCTGCCTGTTGGGTTCTTGCTGTGGTGGTATTTCTTGTGATGTAACGGAACGTGAAGCATTTCTGATGGCCTCTGGTGGATGTGCCCCTTGGTCTTTTAAGGGTTTTGAAGCTTATCTGGAAAATAAGCAGTTAGAGTCTGTGAGTGAAGTTGGTTTGGGGTAAGGATGCTCTGAGACTTGATTTTGCCTTAATCTCTGATATAATATTCAGGTTTCATTCTGTAATGGACAAGGAAGGTTGGAGAAATATATGTTTAGGAATCTTTTTTTAGTAAACACATTATGTTAATATATAGAACAGAAAACAACTTTTAAAACCACTAAGTGCTAGGAGTGAAATACAGTGACCACCAAGCATTTCACTGCTGAAAATAGACCAGCACAGAATCATCTTTCCCAACGTTTCTCTGGCTGGCCATCTTTCTAAAAAGTTAATCTTTACAAGAACAAAAGAAAAGGCTTGAACACTAAGTCCCCATGAAGCAATTGTGTGAGTAAATATCAGGCTACTTAAGGGAGCAAAACTCGAGTGAAGCTCAATGCAAACGGCGAGTGTGAACTGTGCCAAATGTGAGGGTTTGGCCCAGGGTTCATGATTGTGATGATCTGCTCTTGGTGAAAACGTCGGCTGGTTGTTTTCCTTTGCCTTGGCTAATGCTGGGAAGAATAAGGGAAGGATACGAGCAGGAGCTCCTGGTAGTTGCCTTGCTGGAAGAACGTGCCAGTCTGCTGCTGCTCTGGCAGTTACTGTTACTCGTCTTTTTCCTTCTGAAGTTGTTCTTTTCTCTTTGTGCTTGGAAAGGCTGACCTCAGAAATGACAATCATGAAGTTCTTGTCAATGCTCAGACGTTATATTGATGGAGGATCTCTGAAGGTGGTGGGCGAGGGTAAGCAACAGTCAGATGGTGGGTGGGAATGGAAACAGGATGACATAAGATCCAAGAGATCTGCCGGTGCCTGCTCTTGATGTTGTCAGAAAGAAAATAGGAGCTCAAGCATGCCCTGGAGATCCTTCTGTGGAGAAGTGCTTTGACACTGGAGCTCCATCCTTCTCACTTAAGCCACGCCAGTTCCTGGAGAGCTCTGGGTCTGGAAGTGAAAAGCAATCCAGGTGGCCTGCTCTCACCATAGATCTGTCAGCAGTGTGTGTTGCATCATCTCCAGGGACCTGGGCAGGTTGGCCACTACCTGTTGCTGAGGTTTAAAAATCCACCCCTGTCTTTTTCATCTGTCCTTAAAGACTGCCAACAGTGCTCTACAGCTTCTCCAGTCAGGCTATTCCAGTGCTTCTCTCTCTCAATAGAAGGCTTTCTTGAAGTCTAACCCTAAGTCTTTCTTGCCACATTTTGTCTGTCCTCGAGGAGTGTCTGTAAATGTGCCTGATAAACTATTTTCTCATTTGGATGCCTTTTAGGGACTGAAGTTGTATCATTCCCTTGCTGTCAGCAGGGAATGCAGGGGCTCAGCATTGAGCTCTGCAACCTCAATTCTCTCAGTCCTCTCCCATCAGCCCTGTTTTCAGGTTCTGATCATTCATCCCTGGCTTTTGCACGCTCTCAAACTGTTCTATGTCCTCCCTGAAGCTGAAGCCCCAAAGTGCCTGGGTAGAATGAGCTGAGACCACGCTGGTACTGAGCCCAGCTGAGGCATTGCATTGGGTGTCCTCCAGGAAGGACTGCACGTTCACTTTGGTGGAACACAACCTGCAGTTATTGACTCCTTTTCACTATAACCCTTTCAGAAGGTGCATCTGCAGCTATTAGTGCTTACTCCTTCCATTGATGATACATATCCCCTGTCTCTGTTGAGCTCTGTCCAGTTTTCTTTATTGTAAAGGTGAAGTTGAACTTCAGTCTTGCTTTCTCAAAGGTTTGTGATGACTTCCACATCCACATCATATGCAAATCTTTTTTTCATGCTTTATCATCTCTGATTTTAGAGAAAGCAGGGAACAGAATGGGATCCCAGATGATTTCTGGCAGATCTTTGATGAATCAGCTTGCTAAGGAGTTGTTGCTGTTCATGCTCTGGGTATGGTTGGATAACCAGGTATCTGGGAACAACTTTGACACCCATGCAGAAGACTCACTCACACCTATGACATCAACAGAGCTAGAAGTGGCCAAGTCCCCCCATTTGGTTTTATCAAAATCCTACAGAGTCTGAGGCTCCTTTGTGCCTGAAAAATGATGTTTGTTGCCAATTCAGAATGGGAGTTACTGAAACCCCCCGAGGGCAAAAACATTGCCTTCTTTGGGAACTGGAAACAACCTGAGAGACACAGTTGCATGAGATTTCCAGCTCGTACAAACTAGCTTCTGTGTGGGTAGGAAGTGTCGTGGTAAAGGGATCTGGAGATGAGAAGGGGCAGAAAACTTTTGAGTGTAAAGCATGAACCAAAGCCCAGTCAATGGAAACTCTCTGCCTGGGAGCTCATGGCCATGTGGAGGGCTGGTAGAAAAGCAGGGCAGAGAAAGAAAAAAAAATACACTGTTAAAGCAAAAAGATTGTTAAGATAGGAGAGGAAAATAGCTTTCTGTAGAAACTTTGAGGGCTGTGGAAAAATATTCTTCCAAAGGCTACTTGGAAATGTTTAGAGAAAGCCCTTTCCAGCTAAGTAATAAAGCTAACATAGGACCTGAAAGAGAGAGAGCAAGGGGGTGGAACAGAACAAAACCAAAACAAAAATACAACAGAGTTAGACAAAATAAACCAAACAGCCTGCTAGCTTTCTGAAACTCCGGGTGGTGTGTGCCAGCCTTCCCACGTTTTAGGGGTTTCTGGTTTGAAAATTTACTTTCTCTTGTTTGGGCAGCGAGCGCATCACTGGCGCTGCAGGGAGAGCTGCCCAGCTGCCTGCAGTGGAGGAGCAGAAGCCTCAGCAGCAGCAAGGATGATGGAGCCATTGGGGCCCATCAGTGGCAGGGGTGGTGGAGCCATTGGGGGGTCCATTGGCTGCAGGGGTGATGGAGTCATGTGGGTCCATCAGCAGGGGGGATGATGGAGTTGCAGACTGTCTTTGGGACCCGATGCCATGCAGCTTCTTTCCCACTCTCCTCTTCCCTCGTGTATTTTTGTCCTGTTCCAGTAAAGGTGCTGTGATGCTGCTGGCTGGGTGTAGCACTTTCCTTGAGCAGATAAAGGCTCTGCCTTCCGTCTTGCCCCGCTAATTGCTACCAAGAGCGGTGCTGTCGGTGCCGTTTGTGGGCCTGCCTGGGTACCTGTGTTTATGGGAAAGTCTGAGGGCAGACTTTGTCTACTCTGAAACGTTTTATCAGCAGCAGGGTAGCAATTGGAGGAGAATTAGTCCCGGGCTGCTGTTGAGTTTCTAGAGCCTGTAGACTGACTGCTTGTTACCAGAATGAGAAATGTGAGTAAGCAGCATCTCATCAGCACTTGCAGTCCCACTTTCTATTGCTGTCATCAAAGAGTTTAGGAAAGTTTGCAGTCAGAGTAGCTTTTTTCTTTTTCTTTTTCTTTTTTTTTTTCACTATCTGTGTTTGCACAATACTGTCTGGGAAACGGGTGCAAACTGGAGCATAGGAGAGTCCATAGACATTTAAGGAAAAACTTTTCCATGTTGGGGGTGACAGAGCCTAGCCCAGGCTGCCCAGGGAGGTTGTGGAGTCTCCTGCTCTGGAGAGATTCCAAACCCACCCAGACACGTTCCTGGGTGACCTGCTCTAGGTGTTCCTGCTCTGGCAGGGGGATTGGACTCGATGATCATTCAAGGTCCCTTCCAACCCTTAACATTCTGTGGAATTCTGTGCTGTAGAGCAATTTATGGGCAAGGCATGATCTGGCTTTGGGCTCTCAGTTCAGTGGCCATGGCCAGGTGAGAACTGGGATTGGAAGCAGAAAACCAAGGTAAGTCCAAGATGACCCCAGACAGAAGTGTGGCCAGAAAGGTAAAAATAAAAAGTGATCTCGTACAACCAGCCTGGTGTATGAAGCTGATGTGGATTTAAGCCAGAAAACTGGGATTATCCTGATGCTCAAAAAGCACTTAGAGCAAACACACTTGGAGGACTGTAGATGCCCTCAATTTGCAAATGATTTTCATTCATTTCTGCCTTTTTTTTTTCGGTTTGGGGAAGCGGAAGCTTTGTACTGGCTAAAAATAGCAGTGCTTACAACCACTTACACTCTTTTATTGTATTGCAGAAACAGAATTATTGCTTTTAGACTGGATTTCCAGACTGTTGAAGAGTTAGTGTTGAAATCTGGAGGTAAAATTCCACGGTGATTTCCTAGTATTGGATTTCACGTGGTGCTTTCAAGTTTACCAGCCACATGATAGGTGGGATAAAATGGAGAATGAGAAACTTAGCAAGAAATTGCTTTAGAGGATCCTGCAATGGCATCAACGGGAGCTCCAGGAACACAAGGGGTTATGAACAGCCTCTCTCATGGCCAGAAAGAAAATATTTACACAACACAGTCCCTGAAAGTGAAAATCACAGAAACCTTTGCTATGAATAAGAAATTAATCAATTGAAAAGTGACATTTGCAACCTACGGGTCACCTTTTGCTTTCAAGAGGTTGATTTGTAATGAATCCTTTTTTGCTTTATCCTGTCCTGCCAACCTGGAATAAAATAAAGCAAGGGATTGTCACAAAAGCTGTGTAGCTTTTGGAGCTCATGTGGAGTTTGAAGAAAGGATTAAGGGGAGATACTGAGCTGGCCTCGTCCGAGTGCCAAATTTCACTTCTAGTGAACTCCAAATTGGTATTTTACATGAGATGAAAAACAACTCTGTGTTATATTAAAGGATCTGACCTTGTTACTTGGGTACTAGCTGTATGTCAGATCTTATCCTGCACTTGGAGGCTATTTTAGTTGTCCAAGGAGTACTGAGGTTTCAGAGCACTGCTTCAAACCTCCAGGAAGGCTTTGGCTGTAAACTCTCTGTCCCAGAATAATCTCACTGTACAGAGCACTTTACCATTGTCACTGGGCTTTGGTTATCACTTGATATTTTTCCTTTTCCTCACTGGTAGGTGGTTGATTTTAATGTGGTTTACATGTCCTTTTTTGGTGTTCTGCAGGAATATCCTCTGGGGTTCTTTTTCCTTTCCAAGACCAATAAACCATCAGACACAGTTAAAACTGATCCCTATTGACCAGGAGGGAAGGAGAAGGCTCTTGAAGTCATCAGGTCTCTTGGAGAAAGCAAAGTTAGCCAGAGTCATCATCTGGATTTTATTGGATCTATTTATTTCACTTCATTTTTTAGTTTGGTTGCAGAGAAATGCATCTCCTCTTTGGATTTGTGTAGGCATCAGGATGAATATCTAACACACGATTCCCAGAGGGATGGGGTTTTGAGACACAGTGTTGTAGCTATTACAAATTAATTACTGTTCTCCTCAATATTCCTGGGTTGTATCTGTGCTTCCTTTGAGGGAATTATAAGGATCATTATAAGGGAAAAGAAAACTTAATAAAAATAAGCACATTGTTTTTGAGTTTGCTAGAAGTGATTGATTTCTGCAGACATTTGAATGGCTTTTCCACCCGTGCTGGGAAACCAGTGCAGGGATCTCCTGGGCTCCTGAATTGGATTCTGTGGTCTGAATTGAATCTCGTGTGGGTTCTCCAAGTCCTGCTGACCTCACCAGAGTTCTCCCAGTTCCCACGAGCTGACAACGCTGTCTCTTTCCCCAGAATGAGTGTTTAGTTTTTCATAAGCTGAGGCATCAGGTCTACTAGAGGAGCATCCTCGCTGCAGGCGGAACCGGAGTTTTGGAGCTGGCCAAGAGCGTGGTCCCTGGGGCTGTGAGGTCCGAGCGGTGACATGTGAAGGCTACAGGTGACAACCTCCAGCTAAGCTATGGCAGTGACACCTAACCCAGCTGTGGCTGTTGGTTTCAGGGTGTGTGAGTTGAGTCCTGGATCAAAGCCTCTCGCAGCAGCAACGGCTATTGCTGGTTGCTGGCAAGGAGCCTGGGGCTCGGTCACAGCAGCAGTGTGGCAGACACAGGGAGAGAAGAGATTTGTAAGCTGGTAGAGATCTCTTTTCTCCAGTCTGGAAAAAGTTTGACTCTGCCTACCTAGAATAAACTGGGGAATCATCTTGGCTTTGCTGAACATTCACCTGATGGCCACGAGAAGAGAATGACTGACAAAGAGCAGGGCTGCTCAAGGATGTCCATCTATGACCAAGGGTCCCATGCAGGACTCTGGCCATTGCACCAATTTTAACCCCCTACTTCTCAAATTTTAGCTTGCTGCTTTAGTTCTGCTTAGGAGCCTCCACACAGCAATCTCCTCACTCGATAGTTCAGCAATTACTTTTCTCAGAAAAAAATAGAAATCACATGGTAAATGCAACAGAAATATTTGAATCAAGAGAATTATTTCACTTGTAAATATTTGATTGTGTTCTCATGCAGGTCAAAGCCAGATTCAGAAGCCCACAGCTGCTGTGCCACGCAGCAGCAGTGCTGGGTGAGTTGGGATCAGCTGTAAGTCATGGCAAGCATATAAAAAACTGTATTACTAAAGAGGTTAAGAGAGAGAAATAGAGAGTTCAGTACAGTCAAGTGATGAATTTGAAAAGTTTCCATTGTTTACTTATCTAATTAAGAATCTATCTCCATACAGGCACACGAACGGCAGGTACAAATATATCTAGATGTCTATCTTTGTTCCACTGTACGTTTGCCTGCAGGTCTCTATAGATAGAAACATAAAACGGTGAGTATATCCTGCTGGCTTTTGAAACTTACAGAAAATTACCAACAGTTTCTTTTCTCTAGTTTGCTCAAATGCTTGTGGTTAGATATTCTGAAAGTATAGAATTAAAAGCAAAAAAAAAGAAAGAGAAAAAGACAAAAAGGTTCTAGACACTTTGAAAATCAGTTGCTTTGTTAAACAAGCTTTTTTAAAATAATTTTTTATTTAATAAGCAAACACTTTTGATTCTCAGCCTCTCCACAGATGATTCAATAACATAAAATTGGGTGATTTTCCTGATAAATATTAATTTGGAGCTGGAGTCACATCCAGTGTGTGGCACCTGATGGCTGGAGTTTGAGAGCCATGTGGTGGGATTTCCAGAGCAGGGCTGGGTCGGGTGTTTGTCACCAGGCAAGTCTGGGTGCAATAAATGAAGCTTTTGCTTGCAGCACACAGAGCCCTCTTGCTTCTTATTAAACTGTCTCAAAATCCAAAGTAAAAGGAGAAGTTGAAAAGAAAAAAAATTTGAATAAGATGAAGAGGACTATTCCTTGTAATTATGCTATTCAAATGAGAATCAAAACCTTGGGTAGCAGCACTTAAACATGAAGAGTTGAATGAAAAGGGAAGATTCCTTAATGAAATTGTACTGAGGGAACATAATGAACAGAAATCATAGCTAATAATTGACTGAAGCTGACTTTCTTATCTCCTGGTTTAATTTTATTATCTTCCCGATTGTCCATGAATATTCAAAATCTGGAAAGGGAATGAGCACACCTGGCCTTGTTATTTGCTGAAGCAAGACCAAATCCACGGGGACTGCACTTTGAATGTAATAATTCACATCTGTGCCTCAAGACTCGAAGGAATAAACATCTGTAATGTGTGATTTTAAACAGATTTATTAAAAAAATGGCCATAAATTAGTGTTGGATTAAAACAAACCCTTCACTCCTAAATTTATGATGAACAACCAGTGTTCCCATTTTGAAATATTTTCTTTTTCCCCACTTCTTTGGCACGTAATCCTGAATTAATCTGATATTATTTCTAGTTACAAAGCTACTGGATTTTCCTATTCTTCATACCCTTACCTTCTCTCATATGCACTTTTAAATTATATAAGCCCATTTCTAATGGCATTGGTATGAATTTCTACCCAAAAAAATGAATGGCATCATCCTGACATCCTCAGCATCATCCTGACATCCTCAGCTAAATGGCTGGGCAGTGATTTCAGTGACAGGAGGG
>VWZY01011577.1:213850-247222 GCA_013399075.1 Chloroceryle aenea | reverse complement strand
TGGTCTCATGGTAATGGACCAAGGTGTTGATGTTTTCCAAGGAGAGTGTTTCTCCTTGAGGACCACCATGTCCTCTTCATCAGGTGTGAATGCAGAACTGCCTCTGCTTTTGCTGGAAGTGCCTTGTGCAGATGCAGTCTGGGCTATGACAGCGGTGATGGGATGAGTTTGGGATCCACAGTTTTGAGGAGACTTCTGCCTCAGTGGATGAGTTGAAGCAGCTCTTAAGTTATTCACCTCTTAAATTGTAGCAAGGAGCTGTGGACTGGCTGCATCCCTCAGCATGACTTGGGTTCTGCAGAGCTCTGGGAGGCCTTTTAACAGAGCTTCTGGAAAAGATGGTTTGCATTAGAGTGTAAGGAAAATTGGTTTTGTGTATACAAAGGCTCCGTGGTGTGACATCAGGGGTGGTTGAAAGGAGAAGGCATCACAAGTGTGCAAGAGCAGATGGATATGCTGGAATGGGAGCTCTGCTTGTGGCAAGAAAGGACCAAGCAGGACCCTTTGAGTTCTTCGTGCCTGGAGACCCAGGCTGGAGGATGAGCTGTTGCTCTGTGGACTACTGAGCTCCTTGTAAAGCATTTGGTCTACTGGTTAGACTTTGTCCAAAGGTATGAGTAGATGGTAGTCCAACAGATGGTTGGACTCGATGATCTTGAAGGTTGTTTCCAACCTTAATGAATCTGTGAGTAAAGAGGAGTTTGCAGGGGTTGAGCTGTGATGGGAGGAAGCAGCATGCCGTCGGCTGGGCGGCTGTGTCGTGAGGTAGTTGGACTTCCAGAGGCTAATTTGGTTTATTGCTTTGGCAGAGCCCTTTGGGAAGGCTCTTACACCAGCACATCCCTGAGCCAGGCTGGACATCACAACTCCAGTCCCATCCTCTTGGCCCACTGAGTTTGCCTGCAGCGTTCCCACCCAAATCTTCCTTTCCACCCCAAACCAGCCTGTGCCGCTCACGCGGAATCTTTCCTGGCTCTTTGCTGTAGGATTCTCTGGAGGGATTTGCAATGAGTGGGCATGCTGGCATCATCCCCATCCCCCTGGTGATGTCACCCATGGGGCAGAGTGTGGCAGCAGCCGGGGCAAAGCCAGGATATCTTAAGCCTTTTTCTCCAGCATCTAGATTCCTTTGCCATCGTTTGGGTAGTTCTGTTAGTGCCAAGCATAACGAAGGCAAGTTTTAATTTGAACAGTCAAACAGCCACACACACACAAAAAGAAATAATAAAAAAAAAAGAATGATCTGGAAAAAAAAATCCCCCAAACTCCTTTCGCCCGCCACGCAGTGAGAAATGGAAATAAAGGTGGCCACTGCCTGTACTCGACAACGCTGCAACATGTGATATTTTCAGAGGTATCTCGGGAGCATCTACCACATTTTACAGCATGTGAGGCATATCATCTGGAGCCGTTTTGATCTCCTGTAACCTGTTCAGAAATGCATGTATTTCATAACAGGCCCTGCGCCCCGATAAGCATCTCCGAGTTTCTTCTGCGCGGTATCTGCAAACAATTCAAAGCTGTTCCACACAAACAAATGTGAGAACCCCCTGACCACAGACTGCCTTTAGAGCAGACCAAGATTTGATGTTACTCATATCTTCCAGTACCTGTCAGAGTTCAAACAGGAAACCTGGTTTTTCCTCTCATGTCAACAACATTTTTTTTAATTCTCTTTTTTCTTTTTTTTTTTTCTTTTCGGAACAGGCGCTCGGCAGCAGCCTCGTCCTCGAGCGGTGGAAGTCCTGTATTTCTTCAGGACAAACAAGCACTTGCTCTGGTACGTCATTGCTGACATTAACAAGAGCTGAATATGTGGTTTTCGGTGATCCTGTGGGTGCTTCTATAGAAACGGACACGTTGGCTTTGAACAATCACACAAAAAAGGGATTCATTCATACAGGATATAGGTAACGCGCAGCCGAGGGCTCGCCGCAGCTCGTGCTCTGCTTGGGAAAGGTCAGAAAGGATCTGGGTACTCTTTCTCCTGGTGCCACTGTATTTTGTGCTTATGCAGTAACACTTTTTATCGCTTCAGCCTGTTTATCATACCTGTGATATCCTGCTCGCCAGGGCCCCAGCGATGCGCGTGGAAGGTTTCAGCGGAATAAATATTTGTGTTTACTGGTGAGGAATCCATCACGGAATCACAGGATGGTGGGGGTTGGAAGGGACCTCTGAAGTTCATTGAGTCCAACCCCTCTGCCAGAGCAGGGAAGAACTCGAGCAGATCACTCAGAAATGCAGCCAGACAGGGCTGGAAAGTCTCCAGAGGAGACTCCACAACCTCTCTGGGGAGTCTGTTCCAATGCTCTACAACTCTTCCAGTCAAGAAGTTCTTCCTCATGTTGAGGTGGAACTTCCTGCACTTGAGCTTGAGAAAGCTTCATCTCAGCACCCCAATTATCAATCAGTTAACCTGTCCCCAAAAACATGGAAAAAGCCTCGTGCCCAGGTCAGAGATTTGGCTGTAGCCACTCATGTATGAGTGGAAATTAGGAATGACAAGTTAGGAATGACACACGTCCCCCTGAAGCAATGCTCATTACTTATCTTTCATAATGCTGATTGATAAATGGAGTAAAACTTGAAACTTTCCAGTCTAGGGTTGGAAATGCTTTGGTAACATTTAACTTCACTTCCCTGTGAATATGCAACACTGTTTCTAACGGAGAATAATTCTTGAGCTGGACTATTGTTTGTGACAGAAAACACTGTCAAGGAATGGAGTAGGTCTGGGGATCATTTTCCCCTGTTTGATTTATGCTCAACAGATGCAAAACCTCTACCTCAAATGCAGCTGCGTTAAGAAAAGAGCAGAGAGGCATTTCCACAGCTCTCATCTTGCTTTGTGTTTACGTCGTTACCAAACACACTTCTGGGTCACGCGCAAGCGAGGGGCAGAACATCTGGCACAGCTTTGTTACAGCAAAATGTCCATCAAGTTGATAGTTGTCTTTTATTTTTTATAAACCCAACAATCAGGATGCAGAAGAGAGGTCGTGGAGTTTCTTGGTCGTGAGCTGGAGCAGGTGAGTGTGCAATGGTGGGTACCTCCAAGCTGGTCAAGTGGCTTTTTGAGTCACCCTCGAAATCACACGGACTCTTTTGGTAATGTGCTTTGTTTGCTCTTAGTTCTACATTTCCATAGGATTTGGGTCCAAATGATTAAGTTATTTTGATTATATTGCCTTTTTGGTTTTGGAGCCAAGCACTTTGTTTTAAATCTGAAGGCTCCCAAAAAAATGACACTGTTGGGGCTGCTGTTCAGCGTGCTCCAGACCTGAACCATCTGCAGACCTGAAAAGACCTTCGCCTCTTGCTCCCCTAACCCATCTCTGCCTTAAAAGCTTACAGACCAGTGGCAAGAAGAAAGGAATGATTTGGATTTAGTTAAAACCAGCTTTCCTTTCTAATTTTCTTTCCAGCTCCTCATATTTCCATATTCATTCCAACACGTACGCTGGCTGTAACATCCTGCTGAATAAATAAGTACCTGTGTTTCAAATCAGCAGCTTGTATCAGAAACAAGTATTAAAGCATTTACAAGCTCTTAATTATTTGCCTCCTGCTTTACAAAATACCTGTATGTGTCCACTCAGTTGACGCCCCACGTTATCCATGGGATCTTCTGCCTGCTGACTGTGATTCCCCAGGGGCTCAGCCCAACTCTGGGGGTGCTGGTGCATGAACATGGGTTCTGTAGATGTGGCTGGCTGGGCTTCCCTCGCTGCAGGGTGGCAAGAGATGGGCTGACCCTGGGAGCTGGTGTCATCTGGGTGCTGATTAAATGGATTAGTTCTCAGTGCTCACATCCCCCAAAGGCAACTCAGCGCTCCACGTACAGCACCGTGTTCAGAGGAACCTTCATGAAAGTGTTGCTGATCCCTGCAACGAGCTGCAATTAGGTAAATATAGGTAATTAGAGTCAACTACTGTTTTAGGGCAAAATGGACTTTACCCAGTAATTGTAGGCATTATGGTTACCAGAATGCACACCGTGGTATGTATTTTTATGGTTCTGAAAGCTTACTCGTAATTGAATCATAGAACACCAGGCTGGAAGAGACCTCAAGGATCATCTGGTCCAACCTTCCTTGGCAAAAGCAAGGTCTAGGTAAGATGGCCCAGCTCCTGTTCAGCTTAACCTTTAACATCTCCAGTGTTGGGGACTCCACCACTTCCCTGGGGAGATTGTTCCAATGGTTCAGTTGTGAAAACTTTTCCTGTTGGGTCTAATGGGAATATCCCCAGGAGCAACCTGGACCCATCACCCCTTGTCTTTTCCCTTGTCAAAAGGGAGTCCCCATCTTCTTTGCTGCCCCCCTTTAAGTACTGGAACAGTATGAGAAGGTCTCCCCTAAGCCTTCTTTCTTCAAGGCTGAAACAAACCCAGTTGTCTCAGCCTTTTCTCATATGGCAGTTTCCCAGTCCTTGGATCTTCTTTGTAGCCCTCCTCTAGACCCTCTCCAGCCTGTCCACATCTATTTTTTTATAGATTATTTCTACTAGCCTGTATAACTTGGAGAAAACAGGTAATTTTGTTGCTTTTCCATAGGTTCTGTTACAAATAGAACGTTCTCTTCACAGCCAGGACCACGGCAGGGTTGGCCTTATCCTGGTGCTGCTTTTGTCAGAGAAGGAGCTACCCTGGTGCCACAGACTGTCAATATTGGCTGTTAGGTGGCAATTCTTTTGTATTCTGGGCTGGATTTTATCTGTTTGAAATGGAAAACTCTACCAATATTCTTTTGGTTAGCTACTTCTAATATTTTACAGTATAGAAGGCAAGGGGAACAGTTGCTTGAATTAAATATTTTTCTAGCTGCTGCTCAAGAGTGATGGTCAAGAGCCTTTGCTTGACTTCTCAAACTCCACGGGGTAACAAAAGACGATTGCTGGGGTCCCCTGAACCCCTGAGGGAGCTCAGAGAGGGACCTGGGCTGGTGCACGTGTGGCAGCACCTGGGTTCCTTGGGAGGAACAGCCACGTAGCTCCTCTTTGGCTTCCACCCATGGTGATCCTGATGCTATCTGCTCCCTTATGTGGGTTTTTCATTTTGCCAAGGTGGCCAACCCTGGGTTTTAAGGCAGCAGAGGGTAGATGCACTCAAAGCAGTATGAGGAAGGACTCACCTCCACCATCCCCACGCTGGCAGCTGCCTTTTTCACCCTGGCTCAGTGGGGCAGAAGGAGATACGGGTGGGAAATCACAGCCTGCCCTGTGCTGGGTCAGCTGCTTTGGGATGTACTTTTCACATCTTCCAGGCCACAACCTCAGTCTAAGATGTTGGGATGCTACGTGGGGGGGGGAGAAGAGGGTCCTGCCTCCCTTTCCTGCTCTCCCACGTTCATCTCTGCGGCTCCAGCCCCACTTGGACAGGCTGGCTGCAAAGTGCACAGATTTCCCAGGAGAAAATCGAGCATCCCTCGCCGCTGTGCCTATTTCAGCTAACATCCACCACAGCAGTCACATGCCCCAAGATCATCACTCAGGCCAGTGGCAGTCTGCTGAGAAACAAAGGGTTCCTTAATAGTCGAGATAGGAAGATAAGGCACCGCCTGGGCTATTTAAAGCAGAGTATTTACGCCTGAATAAAGTTACTCTACTTTTGGAGCAGGGTGTTTGCCTGGAAAGCTGGTATTTACATTCCACCCCAGGGACTGAAGCGTCCTTGCACACTTTCATGTATCTTCCTTTCTTCAAAGTCATATGTTTTACCTACAGCTTCATTCCTGCCTACAATTACAACGTACGGCTCCCATCGCTCGGTTTGGAGCTTATTTTTTCCTTGCTAAAGAGCAGGGGCATGCACAGAGGAGTAGATGAGCTACCTGGGTACCTCATTACCCAGCTCAAACACAACGTTGTGCGCTCTGGGACAGCCCCAAGAGTTAGGAAAATGGGGTGTTTTACAGCTGGGGAGTTGAGACAAAGAGCGGGTGAGCGCCTTGCCCGGGATCCCACGGGATGTTGGCAGCAGGGAGTTGTGTTTCTGTCTAGTGCCCTAACCACTGAACCGTCCTGTCTCCTGCTTTGGGGCGAGAGAGTCTGAAAATGCCATTGATTAGAAAGTGCTGGGAGAAGAAAGGTAGGAGCGACTAGACTGTACTGGGAGACATGCAAAAATAAACAGAAGACAATAAACAGTGTGATGTAAATTAGCTTTGTAAAGCTCCTTTCTGCTTTATTAGTCTAAAATGCCCTTTAGAACACGCGGGCAAGGTGATGTCTGGTTTTTTGGCTTTTTTTTTTTAATAAGATATGATTTTAACCAGACAAAATCCCTTTAATTAGGCTGAAATTTTTGCTTATGGTTTATAACAACACACGTGTGCCAGGGAAAGTCAGGGAGACGTGGAAAGGAATCATTGACAGTTTGCAGCGTTCACTGCTGGGACTCAGCAGATCATTTCACTGGCACCCAGACAAATTCTCTGCTTCTAGCAAACATTTGTCTGGTGGTCCTTTGCTTTGTCATCTTCCGCTTCACATCTGGTTTGGGATGGAAGAAATGAGCCCGTGCTTGAGCATCAGGTTGTTTAGATGATGAGATATTGAAATCATTTTTGGTTTTCATAAGCCTGGAAAAATAATTGTCATCCTGGCGGCAGAGGTTACAACAACACAGCCCTCTTGAGCTCAGGCCACTATGGAAAGCAGTTGTCCACAAAGCAAAGGTGATTTGAACTCAACTGACCTGGCGTGGGGACAAGGTTCCCACCAAGGCTGCTCAGCACCACGCTGAGCCTGAAGGGAGTTTTGGAGCAAGTGATGGGGACGAATAGTTGGGTTAAAACCTGCAATCCCTCTTTGTTCATGGACATACCCAGGCCATGCACATGAACGGGTGATGGGGAGGTGCTGGACCCCTCCTGCCCTGCTGAAGGCAGGGGAGCAGCTCGGCCCCTGCTGTGGGGCTGGCTTCAGGGTGAGCATATACTGGGGAAGGGAACAACCTTGCATATTTTCCATTTAACTAACCACAGGCAGTTTGTTTTGAAGCGCTTCGGTCGTTGTGCTGCGGTAGGAATGGGCTGATGGCCACGCACATCCTGTCGCCGCTTCCCCATCCGACACCCCGACAGCCCGGGGGGTTTGGGGCCAAGAGCTCAGCACTGGCCAGGGAACCATCTCATCCCTGGCTTGGTGTGGGGCTGAGCTCAAGAGCTGCTTGCTCTTCCTGAAGCCCACAGATCCTGGAAGACTGAAGGGTTTTTTTCCCCAAACCTCTGGTTGCCTCCATGAGGTGTCTGCTTGGCCCCAAGCTTGGCTGCTGCTCCTTGGGCTCACCAGCTCCTTTCCACCCCAGCTGCTCCAAGAAGGGTGATGCAGCCTTGACCCTGAGCACTAATTAACCATCCCTAAATTGGTATCACCTTTTCCCATCAGGTTTTAAAGACACTGGCACCAAACAGGGAACACAACAAACCCCTGCCGAGGCTGTAATAGGAATGCAAAGAAGTTTTCTTTCTGAGTTTCTGTGCTGCCTTTGTTTCCAGGGTGAGAGTGGGTGCTTATACACATGAGCTGACTTTTGGTCTTCATTTTTCACAAAAATGCCCGTAGAGCTGGGAAAAAGCCAGAGCATCACTTTGAAAAGGAATATTTTTTATTTACATCCTTCTAACACATCATTTGTTTCCATAGCTGTGCTGCCCACAGCTGGGCCAGTGGTTCCTCCAGAGGAACTGTTGGCAGCTGGGGACACCCTCCATCCTTTGGGGCTCTCTAGGTGCACCCTCCACCCCTGGGTGGGGACCTGTCCATGTCAGATGTCCTCATGGTGGCTGATGCCTGGGAGAATTCTGGGGCTCCCGGTTAACGCCAGGGAGGGAACCCTCGTGCTAAACAGGGGCATTGGCAGCTTCTGCTCTTGGGGGTTACATGGTCTTGGGAGAGGTGAAACTTTGACTTTCCAGTCCCTCCCTGGCCTGGGTAAGAGAAGAGCTGTGTAAACAAATGCAGTGTATAATAAAAGTGAAATCTGTCAGAATTGGGTATTTCACACGCACTGTAAAACCGAAACCTGATTGAATTTTTGTCAAAAAAAATTCACTGGCTTTTTTCTTTTTTTTTTCTTTCCATTTAGAAATGAGTTAATTTCAAATAAAGAGATGAAGCTGGGTTTAGAAATGAGTAAAAATTTGTCCTATCTTTAAGTAGAGGGGATTTGCAAAGGGAATATCCCGGTTTGTGCAGTACCTGGGGCTGTGTGAGGACTCTGCTTGACAAAACAGAGCAGGAGCTGGGCAATGGTGCTTGCAGCATCACCCAGCAAGGGGTGGTGAAGAGGCTCCATAGACAGACTTGCCAGCTGTTTGCCAACTCAGACAAGAAATCCTTTTCTTTTTTCTACACCCTCTCAAATTGGTTTTTGTAAAAGTTTTTGCTTTGGGCACTTGGGCAGCAGGAACGCCGGCCACGCTTCCTTAGCATCCTGCTCTGCTCTTAGAAACCAGTGTGAATTACACTGGTGGGCTGGATGATCCCATTTGCTCGTGATTGTCACTGGTGTCCAGTTTGACCACAGCTCACCCAGCCACATGAGAGGGCAGAGCCCTGGCCTGCAGTGCCCACACAGTCTNCCAGCCTGGGATTCTATGATCTATGGGGCTGCTGCTTTTGGCCAGAGAAGAATGTTTCTGCTGGTTTAAGGAGGATCTAAACCAATCCCAACATCCAATATTAATTACATGTTAATAGTCTTCTTAAAGAATTATCCACAATTTTTGGGTTGTGTTTTTTGTTTTTAATCTTTCCATCTTGAAAGAGTATTATCTTTCCAGTACTTTTGCACATCTCCTCACTCTGTCTGCAAGCTCTGTATCTTTTCCAGCCATTTCCCTTTTTCCAGCACGACTGCAGCTTTGTGTAACAGCAAAAATGAAGAGGGTCTGTTGTCTGCTGGGTGGTAATTACAGTGATCACATTGGTTTTGCTCAGTGTTGAACTGCAGCAAGCTGAGAACTACCACAAGTCTAATAAACAGCAGGTCACAACATGCCTATGGATTTAAGATTCTAGTAATTAGAGATTTTTTTGTTTGTTTTTTATTCTAGTTGGGCTCCTTCTCATGTTTTATCTGGGTTTTTTTGGAGGAGAGAGCTACAGGAACAAGATAACCAGCCAAATGTAAATGAGCCCTTCATTTTATTTGATCAGGGATGACAAAGATTATTAAATGCCAGGAAAAAGTTTCTCCTCTGTTATCCATTTATTGAAAGACTTGTATTTCCTCAAATGCATCACTGAGGTGATCAATACAAAATAAAAGACAAATCCAGGGTCTTACAATGTGTCACACTTGTAGCTGAAGCAGGCAAGGGAACCTGTTCATTCTCACACAGCTCTGACTCCAAGCAAGCAGCTGAGGAGCCTTTTTGGGTATAAAACATCCCCTGACACAAGTGTTTCCAAACCAGTTACACTCCAGTTCTTGCTCATCAGCACTGGTGCTCAGAGATTTTGTAGATAATCTGTACCCAGATATTTTTACTGAATTCAGCACTCTTTGGTGAACTGCCAGAGTGCTGCTGAAAGGTTAATTTGAACACGCTGGAAAACAATAGCTTGAAACAGAAACGTGTGTTGCAAAATGAGCACAAGGGCACTATGGAGGCAGGTCAATGGGAACAGCTCCTACACGTGGGATCCTTCCCCAGGGGGCAGAGCAGCTGAAGTTGCCCCGGGGAAGGTTATTAGCTCCATTTGGGAATGATGGGTGAATCCCAAAGCACGGATTACACTGGGTCTCAGCCTGTGGGTACCAGCTGAGCGGGGAGGGGGAAATGAAGATAACCAGAGTTTATCTACTTCCGATGTGGGCTCCCCAGAACTGGCTCATTTCACCCTCACACCAAGCAGGTGAATTCACTTCCTTTTCTATTTATCACCAAACCACCACCTCCTGATGCTCTTGGCCGTACCACCACCTGAATTAACTCCCCTTCTTTACAAACAACAAGTGCTAACCATTTATTTCCAAACCCTGGTCTCCCTTCACAGTGGCCTTGTACTGGCGATGGGGTTCTCTCCTGGGCAGTTTAATTTCTGTGGGCACTGTCACCATCTAGTGGCATCTCGCTACTGGTTTGCAGGGGCAGCTGTTGCTGCATTCTCCTCCCGTGGGGTTTGCCCCCTGGTCACTCGTTTTCCCCACTTAGAGAGATTGGCTTTGCCTGTTCACCCATTAAAAGCCCGCAGGGGTGATAGCAGCTTTATCTGGCAGATTTTCCCTCTGGCTCTCCCGGGGAGCAGCTCTGCCTGGCTGAACCGGGAGGATTTCCATGGTAAGGTGTCTTGGGAAGACTGGAGGGTTGTGTTTGAATGCAGGAAGAAAAGCTTGGGGGAGAGTTTTGTGCTTTTAAACTCTCAGGCTATTGCAAAGTGGAAATGCTGTGAGTTATGACCAGGCAAAATAATCTCTGGTAACAACATAGCAGGGATGGGTGTGTGTGTTAATCATACAGCCACGATTATGTTATTTAGTGGTTTGCTTCAGTTTGGGGAGGAATTGTAGAGCAAAGACACCCCCTGCTTACCGCTCAGGTCTCTGTGCCATCCCCTCTGGCACAAAATGTTTGCTTGTCATGATCAAAGCCCAGCTCTTGCTCTTCTGTCTCATGCTCAGAAATTTGGGGTGAGAAATGCTGCGTGTTTATCCTGATTTGTGCCCCTTGCCATGTCCTTGGCAGCCTAGAGTGGGTTTCTGGGATGTCCCGTGGGTGGGCGATGTGCTCGTGGCTGCTCCTGGGCAAGAGCTGCAAGGTGGCACCACTTTGCTGGGTGATGGTGCCTCGATCTTCCAGGGGTTGTTTCTACCCAGGAAAGGCAGCAATAGACCCGTGAATCAAAGCAGTAATTTCCCCTTGCCAAGGCTGAGAAGGGACAATAGGGAGGATGAGGGCTGTGGCTCTCTGCCTGCTGCTGTGGGTTTTTCAGCAGTTATTTTCAGTGCTCTAGATCCCACTCGCTTTACATAACACAACTTCTAGGCATTTCTTCCCCATGTGCAGCTCTGGTTTGAATTTTCTTTGCTTGTGAGTCACGGGTGGCCCAAGGCATGTGCCTCAAGAAGAAACAGGGCTATCAGGTCTGCTGCAAAAGCAAAGCCTCTTCTGGGGGCTCCAGCTCGTTCTGTCGTTTCCACAGACACCATGCAAAGCCCCAGGGAGCTGAGCTGCTTCTGAGGTGCTCCCTTGCTTGCTTAAGAGAGGAAGGAGTCATGAAGCTAGCGAGGGAAAGAAGCAAAACTGGACTCTCCAACACGGTCAGCGTCAGCTGGCAGCCGTGGCTTCGGCAGAGGTTCCCCCTGGATCCCCTGCAGCAGCTTTGGATTTGCACCCTTGGGTGTGTAGCTTGGTGTAGGAGATGCCTGCAGATAATGGGGAGGCACTTGGGCTGAACTGTGGAGCTTCTGCTACTGATGTCTGTCTGTGCAGCTGAAGGATTGAAGGGCTCAGCTTGAGGCCATGAGATCAGTCACCTCCTTGGGGGAACCTCATCCCTGCATGAAATGCCATCGAGAGACCTGTGTGCTGCCCTGGTCTGGCTTAAAACACCCTTGAGATCTGAAATACTGCCACTGCTCCTGTTTCATCCATAGCACTGAAAAAATCACATGGTTTTTAGCTTCCTAATTTTGCATTTAAAAACTACTTTCCCCTATCCATCCTCCTCTCCAGCCAGTGAGTGCCCTGCGAGCAAGAGAGAGAGCAAGCAAGGAGCTATTGGAAGAGAAATGAAGGCAACCACATCTGAAAAAACAAGAGCAAAACCCTCCCAAATAACAGAAAATGAAAAGGACTGCTTTTAGGGCAATTAAACTACCTCTTGGGGGTTGTTAAAATTGGCTTTTATTTTGTTTTTCCTTCAGTTTTTTTAATCATTACTCCTGGCTGGAGGTTGGAGCTAAGGAAGCAGAGTGAAATAGCAAACAGTTTCCTTGAGTTCCCTACTAGCTCCTTCTAGGATAATTTGGCACTAACTGCTGAGGAGTTGAGTGAGTTCTAATCAAAGCTGAATGAAGTGAGGAGAGTTGTGCTGTTATGGATTTTATGTCATTGTCTATATGACTGGCAGGACAGAAAGCTGGAACTTGTGATTGTTTTTCTTTTTTAAGTGTGATTATAGCAGCATCCATCTCCACAGAGCAGCCACACACTTCTGGCATTAGCATATTTTTAATGGTGGAGGGGAAAAGGAAAGAAATTAATAAAATTGTTACCCAGGAAGACAAAAGATTGTGTAATTCTTTCACGTGGGAGCTTTCCTGGTGTCTTCCTGGAGCCAGGGCTGGATAAGTAGCTAGGAGTTTAGGAATGGCCCAAAACACCCAAGGGCTGTTCTTTTCCCCAGGATATTTGTAAAGTTTTCCTTCAGCCCAGGTGGGATGTGTGCAAATAGAGGGAAATTTTTGGCCTCAACTAACTTTATATTGCACTGTCCATGCTGAGGCTTTGGTGGAATTACAACCCCGTGTAAATCAGGGGTCAGGCTGTTGGCTTCACTGGAGTCCCCTCCTGTCTCTGCTGCTGCCCTGGGAGAGATGCTGTGTACCAGGGTGGGGGTGACAGGACTGCACTCTGGCAACACGTGCACCCTGAATACAGAGGAGGGTCTCTTTTTATTACTCTGTTGTGGCACTTGGGAGGAATGGGCATCTTAACAGCATTTAAGATCATTTGTATTTATTCCCCTCAAGCTCAGCTTCAAAGAAAAACTTGCTGGTCGTTTTCTCTTTATTGATGCACCTTTAGGAAAAAAGAAAGGGACTGTGTTCAGGAAACCCTCTATTGGGGTGTTGCCAAGCAAAACGTGTAGAGAGCTCGGTCCTGATGAAAAGGCAGTGACTGGAAGGCAGTTTATCTACAGGTGCAATCCTCAGCACTGTGGGCACTGAGGCATGGAAGGAGGAATCGTGCTCACCAAGCTGTCGAGGTGTACTGATCCTCAGCTGCAGCTTTGTTCCTGTAAGGTCCAAACCTCCCTCCAGAGTGCCTTAAAAGACCTAAATAACTCCTCATCAGCTAAAACCAGATATCCACCCTGTGCATGTTCCCCATGGAAAGGCAGGTGGGGTTGGCAGGACTTTCCAGACCCGGCAGGAGAGGTTCCCTGAGCCTGTTCACACAGCAGAGGATGCTTAAAGCCAAAATGTAATTAACTTATTGGTATCTGACCAGGATGCTGTGGTCAACATTTGTGAGCGGTCATGAGGTCTCCACTGACCACAGGAACTTGGTTTTGCATCTCCTGGCAGGGCTGGTAAACCTTCAGTTAATGGCTCTGTATAACATGTCAGGCTTTGATCTCTCTCTGTAGCAATCCTTTATGCCCAGCATAATAAACCATGGTTAGTGCAGGGGGAAAAATCCACTTACCTTTCCTGCTGACTTTGTCCAAAAGATGAATGGGACACCTACTCTGATATTTGCTTCTGAGTTTCTCCCTGGTGTGTTTTGAAATCCTCCATAGGAGAGCCAATGACATAAACTACTCCTCTCCCCGGGAGAAAAGCAAAGCAAAGGGGGTAGAATATTTTGCACAGGTGTTCTGTAGAATCTGGTTTTATATCTTTTTGTGAAAGGAAGTTGGGGGCTTTTGGCTTGGTTTCAGTTGACATCTGGCTGCTGCAGAGCAGTGGTCCATCTTCTGGAGAGCTGGAGCACAAAGGGCTCAGTTAGGACTTGCACAAGTGGGTAATGGACCTAAACCCACTGAATGCAAGTTCTGACAGCGTGGGTCAAACTCATGTGTGTCAGTCTTTAGGTTCCTCCTTTCTCATCCTCCTAATTGGGCTCATTTTCTCTTTAAAAGTAATTGGCAGAATTTTATGATGTGAAAACAAAAATCGGGCAATTGCTGCTGAGATCTGTGAAGGTGAAACGTTTTCATGTGCTTTGGAGCTCACCTAACAAACCTTCCTGGCCAAAGATGCACCAAGAGCTGTGTTTGTCGTCACCTGCTTTGGGCTGGCACTTGGGAGTACAAGGGGCAGCTTTCTGTGACTGGGTGACAGAAATAGGTTTGGATCATGTGAAACAATGTGTGCAGTGATGGCCTGTGGATCAGTCAGGAGTGGACAAAATAAACCCTAACAGAACAACCCCCCCTGGAAAACTGAAGGGGGGAAAACCTCAACCCATTGTTCCCATTGATCTCTGAATTAGAGTTCAAAAAACCCAAGGAAAAAAAAAAATCAGTCAGAACTTCTTCCCTTTCATATTTTAGTGAACTTTCCAGCCACAGTGCTTGTGAAAGGAAAGAGTTCTTTGTCCCCCAGTGCTTGGAGACGGCATTTTTCATACCAACCAAATCCCTGCTCATCAATTAAGCTGCAGTCCAGCTTTTTGCCCAATGTTTAATTATAATCTGCAGGGACTTGATCTCTCTTTTTAAAGGAGACTTCACAGCAATTACCTGGGAAATTAAAATAAGAGGGGAGGGAGGAAAGAAAGTGGGCTGCTTGGATTGCAGCAGTCCTGGATGGGAGCACCAGCTGGGCTGCTGCAAGACTGGGCACAGATCCTCAGCTTGGTCCTGCACTGGGGCAGGGCTTGGACATGTCTGTACTGGACATCCAAGCGTGGCTGAAAATGGGCAGCTGTCTTCTGGCTGCTCCTTCCTTGGAGCAAGAACAAGCTGTGCTGTAGCTATGTATGGTCCAGCGTGCCCTGAGTGGTGGTGCAAAGCCAGGAGGTGCTGGCAGATCCACTGCCTGCTCCCCTCTGTGTCCTCTGGAAGAGGTGTAGGCAGGAGCTCAGTGAAGATCCTAGCAGTTTGCTGCAGGGCATTCCATATTCCACCAAATCAGTTCTGTGAATGATGTGTTTCTGTGCACTTCTGAGCAATTTATGAGTGGATTGCAAATCCACATTTGTTTCCCACTGGATGGGCATGTTGCATTTCTGCACCCTCTTTAGGAGCAGGTATTTCTAAACTTCAGTGTCTAGTATAAACTTCAGCATAAGGACCCAAAATGTGCATTTTGCTTATCCTGAAATAGAGGATTACAGTTTGCTGTCTTGGCGAGTGTTCCCAGTGGTGGATTTATACATTTAGACCTAGTGTTTCATGGCACTTGATGGAGTGAGCCCCCAGAATGGAAATACTCCCCTTATACATCAGTCCTAGAATGAGTCCAAGCTGGGGAATGCCAGGAGGGTCCTCTAAAAGCTCCACAGGAGGGTTCTCTAAAAGCTCCAGCCAAAAGATTTGGATGAAGCCAACACAAATGGCTGTGAAACTGATGAAAATGAGTTAGTTGCTGTTTCCATCACCAACCCAACTCACAGTTTGGGAGCAAACAGCCACCAGTTATTCCACAGACTGGTCTAGGTGATGCACTGGACAAGCGTTTGCTACTTCTATCCTGTGAGAGAGACAACCAGAGACTTTGGAAACTCCTTTTCAACCCCCTGAGAGTCCCTCGAACACCCAAGTATTGGAGGGATTTGTAGAATTTGACCACAAAGTTTCTCCTGGCTTTAGAACCATCACATGAATACAGATCATCCAGTCCTGTAGTATTCTATGGGATGTGTCAGAAGAGAATATAAACAAAACTCTGTGTTTTTGCAGCACTTTTTTATATGAAGCCTTGTAACATTTGTATAGCTCTGCTCTCATTTCATCCCCATTCCATGAGGGCTTCCTACAACCAGGGTTCTGGCAGTCAGGAACTGGATGGTTGTTGCAGGACTTGGAGTTATTATCCCTCTGTTGGAGTTGGGCATGGATTTGCTCCCACTTCTCAGCTCTCAAGTGCTGGAGGTACTGTGATGGCTCCTGTCATGCACAGTTGATTGAATTCTTAGCTGAGAAAGAGGAGAAAAGCTCGTGGAGTGGTTCATCAGGTCTAGATCCAACTTCAAACTGCAGCAGCTTTGATGTTGGCACTGCTCTTGCTCTGCACAGATACATCAACTGCCAGAGTTGTTTTGATCACAGGAGGAAACAAACTCTTTCATGAAAGAAACCAGATGCACAAGATTGTGCTGAAAGACCCACAGTCACTTTGTAAAGAACCCAAGCCAGAAACCTTGGAAAAAGCACAATAAAAACATTCATGGAATTTATTCTTGGCAATGAAAGGTAAATACATGTTATGCAGATATTCTCTTTTACTTGCACTATCCTCATTCCTTGCACTTCCACACGGTGCAGGACTCCAGCACAGTCTCTCTATTCCTTGTCATCCCGTGTAACTCCTCATGGGACAACTGGGGGTGGTTCCCTGGATGTTTTCTTCACAGAACAGAAAGATCCAGAAACACGAGTAGCTGGGAGAAGAGCAGATAGATGTTAATTCTCCAAACGAAGCAGGCTGGTAGGAAAGCTTGCACAAACAGCTGGTTTCAGTCTGGACAATTCCCATTGACCGGAGTGGTTTCTCTAACAGGACCCACATGGATTAGTCAGTATAGGCTGCCTGTCCTCCACCATGCAACCAGCATGTGTTGCAACATGTTATTCCATGAAACAAGCCAGTTAAAGCTTCCTGAGAGCTACTGAAATGCTACTAAACTGGGAAATAAAACGCCTTATTAAAAATGGATTGAATTGGAAGATACCTCCCAACTCCACTGCACAGCTCAAATCACTTTCAACTCTTCAGTGCTCAGTTTAATAACACCCATCAGATGAGAACCCCTAGAGACTGGTTGGGTTTTTCTTAAGACCTGAAGTTAATGATTACCTTTTCCTCAAGAGTCTTATTTTCACCTTATTATAGCCAGGAACTGCTATTAGAACCTACTGTGGTGCTGGACTTGACTGTTAGCCAAGGTGTGGTGCCACCAGATTGGCAAACAGGCAGCAACAACATCTGGGCTGGAGGTCGGATGGGTGCATGTGGCTGGTGCCAGTCCTATGACACGTAGGGACCAGTACAATAAATGGGAGAGCCAGAATTTTCCAGGTGAATCCGAAATGAAATTAAACCATTTTGCGTTTGCTTTAATATAGGGATGTGTGATATTATCTGTCTACAGCATTAGTCTGTGCTGCTGCCTTTGAAGCTAATAATTGGCATGAGGGTGGTGTGTTAGTTTCCATGTTAGGCATGATTTTGGAACGAATCTCAGTTATCCAGACAAATGGGTATTTTCATGGTATTACCCACTACCACATGATGTTACATATTCCTCATCTCTCTTCAGGTTTGGGCATCACTGGGGTTTGGGGTTTTTCTTTAGCTAATTAAGAGTTGTGAGAAGGGCAAAAGTATTTGGGGTGTTGGAGAAGAAAGGTTAAAGCAGCCAGCTTAGCCAAGCTGTGCTTAAGGTGGTCATGGCTTGTGATAGTGAAGGGGTTCAGTCGCCGTTCATTAGCAGCAGTTAAGGGGGAGGGAGGTGCAAAATGCAGATGAAATATCAGGATGTGCCCTTGGAATGAGATCTTTAAAGCTCGGGTTAGTCCCTTTAGAAGCTACGTTGCTATGAATCCCAGGGAGGTTTGGGAGAGAGCAGTGGCACTGGGAGAAAGGCAGGCTGGAGGAGCCCGGGAGCTCTTCACAGGCTTTGGTTCCTTGGTTTTGGGTGTAGCTGTTGACTCGATTGCAATGGGCTTACGTTAGGTATGAGCTGGATCTGGTTTGTGCAATAGCTTGAGTTTTTTTGGATTACAGGTTCTTAGATGATGGCCACAAAGGAATTTTAATTAGGAAAAGCAAGAAAGGTTCTGCTGGGAGATGGGCAAGCCACGATAATTATTGACAGTGAGAAAGTCAGCAAAGAGCAGGGAATCAGGGAATTTATAGAGGTCCTACTGGGAATTACCTAAATGGAATTTTTAAGGCTACCAGTGAAAGAGTATTTGTGTAAGGAAAGTGACTTTATCCACTCCTGTGCTTTCCCCAGTGTCCAGCTGTGCTGAACACACAGAGGAGGATCAAACACCCTGTGGTGGAACCACCACAAATACTGGGAGCTCTGGAGGAACCCACCAGGGGATGCCAGGTCTGTGCCAGCATCCGTGGAAGCTCCCAAGCTTTGCAAGGTGATTGAGATGGATATTGCTGGGCAACAGATCCAAAATCTCCTCACAAATGGGGCAAGCTGTAGAGTTTAAGAACAGTTCTGTAGGAGCATTTCCAAACGCACCTCTGGAAATCGAATATTGAAACACCAAAATAAAAATGACCCCCTGTATTTTTCTTTAGGAAATAGTGGGCAGCTTTGCTCTCCTCTCCAAGATGCTGAATACCAGGTAAGGTGGCAGGGAGATCCTCAGCACACCAGCATAACACACCCCCTGCACTGTACTTTGAGTTTAAAGTAACATGGCCAACTTCACATGAAGATGCTCTTGGAGTAGCAAAATTCTTTTGTGGCTAAATCCAGACTCCTGCTTCTGTCTGCAAAGACAGAGCTGCACAACTTCTCCTCTGCCACCCCACCAGGGTCCAAAAATACTACTCTGTGCTATTGGTAAAGCTTTAACTTTTCTTCATAGGTGGACAGTTGATGGGCTAGGCAGAACTGAAGGCCAGTATGAACAGGATACGTTTACTGGACAGGGAATGACACCCACTGCTTGACCCAGAAGACATGTCTGGGCTGAGCAAGATGCACACCTACGGTCTTCTCATGGGAACAGTTTTTCCATCCTACATAAGGGCACTTCAGGGCTTTTTTGGTGCTGCTTGTTGCCATCTTGTTGGAAGGATCTTGGTAGAAGCATCTAAAAAGATTCTACCCTTCTTGTTCCAAATACCCTCCTCTGGCCATGGCTGAGCGTTGAGTAAGACTGTTCAAATGATGGAATTGGGTTCTCCTTGGGAGAATTCAGAAGATAAAGCTGATTTATTTTTTTTTTTAGACTTGGACTTTGTTCTGCTCCCTGCTCAGGCTCCTCTGTGTACAGGCAAATGGGGCTGCTCCTGAAGGCATAGGAGGCTTGTAGCTGTAAGGACAAAACCAGTATTTGCAGCAGATCCCTTCCTGAGAGGATCCTGGCTTGGACACGGGTGCTGCAGAGCCTCAGGCTAACGGCTCAAGGCCAAACTGCCAAGTGTTGGTCACTTTTGAAAGGCTGGTCTTTTAACTTCTTGATCTTGTATTCATAATGAACTGGGAGGGGTAGCAGGAAATTGCACTTTCTGATGTGGATTTTGCTAATTAGCCCAAATGTTTCCATAACACCCATGGATATTTAAGGCCATGCACACCATTCATGCTTATTTGTAATGGAGTAAACAGCAGTGGACAGGCCACAGTGCTAACACCAGCAGACCTGGGAGACTCGGAGGCTGCTCACAGCCCAGTGCATGTGGGAAGAAGGTTTTGCAATGGTGCAGTTGCTTATTTCATTGATGCCCAGTGGCTGAGAGAAGCAGCAGTGGTAGGTGATCACAACAGGCAGCATCTCACGCTGCTGCAGCTGCTTGAAGTGGTATCTGATAACCACTGCAGGAGGGCAGCCCAGGATGTGGTGATGGGTTGGTACTTGGTGCTGGTCTTGGACATGAACCATGGAGCCCTGGCTTTGTCCAAGGCAGAGACCTGATGAAACAGGGTTCATCTCCCACCGATGAGTGCTGCAAAGATCAAAATGAAGCAAGTCTCTTTGTAGTGGTGGCTGCTCTTTCCCTCTGCACCTCTTCCCGTCCGAGACTCTCCCATGCACTGATGAATTTGTAAGCAGGGGCTGGGAGGTGCTGCCTGGAGAAGCAAGGTAAATTGTTTACCAGCAGTCATGCTATGAGCTGGTAGCACTCGACATAAAGCAGGTGATGCATCAGAAAAGGACAACAGGACCTGTGTAACTAGGGATGTGGTTCAGTAGTGGACATGTAGAGGAGGGTGAATGGTTGGACTCAATCTTGAAGGTCTTTTCCAACCTAGATGATTCTATGAGTCTCTGGTTTTGATGCACAGAGCAGATGATGCAGTGACTATGTCCTGGCTGGTGAACGTGTGCTGAGTACCACAAGCAGACCCTGGTGGTGCAGACCTCAGCGTGACACCAGTGGAAGCTTTTCTTATATCAGCAATTATTTGCAATGGATTTGGGAGGTCTGGCTTTGGTTCCAGCCAGGAATACTCTGACTGATGCAGGCTGGCAAGAGATGAGAGGGATAACAGCTGGTAAACAAGGAACTGTTGTCATCTTCCTGTTAGACACGAGTTTTGAGTTGGATGAAGCAGCCGTAGCCTGGTACACAACCACACTTCTGTAAAGATCATGGCTGTGTCCAGCTCTGCTTCAATATTTCTTGGTCAACTCAAATGGCACCTGCTCACTAGCTCCCACAGCCTGCAAGCCCCACATACCATTGCAATTCCAGTTAAAATCCCCAGTCTGACTGAGGTGGTACAAAAGGGGCTTGGCAATTCATGAGCTCGTTTAAAGGCAGATGGGGATTTGCTGTATAAATAAATCACGTGGTAGATGTCACAGAGTGCAAACATTGATCTGTGAGGCTTTTCTCCATGTGATCAGAGATTGTATTGGTGTAAAGCACAGAAAAGCAGTGAACTCCTTTAAGTAGTTAATTTGAATGTACAGAAGCGAAAGGAAGAGTAGGAGGAAGATGTAGGTCAAGTGCTTCAGGAAGATGCCAGGCAAATGTTCAAAGAACCACAAGGTTGGCTTTTACTGGTGTCAGCATTGGCTGCCTGCACTTCAGCTGTTGGTGTGGAATTCACCTTGGTCCCATTACAGGAAAATTAATGATAAAAAAAGGCAATTAAGTAATATTACTTCCTAGTAGGTGCTGCTAGAGCTTGTTGGGGTCCCTGTTTGGGATCCTCCCCCCTCTGTAAGGTGCCACACTCGTAACCTGCTCTCATCAGCACCATCCTCCTGAGCTGTCTCTGTCACAGCCCAGCTTGACCCATTGCTGTTCCTGCTTGTAGGAGTGCAGGCGGAGGGAGAAATTGCTTTTGTTTTCTTTTTAGTACAGAGCAGTAGGATTTTCTAACTGATTTCCTTACTTTCAGGGGTATTAAAGGATGCTTCCCAGTCTGCTGAGAGGGGAAATTGGGGAGTTTGTGCAAAATCTGCCACTAAGTACTTTTTACATTAAAAAAACCCCCAAAACAAACAACAAACCCAAGCAAAAAGAACCCAAACAAACACAAAATAACAACAAAAGCCAAATGAAAACCTAAAGAAACCCCAAACTCCCTGTCATAAAGCTGAAAGCTTTTAGCCTTTTGGTTTTAACATGAAACCCTTCCTGAAAACAGTTGTGAATGTGACTCTTGCCCCAGCCCGTCGTACAACGGGGCGCTGCCGAAGCTGCTTCCACCGCGCGTTCCTTGCCCACATAAAGAGCACCCAATTCTTCTTCAGAGAAGGGGAAAACCTTGGGTTATTTCTACTGTGACCTACTTGGGTTTGAGAGGCTCCATTCAGAGCAGAGCTCTTGGTGCTCACTTTGATGCTCTGCTGGTCGTGTGGCTTGTAGAGGTTTCTGGGGTGGTTCTTGCCCATCTTTCAGCTACTTGGTGTCAGCCTAGGCTGTGCTCACAGAAGAGTTTTTTGGCTTAGAGACTGAGGAGTGTGAGCAGATGTGTGAAAAGGCAGGGCAGGAGATGCAACAGAGCCACCCCCATGGCTTGAGGCTTTGAGCTGGATGGAAGGGATGGTGGGATGAGAGGAGCAAGGCGATCTCTGAATCGCTGAGCTGCTCCATGAGAGCCTCTTTAGGCCAAAGGAACTGAAAGGAAGACCTAAATTAGGTCAAACTTGGCTTCAAAGAACCAAATGTTAATGCCTTGTGTGTGATCTGCACGGAGAAAGCTCACAGCCCGTTCAGGCTTTGGGGTTCAGATGGAAACATCTGTGCACTGCACATGTGCATGGCCAACCTGCTGCTGCAGATGATCTGTGAGAGCGTGTGAACAAGGTACCCTCCAGGAAGGCTGCTGGTGCCTGTCTCCAAAACCAGTCTCAGAAGATGCCTTTCCTGCAGTAATATTAAGCAAAAAGAAAAGTGAGCTTAACCTTTCTCCTCCCCGGTTCCCCTGCGTGCTGCAGAGTCAAACAAGGAGGAGTTTGCAACCTGGGAAATGCCATCCATGGCTTTGAAAGTGATGAGTGTGAGCTTTTGCTCTTTGGGGGATTTCTAACTTGTCATCTCTGAATTATGAGGTTAAATTCAGAGCAGCTACAGGGATACCCACCAAGTGTGTGAAGCTGGCAGTGCAAATCTTACTGGTCCTAAAATGGGACTGAATTAATTACTCTAAGTTGTGCTTCCATCTACTGAGAACTTGAAGGTTCAATGACAACCAAACTCCCCGAGGGATGCAGGAAAGCTAAAACCAAGTGACATTTTCTCCCCAGAGCATAGGAAGCTGTTAATCAGCAGCATATATTGAGCTGGTCATAATTTCTGGAGGCTTTGCTCATTTGGAGGCTGCTCTGAATCACATTCTTGCACTTTGTAGGTCAAATCTTCTTGCTGAAGTCTTGAAATTGATTTAGAAGGGGACAAGGCCTAATAAAATCTGGTGACATAAAAATATCAGCTGGTAATCACAAGTTCTGGGAGCTTCACCCCATTTCACGCTCCAGTGGAGTGGTTTTGCTCACTTAAAAGCATGTCCTGCAACTCAGCCACAAAGGCAGACTAAGATTTTTGTGTCTCCACTGTGGCATATTTCATCTGGGACATGGGTGGTGGTGGAAACCAAGGAAGGGACTGCTGGAGATGTGCAGATCAGCTCTGGGAAAAAAAGGGGAATAAGGGATCAGGCAACAGTTCTGCTGGAGCCAGATCTCTAAGGAGATGTGGCCTGCATTGAAGGCATTGGAGCAATGCTTCCCTCCACTAGCAGTGGGTGTTTGTGGACGTGGAGCCAACCAGCTCCATGCTTGTGATGGTTTTGATGCATGAAAAGCTTGCAGTTAACTCAGAGCGATGCTGAAGGTATCCTGCAGTGCAGCTGCTCGAGGAACAGCAGCCACGATTTCATGGGAGCATGCAAAAAGAAAGAGAAACTCTCTCTGGGTTTGTGAGCAGCCTGCCAAAACATCCTCAAACTGGCACCAACCTCATGACCAGGAGGTGAGATTTCTGCAGAAGACGACACCCAAGGCTCCTGAAGTCCAAGCCAAACCATGTCCCCTGTTGCTGCACCAAGTGGGTGACTGTCACAGCTGGAGTAACGTCAGATGGAAGGAGGAGAGGAGATCCCAGCCTGGGTGAAGGAGCCTGGGCCTGGAGGATGGAGACGGGCTGGCATTTCAGCGAGGGAGAGACACCATTGCAACAGGGATGGAGGGACTATCAAAAGATGAATGCAAAGGGGGTATTTACATCTTTCATGTTGGCAATGGATGAGCACCTTAATGTCTTGCCAGAAACGATGCTCTTAATGTTAAAAGAAAAGCTGCAGGCCATGAAAAACAGGCAAGAAGAATTCAGGGCTTTTGGGGATAAACTTCAAGAAATATGAGAGTAGGTGTGTAGGGAAATGAGAGATAAAATCTCCAGTTGTTTCAGGGAAAAGGGCAATCATTTGGGGGTTGAAAGTGAGACAAACTATTTCTCTTATTACTGAAGGAGCAGGGGATTAAATGGTTTAGGAAGAATCTGGGAGTGTCTTCCAGGTCCTGGGGAAGGTCTCGGCAGAATTTGAAACGACCAAGGGAAAAGTCAGGTCATGGCCATGAGAAGCCAGCCCCTCGAGGTGGCTGCAGACACCTTTCTCCTTCTCAGGGGTCCGTTCTTCTCCCTGCATCTTGTGCTTTGAGAAGGTATCTGCTGGAGTAGTAGGTGGGCTACAGCAATCCTGTGTGAGATGCAATTGCCTCAGTGAAGGCTGAAAATAGCCTGCAACAGAGGGGGGTAAACGGGAGCGTGAAAGAGAGAGCAGTTAGAGGTGAATATGGAAACGTGTTTGGACAGATTGAACACAGACAGAGTGCTTGTGTCACAGCTTTAATGAACTTTTGGGATTAGAGGAGCCCTGGGCTGCAGCCTGGTCCCCGTGCCCTTGGGGCAGTGTGACTGGCACTCTGCCCCACCACTGCAACTTCACCCACAGCCTGGCCCGGCCATGGATTCAAGTCTAAGCAAACCTCCTGAGGTGGCAGCTGGATTTGTATCCCTCTAATATCCACCCCAAAACACCTTGGATCCTGCTCTCCGGGGCAGTCCCTCCCTGCTCTGACCTTCTTGGCTCCCTGAGCTTCTTCTCCCAAGGAACAAGTGACAGGATAAGAGGAAACGGCCTCACATTGCTCCAAAGGAGGTTTAGGTTGGACACGAGGAGAAATGTCTTCCCCACAGGGGTAGTCCAGGGCTGTCCCAGGCTGCCCAGGGCAGGGGTGGAGTCCCCGTGATCCCTGGAGGGGTTTCCAAGCCCCCCGTGGAGCTGAGGTGCTGAGGGCCAGGGGTCAGTGGTGCCCTGGCAGTGCTGGGGGAACAGTTGGACTCCGTGATCTTAAAGCTCACTTCCAACCAAAATGATTCCATGATTCTTTTTTCTACTGTTAGCTGCTCTGGAACGTGCTGCTCACCCCATTGATTTATTTGTTTTTTTAATAAGCATTTGAGGAAGCTTTTCTTTGCCATCACTTAGCAACAAGTGCCCTGGTTCTCCATCCCTCTCTGCCATGACATGACATGGTCTGGAGCCCATCAGCACAGGAGGGGCTGTTGGTTCCTTGGCATCTCCCTGCCCATCTCCTCGCCAGCCCGGATGGGTAAGTGCACAACTCATTCTGCATCCCAGTGACAAATGCAACAGGAGATGGATTGGCACAGGACATTTCCATTCTTTCCTTAATGGTTATTCCCACATCCTCCTTCAGCCTGTGCCCTTCAAACCCACTTCCAGTAATTAAAATGGTAATCCCAGTGCCTGCTGTTCATCTGCCACCTTTGTTACTTTGCCCTTAGAAATCCTACACAGCCCCAAAGCTTTGATCTCCATGTGCTCTGCCCCTGGGTAATGGTCCCAGAACATCTTTGATTAACATGTTGTTAAAAATCTTGGGTTTTCTTCAGATTTAAGCTTTGGTACCTTCTGTGCTATTTACTTCTTAGTTATTCTAGTTATGGAGTAGTTATGTTATTTAGTTGGTGGCTATTTAGTTATTCTAGTTTTGCCAGGTGTCTTTTTTTGTACACGTGCATGAAATGTATGGATTTGAACTTGCTACTGTATTTGGGAAGTTTGGATTGGTGGTTTTTTTGGGTCTGGGTTCATCTCATTCATCAATCCATGCGTTGTGTCTGGGGGGAACTGCCCTGGCAGCCTGGGGCAGTCAGACAGGGCTGACTCTGCAGCCTTACTGGTGGCCATCCTTGTGGCTACTGGCCTGCAAACCTTGAGTGCTTTTGGTCTTGCTCAGAAAACTGATCTGTGAAATCTCAGCATCACTAGATGGCACATGTGAGCTGTTTGACTCGCACAGGACAAGCCAGACAGTGAAGGTTTTTTCGGTGATGGTTCTTTGTTCCCCCCCCAATTCCACTATTTATTGGTTTTGTACTTCTGTGGTTGCTTCTTCCAGTAACACATCCAATCCTGCCCTATAGCCCCACTAAATACTGCTCTGCTCTCCAGTGTGGCTCTGCTGGAGCCTGTTCCTCTGCTCTCCATCCTGGGATGGACCAGGTACTCTGCCATCCTTCATGAGCCCAAATATAATACACATATAAGCCCAAATAGAAACATAAGCCCAAGAAATACCAAATAATAAACTTAAAAAATGCTTTATCTCTCTCAAGATTGTCTTTTAGCATGTTTTATGAATGGTGTCTTTGTACCAATTACTGCTTTTTATCATCTCTTATGAATTCTGTCTTTGTAGAAATAACTGCCTGCAAAGTAATCTTGGTAATCAAAGTCTAAAAATGCAGAATAATTGTGGTCTGATGGTTTGTGCTGGCATGGGACAGGGTGGTGGCTGTCCCACCATGTGGCCCTGATCAGCTGGTGCCCTTCCTCTGGGACATCTGTCCCCCTACTGTCACCGCAGCGGTGACGTGCAGCTAAGTTATGGGCCAAGTGTCAAATGTGCTCCTAAACTGCCCCCAGGATGGTGTTAACATCTGCTGCTTAATGAGACCTTTGTCACATCCACTAAGAGGAATAATTCCGTTTATGAGGTGCCTTGTTTGGGGCTTGGTGTACCAAGTGTTGAACTCGTGGAGGAATTTCCTTCACGAAAGCTTTCAATCAAAGTTTAAGATCAAATAAGAGGCTTTTGGAGAGGCAGAAATAAACTGCTTTGATCAAAAGAGAGCACAAATTGGGAGCACTCGTTATAATCAGTGAAACAGAGGCTGATGGGTATGTGCAGGGGTGTCTGTGGGCTTTACTGTCAGCTGCTGCCTCCTTAGTTTTGAATAATCATTTAACTGCATTTCCACACCATGAGTGATGTTTCTCAGGGCTGGGAGGAAAACTGCGCTTTCCTTCTCTTAAGGTGGAGCTGATGGAAGAGCAGAATTTCTTCCAAAAGTGGGATGCTCTGCAAGCTGCTATTACTGTCCTACTCGCTGGACTCGGTCCAGGCTGGATGTAGAAAGGAAAACAAATCTCTGTTGAGCTCTCGAGGCCAGCATCCCCCGGAGACGGGCTGCTCCCAGCCTCAGCTGAAGTGCCAGACGTTGGGTAATGCTTTGGCTTGTGCTCGGGAAATAACGTCTGCTCCAAACCCCGTCGGGATCCAGGAAAAGGCTGCTCTGAGCTCAGCTTAATGCAGCGAAGCATCTAAACTATTTTCTCACCTGTGCCCGAGCAAGTAGGTGGAGTTTTTGCTCTCATCTTCCCTCCTGGGTGGAAGGGAAGCTCTCCTCGCCTCTCCCAAGCAAACTTGATTTGCAAAATCTTTTGCACCATCATTTTGTGACATTTTCACCTTGCACCTGTCTTATGATTGATTGATTGATTTATAAGCACCAAACCAGAAAGTTTAAGGACTCTTGGCCTGAGTTACCCACTGATCCCCTGCAGGGCACAGTGGGGTGACCCTAAGGGAACAAGTTAATGCTCATCACCACTCAGCAACAGCAGAAACGTTTTCTCATGGCACACAGAGATAGAGAAGATCTCGTGTGATATACTTGCATTTCTGGGAAGGAATTTAAAGACCTGTAGTCTAAACCTGTGTGTCCTATTTTACCGGGTACTGAAACTACAGCTGCATTTAAGGCTGAGGATGCACAGACAGAACCCAGCCACATTTAGATTTGATCTGGTGTGTTTGGTTTAACTGCACAGAATAAACGCTGCAGATGCTGAGCAGATGTTCTTAGTTTTGTGTTTTGTTTTGTTTTTTTAAATAGTGTTACATTTTGTCTATATGTGCAGGATTATTCATTCAGGCAGCCTAAATATGACTTGATTAAATAATCTCTTAAATGGAGCTGAACCACTCACACTTTTCTGGCAAATACCAATCCAGTGTGATTATTTTGCTGCCAGGCCCGTTTGTTTCCAGCAGTATTCTAAACTTCATTTGTGAAGGTGACAAAAGCAAGCATCCTCTGAGCTCCAGAAGTTCTTGTTTGCCAAGGTGAATTTTCCTTGAACGTTTTACACGCTACACATCCCGCTGCTGTGCCAGGAATAGCGGTCAGCAATGAGCTCAGGCAGCTTCTTCCTTCCCCAAATCTCTCCTCCATTGCTGCATCTCCCTGGCAAATGGGCTGAGGATGAGCTACAATTGCTATTTTTGCACTGATTAATCTGTTGTGTGGCTCCCTCAAATGAGTTTTCCATGTCAAACATTGAATATCTTCATTTTTCTGTCCGTGTTCCTGCCCAGGAACAGCCAGCAGTGAAGCACAAGCTGTGCTGGGTGGCTCTGCCCATCAGCACCAGGATTTGAGGCTGTGTTTCAGGATGGTGCCTGCAGAGTGACCCGCTGCACACCTGACCCTCTCCACGATCCTGGGCAGCTGCTGTTGCAAGATGCTTCGTGTCTCTGTTCCCTCTTCATTGCAAACCCGGTTCTTGGCGAGGCTGAAAAGTTTAGTTGTGCTCTGCATTGCAAATTGGTTCAGTGGACAGAAAAATCTCTCACCCAGAAGCCAGCTTCTGCCTTCCCCACTGCCTGTACCTCCTTTGATGATAGATTTTGTTTCCAGTTCTGTTCAGCAGTCTGGTCCTGGTCAAGTCAGAGAAGTGTTAGCGCTGTATTGCTGCTAATCGTGGTTGCAGCTCAGTAACCACAGTGGAGAAGACTTCTCTGCCAAATATATACCAATGCTTCCTGAATTTAAATAGCCTACAAATAATGTTTTGCTTGGCATGTATTTATCACCTTTTTATCTCACACACCATATCTTCGTTGCTTCTCAAAAGCTGCTTTCAAGAGGAGATAATAATGTATATTTAGGAAATACTGTGGCCTGTGAAAAGTTGGGGTTTGGTTTTTCCTGAGAGGCAGAGAGGGTCACTGTGTTCTCCAATGGCTGTAGGAAATAAATATGTGAGGAGGGCATTTCTTCAGCTTCTCTCTTCTCCCAAGATCTCTTTGGCACCTGTTGTCCCAGCTCCTTGCAGTGATGTCACACTCGATGCCTCTGTGCCACTCACCTTTTCCCAGTGGTTACTGACACCATCCGTGCTCTGTCCAGCCAGCCTCCTGGCAGATGGAATTCCCCACTCTCCCCAAACAATTCGAGTTGTAAAAGTCACGACATCTGTTTTGACAGCCCGTCCCCAAGGCTGAGGGTGGGTGTCACCCTCCCCTCTCCCCTGCCCGGGGTGTTGCACTTTTGCCTCTGCGGTGTGAAGATGAGGTTATTGGGACCATGGGAGATGGAGCTCCTGTGCACAGCCCAGTCTGAAGGAGGTTATTGGTCCAGGACAGGTGTGAGAGGAAGTGCTGCAGCCTTTGCAACTGTTGTTGGGAGTGAAAAGGAAAATCCACAGTGATGGAGAGGTGCTTGGCTTTGATCATTGCTGGCTATGGGAAATAAAAACATAACCCAAAGGGAGTGAGCGAGGGGTGTAATAATGTCAGGTCAATCTCTTTGTTATTCTCTGAGATGAAAAGGAGCAGGGGGAGTTCAGCTTTTATTGCCTTCCCTTTTTGTTTTCTGCTTTTGGGCTTTCTTCCTTAAAAATCAATACGGCCCCTTCTGGGCTTGTGAAAATAGCTGGTTAAAACCACTCAGCTATTTTTAGGAGGTTTTTAAGAGATCTGGATCATCTTGATAGATGACTTAGACTGGAGAGAAGGGAGAGAGGTTTGCTGCTGAGGGTGGGGAGAGCCTGGCCCAGGCTGCCCAGAGAGGTGGTGGCTGCCCCATCCCTGTCCCCATCCCAGGGGAGGTGGCCAGGGCTCTGAGCACCCTGCTCTGGTTGCAGATGGCCCTGCTCCCTGCAGGGGGGTGGACCAGATGACCTTGAAAGGTCCCTTCCCACCCAAACTGTTCCATGATTCTATGATCTGGAGAGAATGGGGAAGGAGGGAGTGGTGATGTGTGTGGGTATGAGAGGGTTGAGGAGCAGGGGTGGGGGTGAGGGTGCCCAGCACATCCCAGCTCAGCTGCAGCCAGAGCAGCACATGGGCTTGTGCTGGTGGTTCCTGCCCACAGCTCCTGGGATCCCACACTGCCCAGGGTTAGGGGTAAAGCCACGTGGCCTTGCAACCCCCCCACAAGTGGTTGTTTGCTGGTGGTGGTGGCAAACAACTACTTATGCTCACAAAGACCAGAAGCAACCCATTTACACTGGTCAGGGTGGAAAATACAATGCTACATAGATGCCCCATGGAGCACTGGAGTTCTGTGAGCATTCCCAAGGCAGGGTTTTCTGTGGTGGAAACAACTTGTCCCCTGCCACGGGGACAGCAGGCAGTGAGGGTTTGCCTCTGAGCAACAAAACCTGCATTGAGTTTAAGTGTGTAAGAGGCACGAAGATGTGTTTTGATAGCGTGATACCAACCGGCGAGGCATCCTCCCTTATTTTATCATTCCATCAGCATGTTCTTGACTGATTGTGAATGAATTCCTTGCAAGCTGACAACTGAAAACATTTTTATTATTAAAGAGGGCCAAATCAAACTCCACTGAATAAATACAGCTTGGATCTGTGGGTAATGAGTGGTTCAGCTGTTCAAACACGTTCCGTGATACGAAGGAAGCTGCAGTTGACTTAGACTGAGCTCTTCGTGTAAAATTCACAAGCTGCAAATGAGCAGCAGCAGGGCAATTTTTGTCTCATCACTTCGTTTTAAGCAGCTAAACTCTTTTGGGAGGAAATGATGGTTTGGCATGGTTTAGCTGTATAAAAGTGATTAAAGGAAATAGTATTTTCTGATCCCATTTTGTGAGGGGATTGGCTCAGAAGCATATTCTATAATGCAGAAGGGCTGATCCTCTCATGCCTCCCAGCTTCTCAGCACACACTGCTGTTCAAAATAAGTGTAAAACCAGCAGAAGAGTGTGGAGGGAAGCCCAGCCCTGGGACTCCAACCTCATGTTGGTACCTGCAGTGAAACTTGACTGGTTTTGATTTATTCCCAGTTCACTTGGTATGAAATAGCATCAGAACTGGGGTCATGGGGCTATCCATTGGTGATGCAGGACAGAGCTTAAAAATAATCCTTTGGCTGACACACAGATTTATATAACAAAGGGTGGGGCAGTGCCAGTTTTTCCAGCAAAATGGTGTTAAACAAGCCCCTTAAAAGTGTTTGAGACCTAAAGCGAAGAGCGTTTAGTTGGGCCTTGTAATTATTTGTGGTAGTTTTATTTGTTAAATCCATTAGTATGGATTCCCTTTTATTCCATTTTCCCCTGGTAAATAAATAAAGATGTAGCATTACCAAAACCCATGGGCTGCCAAAAGAAGAGGGGATGGACATTTAGAGCATTTTGGTGATTTCTAATACTGTGGAAAAAGCTCTAAAATGTAAACCAATGTCACAAGCAGAGATTTGCTCTCTTGAGAACATCTAGTGTAATCCTTCAGTTCATCTGGCCCTCGCCAGGATAATCTACAGCTCATAGCCTGTATGAAATGACACCGATGCCCAGCTCCATACGAGGAGATTTGCTGCCATCTTTTGGTAGTTGCATGTTCCAGAAAGTAATGAAAATAGTATTTTTTCATAGATCCTAAACATCTTCTCCCTCTGGTCATCCTGAGCTCACTCGTGGCATCCTCTACTGACCTCGTGGAAGGTACCTGGGAGGTTTCCCTGCCCATGGTGGGGAGGTTGGAACTAGATGATCTTTAAGGCTTTTTCCAACCCATTCCACTCTATNTGCTGCCATCTTTTGGTAGTTGCATGTTCCAGAAAGTAATGAAAATAGTATTTTTTCATAGATCCTAAATATCCCCACCCTGGGCACTCCAAGTGTGCCTGTGGAGCTGGCTAAGTGTGGGGCAGGGAGCCCCTGGGTGGCTGCTTCTCCGTCTTGCTGCTGAAGGGGAAAGGCTCAGACAGATTGTGGAGGTGAAAGCCCAGAGGGAGGAATCTGAATGCTGGGGAAGACCAGAAAAGGCATAAGCAGGGTAAATAGAATCATAGAATCATTTTGGTTGGAAAAGACCTTTAAGATCACCAAGTCCAAGCATTAACCCAGCACAGGCAGGTCACCACAAAACCGTGTTCCTCAGCACCACATCTCCATGGTTTTTAAGCCCCTCAAGGGATCACGGGGACTCCACCCCTGCCCTGGTCAGCCTGGGACAGCCCTGGACAACCCTTGTGGGGAAGAATCTTTGCCTGTGTCCTGCCCCTGATCATGGTGCAAGTTCTCTGCAGTATAAAAATCTCCCGAGCTAGAGAGAGGATATAGGGGAGAGGCTCCAGTCTCTGCATGCCTGTGGGTAATACAAGAGGGTTTATTTCATTCCTGGAGGTAATAAAAGAAGCTACTTGAGAAGATGGGGTGGCAGTGGGGACAATGCCAGGGAAGAGAGTGAAGTAGGGAGGCAGTGCTCTGTAAATCACTCTCGTTACTGTACCATTTACCTCTGAAGAAGGCAAAGAGCTGGGACTGCACTTTGGCAAGGGGCAGGACAAGGAATTGCCGCTGAGGATGAAAGTGCACCCTGGGGCTGAGCCAAAGTGCTGATGGTGGATGTCCCATGCCCCTGCTCCCCTCTGGGGTCCTGCCTCTGTGCCAGCAGTGCCCTTTCTTCGCTCTGACTCTGGGGTGAGGGGGTTCCATACACCCCAGCAGAAAGCTGGCTGGCTGTTTTTGCCAGGCTAGGTTTTTTTTTCATTGGGTGGTGAGTGGAGTCAGCTCAGGGCAGGCTCCAACAAGACCCAGGGCACCGGGGAAGAGGGAAGGCACAGGCTGCTGCGAGCTGGAGAGCTGAGAGGCTGGCCGAAGCTGACACTTCACCCCGATTTCAGCCCAGTGCTCCAGTTACGCAACCCGTGCTCGTAGGGTTGCCTTGCAAGCTGGAGCAGTAAAATGACTGTGGTTAGAAGTAACTCTCCAAGTTTGAAAGAGCCCTCTTGTTTCCATGGGTTCCTGTCCTGGTGACAGACTCTGCACTTTATTTTTGTGTGGAGTCGGTATCAGGCCTTTGCTGCCAGAGCTGCACTTCTAAGGTCTGCACATGGCTATGAGCAACCCTCTCCTCTCTACCACCCCATCATGGAGGCCAAGAAGTTCCTGAGATCTCCCTGAATTCCACACGTCACTTTGTTTATATGTTCCTGCCCAACATAAATTCCCTTGCAAGGTTTATTTGGTATGAATCCTGATTCCAACTTCACAGGTTCCTTGTGTGTGTGTGTGCTCCAGTTGTGTTCCTGAGCAGGGTGACCCCAGGGTGTGCTGGGACATCACCAGTTGCCTGCTGTTTCCTGGGTGGGATGATTCTCCTGTTTATCACCTGGTGGGTGATGCTCAGAGCTCCCCAGGAACCTCCAGCAGTGAAGGACTGGTTTTATATCTCATCCTGGAAGCAGCACAGCTTCAGCCTCCGTTCCTCTGTGTTAGCACAATGCTCTCCACTTGACCTTTGTCACCAGGAAAATGTTTTTCTGGACTCAGGCCCAACTCCACTGTAAGCCACAGGGTATACTGTTGTAAAGCTCCTCACTTCACTGGAGCATCTCGGTTCCTTGTGGCTGGTTCCCACCTTGGGGGGACATGCTGCCTCACAGCTGTCCTGTCCCTCCAGTAGCAGCTTTAGACCCTCACTGTCACACAGCGATCCACCTGCTCAAGAATTCATGGAATGCTTTGTGTTGGAAGGGACCTTTCAAGGTCATCTGGTGCAACCCCCTGNACCTCCCAGACTCTTCTCCCTCACCCCTCGCGACCCAACAAGAACATCGAGGACCGGGCATTTTACCTAGATGGGGAGTAAGAGTTTAATTCTAGTTAATTCCGATTTAACTCATTTTAACGAAATGAGGCCGTTTCCACCCGAGCTGGGGATGCAACTACCCAGGTGCCCCGGATCACTCGGGGGCTGG
>VWZY01011577.1:197486-213641 GCA_013399075.1 Chloroceryle aenea | reverse complement strand
TCACGAGTGGGAGCAGGGGGAAGCCGAAGGGATTTTATCCACGTTGGAAGGGGAAGAAGTCATTTCTTATGTAATGCCGGGCATTACGAAATTGAGGCCTGCTTTCGAGGCACCGGGTGACGGTGGCATCGGAGGGTGACGAGGCGAGGGTGGGCGGGAAGGCGGCTGGCGCTGCCACGCGCCCGTCGCACGATGCCATCGGCCGTGCCCCCGCAGGGAGGCCAAGCGCGGCTCCGTCCCATCCCATCCCACGGCGCTGGAGATCCCCGTGATGGGGATTGAAAGGTCACTCGGGCACAGAGGAGCGCAGTTCCTTGAGGAACGCTTCCGCCAGCAGAGATCGTTTTTCACGTTCCCCGGGGCGCAAAGGTCGCGGGTGGCAGGTGGTGGCCGCACCCGCCCGGCTTTAGCGCTGCTCTAAGGGTGTCAGCCCTTCCACCTCCCTCGCCTGTGCCCCTGGGATCTGTTTTGCAGCTTGGCACGTTCATCCCGACGTGCAGCAGAACCGCCACGCTGCCAAACTGAGCCTGGTTTTATTTTATTCCGCTTATTCTCAAAATGTGGTGTTTTCCGTGCGGGGAAGAGCGGCAGCTTCAAAAAAACAAGCTCTGGAGGACCCGTTTTTCCCCTCTCAACCCAAGCAGGGAGCACTGTGCAGCAGCAGCAGCTGCGGAGTAACTGCCTCCATTCTGCCTCGTCACAGCCCTCGCTGGGAACAACTCTTGCTGGAGGGTGAAAGACTCATTCCAGTCTTTGGGCAGCTGTTAAAAAAGAAAAGAATAAAAAATAAAATCTGAAAGCGAAGCGGAGCTGACTCATCCTCACTGACCGACGCAGGGTTGTGTCTCTGGGGAATATTTATAGCGGTGTTGGCTGAAACAGATCCCATCTCGTTTCTCAGGTGGTCTAGTGAGGATCAGAAGTGTGTTGCAGTTGGTTTGCTCGGTGTGGTAGATGGTTAAATAACAACTTGTCTCATGGCATTTCATCTGTGGAATTTTGTCAGAGTGCCTTCAAAAAAGGGGCTTTTGCATAATGGAAAAAAAAAAGGAATAAAAAATATTGGGAGTGATCCCTCCCCCCAGCACTGACCAAGGAAGGTTTATGCTGGTCCCCAGTCTGCACCTTTTCTTCCTGCCCACGCTTGGGTGGAGTGGGGGGTGCGATGGTGTGTGGGACATCACAGTCAGTTGCCACAGCAGGAGCGATGTCCCCAGGCCTGGCTCTCTGGGATGCAGTCAGGAAACCCAGCACAAGCCCTCCTGGCTTTGACCTCTGCCGCAGGTAGAGGAAAACCCACCCACCGAGCTCTGGGTGCCCCTCTTCAGCGTGAGGAGAGCAAGCCCCCCCAGCACTCTGTTTTAATTGTGCTGTTTTAATTAGTCATCCCCAGGGATGTGGGGCTGGGGAGAGTGGGACGTGTCCCTTCTTGAGTGCTGGGCCAGGGTCTGTGCCAGCCTTGCCCCTGTGCCAAGCTGGTGGCACGGGGTGGGAGAGCAGCACTGCTCCTCTGCTGCTCTGCAGAGATTCGGAAGCATCAGAGAAGGGGTTGAGTTGGAAGGGACCTTAAAGATCATCCAGGGACACCTGCCACTTGATGAAGCTGCTCAAAGTCCCACATCCAACCTGGCCAATAGCTAATGAACCTGATTGTTTAATTTAATGAATAGGGTATGTGGATATTTGTTATTCCTTTAGTACCACCCACAGTAGCTGCTGCAGCTGCAATCCCCCCCAACTTTGTTTAAGTGATAGTTAGATGTGATCATTTAATAAGAGCTTGCTGTATGGCATTGTCCTTCTTAATTTATACCCTTACAATTAAGAGCAGGCTCTTTCTTTCTTTAATGCTATAAATACCAGTATAGACTAAATAATATTATTTACATCTGCTTTTAAGGGGTTTATCTCCTCTTTGCTGGGCTACAGAGATACCACCTAAACCAAGTGTTAGAAATCCAACCTGCTCCATCCTGTGTGTGGTTCAGAAGCAAAGCTGTGGGGGGAAGATGACTATGATGCTGGGGGGGGAAGGCTGTGATCCTGCAGGTGTCAGAGCAACGCGGTGGAACTTTACTGCCAGCTCTGGGAAGGACGTGGTGGGCTCCAGAATCCCATTTTGTGTCATAATGGTCCATGGATTATAGGATGCTGGCAGAGTAGCAAGCTGGGGCAAAAAAAGTGTTAAGTATTGTTCCCATTATGCAGAGTATTTCTAAGTCATGTGCTTGTACTGGCTTCTCAAAAGACTCGTGAGTGTTTCACCTCTGTGGCACTACTCACGGGCTTATGGTTGAGCGTGGTTTGAAATCTCTGCACAATTAGTCCTCAGAACCCAATGCCAAGCAGACTGCAGTTGTGACTTGAATGGATTTGGGATCTGGATCCTAAGAGTCAGCACTGTGCTCAGCTGGCAGCCAGGGAGGTCGGATGGTGGGACGGGGACACCGGTGCGGTGTGGATCTGGTGGCTCTGGCCAGGGTGTCGTGGAGAGCTGGGCGCTGTCCTGCCTGGCAGCAAAAGCACCATCCTTAGTGGTCTGTTGATCAACACAACCTTTGTTGGGTGTGAAATGACACTGTGCATGGCCTGGGCTCCAGAAAAGTACTTAAAAAAGTTGCTTCATACCAAGGAATATTTTTTCCTTTAATAAAGGAGAAACAAATGAATCCTTTTATAAAATAAATGAATGCTTTTTCCCTCACGCAGACAGACTGTAGCTGCTCTCTTGACATGATGCTGTCTGTCCCTCCCAACTCCCGTGCTGGTGGGACGTGTCCCCAGCAGCTCTGCAGTTACTGTCTTTTGAGGGGTCCTGCTTGTGGAGATGGGGAGCTGACATGTTCAGAACCACTGTCACCATCACGAGTTCAAATTTATTTATCCAGGCACAGAAATGTGTCTGGAGTATGATTAAATCCAACCTTTTAGTTTTCTTAGCCTTGAACCTGATAGACTCCCGTTGTCTTCATGGGAATTTTATTCTTATTGTGGATTTTATTTGTATCTTACATTTTGAGATTGCTCCTTCTCTTTGTGTAAATATCATAAAGTTGCTAAATCTGCATAGGGAAATTTTTAGGCACGTAAGAGAGTTATCAAGCTGAGATCAGTTTTTCTTTGGTCGCAGCCACTCCTTGCATTTGCCAAGAGCACCCCGGGGGTTTGCTGCCTATTGGGCTGGTTTTGATTTAATTGCCCAGAACAGCATCATGGGGTGAAAAGTTTGCCATCTGTGACACTGGAAAACACTCGGATTTGGCCTGCTGGAAGTTGTTTGTCTTTAATGAAGCCTTCAGTAGAGCTGGCGCTTGGGTCCTGCAGCTCCAAAGGAAGCTTCTGATTCTCTCCCTACAGCAGTTATAAATTCATGGAGATGATGCTCACAGCAGCACTTGGAGCTAACTCCTCAGCTCAGGTCTTGTTCAGCCATGACTTGTGCGTGCTGCAGTGTTTCCTACTCAAGAAAATCAAAATATTTTCCTACTTAGAACACATTTCATGTATTCTACACGGCTTGCTCTGTGTGGGAGTCGAGCTACACAGTCACTCTGAGCTGTTTGCACAGTTGGGCAAGGATAAAAGCAATGAATTCACTTCAGCCCTAACCTAATCTGAGTTAATGGGCTGGAATCCCACCGGTGAAAAGCAAGGGCACTTGGTCACGGCCGTTCCTTGATCCTTTAAGAGTTAGAATCCCTGTTAAGCATGCTTGTCTTACAACCTGCACTCGCACAGGATGTAATCAGTTTTGGTTTCCATCTGTTAAAGAAGAGGCTTCCGATCAGCCAGGGCAAACAGAAAGAATTATTTTTGTTCTTGCCAACAAGAGCGAAGCGAACCCCGCGTACCTCGCTCCTGCCGTCTCCCACACTCAGCAAGTTGAAACACCTTGCTCTGTGTGTGTTGCATGATGAGCCTTACAACCGGCAGGGATTTGGCTGACAATATTGTCCCTTAATTATAGTAATTGCCTAAGTGGAGATCTCGACGTCTCCCACTGTCCTACAGCCGCAGCCCAGACGGCAGCAGCGGAGCAGCTTGTCACAGCTCATCCACCCCATGTGCCTGGCTGCATCCAGGGGAGATAACAGACCTCGGTGGGAGCAACACCTGGCTGCCTGGGCTTCCGTGAGGGAGAAACTTAAGTGACAAAATCCAACCAAAAGCGTGCAGCGTTTGGTTTTCAGGAATATATTTTGATTTGATGGAGTGACTCAAATGTATTGATCCAATACACTTGGTAGATTCCAAAGCGCAGCTGGCAGAGCAGTGAGTACATTATCTCATTATCTTGCAAAGCGACACATTTACTTGATTCTTCAAGTGTAGGGATCTTTAACATCTTTAATATTTGATGATGCTAAATGGAAATACCCATCAGAGGGTTCTCACGAGACCAGACTGCTCTGGTAGGGAAGAAACGTTTCCTGAATGCACACAGGCCTGAGGGAATCCTGCCGTCCCTCTCCCGAGTGCTGCCTTGAAGGTAGGGTCTCCAAGCAGGGCTTTGGACTCTGCTTCTGGTGACTTTAATAAGGAGCAAAGGTATTATGGAAATAATTTGGTTAATAATTGGTCTGGGGCCTTTTTTGTGTGTATTTTTTTTCTTTTTAAAGGCTTGTTTTGTATATAAACATTACATCCCTGCTTTCATGTTTACACAATGAAAACAAAGAGAGGCATTTAGATCTAACAGAATACTTCTCCCTGCTTTTTTTTTTGGTTATATATTTGGACTGCATCGTATTACTGGACTGAGATGCCAGGCATCCCAGTAGCCTCTGCAACTGAAGCTCCATCATACTATGTGCCCTTGTCTCCTACTTTATTTACGATCTGAGAAGACTGTTGGCTTTTATTTGGCCACCAGATCTGTTTCGTTCCCTCTAGGACAGGGATTCTTCATTTATGCACTAGCATTATCCTGCTTTCACAGGCAGCAGCTTGTTGGATGGAGTGCCCAAGGCGTTGAGTGGCTGCTGAAACTCCTTATCTGATGTTGGTGGGGTGATGTGCCTGCCCTGGGAACTGCAGCCAAGGGTATGGCCAGAAAGGCTCCGAAGAGCTGCCCTGGTTTTCAGAGCTCGATGTTTTGTTTGTGGGTTAGAGGAATGGGGATTTGATAGTGTCGGGTAGTCTGGAGTAAGGATTGGCAGGTGATAGTTGTTTTTTAAAGCATTCACATGCTTATGTAACGAGCCACTGACTACTTTTGCATAACCAGAAAGTTGAAGAATGTGGAACTTCAGCGCAACAACTGGTATTGAGAGGATGGGCTTTCTAAGTATGACTTATCTCCCTTCCTGTTGTAAACTCTGACACCTTCTCTATAAAGACAGTGCTCACCATTTCAGGTTGTTTGATTTATTCCCTAGAACAAATTACTGTACTTGGATAAGGAGGCAGATTTGGTTTGTTCCTCCCAGGATCCTATTTTCTCCTCCACGTAAGATGAGGCAGTTTTCTCAGTGGCAGAGAAAATAGGATGCATGAAAATTTCTTGCAGGAGGCCACTGAACTAAGAATGGTCAGGGCTCGCTGAAGATGGGAAAGTGGGGCACCGTGGGTGTCCCTGCCAAACAAAACATGCTGGAGAAAGGTGCCCCTGCAGTGTCTACTCCATTGGGCTGGTGCCTCACCCCAGGCTTCGCAGAGAGCTCCAGCCTGCATCTGGCTGCTGAAGTGGAGCTGTGGCTGCCAGGCTCCCCCTTGACTGTCTGACTTCACGGTGCAGCATCCCTTTGGTGGTCCTTTTCCTCAGCAAGCTCTTTTTTTTTCCCAGTTGATGAATGGAAAAACACTTAAAAGTCAATGTCTAAGGAGACATTTTAACCCGTTAACAGCGCTAGCAAAGTCAAAGCAAACTGAAGCAGGGAAATGACCCTTTGTCAATTCTGCCTCCAGAAGTGATACCCAGTTGCTGCTCTGAATCAGGGAGAGAGATGCTCCCGATGCTTGTCCTGGTTAGATTTCCTGAGTGGGTGGCTTGAGGCCCTTATGCTTTGCATCAGAACGCAGAGATCTGTTGCGAGAAGCAGGAGGGATGTTTCTGAGAAGTGGTTTTAAAAAAAGAAGTTGTTCATTCATGCTGTTATACTGAGAAGAGAACAACAGTTCACTCCGTGGAAAGGCAGAGATGGTTTCTTTTTATCTTGTTGTCTTTTTTTTAATATATATTTGGTCTACAACCTGGTTCTCCTCCTCAGTGGTAGGTGAGTGTTAATTGCTCCTGCTGGCTAGTGAGCAAAGTCAAATGATGCTGTGTGCTGTAGCTGCTTTCTTCAGGCTGTGTGTAGTCGATAGGTGGTGGATAGAAAATAAAGCTGGCTGAAATGGGCTTCGGTTGCTGGTTGCATAAATGAATTAAGTAGGTTTCTGAACACTGTTATTTCTCATTTTTTCTTTTTCAGGAAATGGCTGTTCCACCTGCTTACGCTGATCTGGGCAAATCCGCCAGAGATGTTTTCACCAAGGGATATGGTAAATAAAGCCCAAACAAGTTTGATCTTTCACTGTCTACCCAATTCCCAAGATTATTAGGATTTTATTAACTTTTTCCTTAATAAATACTCCAATAATTTCCATTAGAATCCAGAGAATTCTCTATTGTAGCTTCACATTCCCCTGTGGAAGGGGAGAGTAACTTACTATTCCTTTGACAAAATTCTCCCCGTAGACTGTTGTCTGTTTTGAAAGAAAACTGTGTGTTGTATTTCGGCTGTACCCTGAACAGGATCATTGATGTCAGTAGTTTGCTTATGAACAAAAGGCTGCTCAGTATCAATAAAGATATTGCTGCTTAATTTGGTCCCAGTTACATTGCTGAGGTCAATGGGATTAATCGAAGCGCTGTCTGAAGTGAGTACAAGCTGCATAATCTGCTTCATAAAAACACATGGTTTACTGACTGCACCCTTGGTTTATTTGTGAATAGTTCATGGGTGATTTAGAGGGAAGTTTAAAGAAATAAATCAGAAACACTTTACAAATTAACATCTATATAATACGTACTTTTTGCTCATCTTCTAGGTTTTGGGTTAATAAAACTCGATTTGAAAACGAAATCTGAAAATGGACTGGTGAGTTTGGAAACCCACTGACATCTGAAACAGCACTGTGTTCTTGTGCTTACTGTATATGTATTTTTAAAGAGCAGAATCCCTTTTTCCCCCCTGTTTCAGGTATATTCTAACCTTGCGTGTTACTTTGCAGTTGTAATTTTTGTGTGATACATGGGACTGTGCACAAATTGGAGCAGCGGGTACAGTGAAGGCTCCTTTGCAACCACTGTGAACATGGTGCTGCTGTTTGAGGCCGTGGCTGTGGCCTGTGCTCAGGGGAAGTGTCAGTGTCTCCCTCCTGCTTTACTGGGTTGAAGGAGTAGAAATCATAGAGTCATAGAAGTGTCTGGGTGGGAAGGGAGCTCTGGAGGTCATCTGGTCCAACCCCCCTGCTGAGAGCAGGGACATCCCCAACTAGAGCAGGGTGCTCAGAGCTCTGTCAGCCCCACCTGGAATGGCTCCAGGGATGGGGCCTCAACCACCTCCCTGGGCAACCTGTTCCAGGGCTCTGCCACCCTCATGGTAAAGAACTTCTTCCTTACATCCAATCTAAACCCACTCCCTTCTAATTTAAACCCATAGCTCCTCGTCCTTTCACTCCAGGCCTTTGTGAACAGCCCCTCTCCAGGCTTTTTGTCAGCTTGCTTCAGGTACTGTTGGGTCTCCAGGCTGAACAATCCCAGCTCCCCCAGTCTGTCCTCACAGGAGAGCTGCTCCAGCCCCTGAGCATCCTTGTGGCCTCCTCTGGCCCTGCTCCATCAGGTCCCTGTCCTTCCTGTGCTGAGGGCTCCAGAGCTGGACACAGGATTCCAGGGGAGGTCTGACCAGGGCAGAGTGGAGCAGAAGAATCCCCTCTCTCCATCTGCTGGCCACACAGATGTGGGGATCTGATTAATGCTGAGAAATATTTGTCTGCGTGGAAATCTCTCTATATATTTGTAAATATACATATATATGTTATGGATCTATGTATTTTGTTTTTTTCCTTTTAGGAATTTACAAGCTCAGGTTCAGCAAACTCAGAAACCAGCAAAGTTAGTGGTAGTTTGGAAACAAAATACAAATGGGTGGAATATGGATTGATGTTCACGGAAAAGTGGAACACTGACAACACTTTAGGCACCGAGATCACTCTTGAAGATCAGGTAATTTTGGGTTTGAAAGATGTAAGTTAGAAATTAATGACAATCTCTATGAATCCAACCAGTGAATCTCTTTTCTGTTCAGCTTGCACGTGGCCTGAAGCTGACCTTTGACTCCTCCTTCTCTCCTAACACTGGGTAAGAAGTGAGTAAGCTTGCATGACAAAAAAAAGGGCATTTTTTAAATGTTAGTTTTCCAGAATACTGTCCTGCTTCTTTACTCCTTCTGTCCCTACATTAATAACCAGTTAATAATCCCTACACTTAATAATCAGCCCTTGTATGATGAAATCATGTACATCTGATTCAAATCTTAGTATTAACCATCCCTTTTTAATCCTCAGCTGACTTTCAAGCACAATAACTTGAAAATTATAGTCAGAACCAGGGTGTGAAGAAAAGGTTTTGTTTGAGCTCCTGTTGCATATTTCTGGCCGCGTCGGAGGATGAGCTACTTGCTGAATAAAAGCACTAAACAAGTCAGCTGTAATGCAAAGCTTAACAAGCTCTGGGAGCCAGTTGGCCACGGCTCTAATAGGTCGACACAGTAATTGGGCTCTTCTCCCAAGCTGAATTTATCATCTGAATTCTTGCTGGCCGCAGCGTGCCTTGGTGGTGGAGGAGGATTTCTGACACGGCGATTGGATGCCACAGTTTATGTGGGCCAGAGGGATTAAGCAGCAGCTGTAGGTCTAGATGTTGGTTTATTTTTTTCCCCTGATTATCTTTTTGCAGGCAGCACTGCCAGGAAGTCAAAATATTCTGCACTTTAGTTTCCCAGGGCAGCATGTGCACTGCAGGCTGCTGGGGCTGTGGTCCCCGTGGAGGTGTCACCGGGTCTTCTAGATAGCATCCTGCATCAGAAGCTGCTTCCAGTCCATGCCCAGTTCTGCATTAACTAGCTATTTGTCACCCAGAATCATCTCTAGTGCTTGTTGATAGTTATTTGTTAGCTGGTAGGATTCTTAAAGAAAGACAAAAGAAGAAGCCTGTATGAGGATGGCAAGTTCCAGCTCTGTCGCTGTTTCACAGGCACTTCACAGACTCTCAAATCACCCGAGCAGAAGAATCCCCCTAAAAATTGTTTGGGACAGGCCAACTACTGTTGACTTCCCGTGGCAAACCTGTACAACTGCAACAGTTTTCATTCCTTCCCTGCATTTCCCAGACCTCCCAAACCATCACGCTAGTTGGAGATGAAGATTTGTTCTTGTCACCTCCAGCCTCGCTCATTGCAGTGCTGCTTTGCAGAGCACAGTCCAGAAGTGCTGAGTGAGGCTCCACACCACATTTTATTGCTTGATTGCAAGTAATTCACTGTAGGTGGAGTAGGGTTTGCAGATGTGCCAGGTAAGAAGGTGACATGTCATGTGGCTCTCCAGGTAGGTATATTTTGTCTTCAAGAGCTGTGATGCTGAGCTTGAATTGCTACCTGCCAGTGTACCTTCAAGAGATGAGGCTCTTTCTTCTCCCTCTAGGAAGAAAAGTGCTAAAGTTAAGACGGGGTACAAAAGGGAACACATCAACATGGGCTGTGACATGGATTTTGATATTGCTGGGCCCTCAATACGTGGAGCCCTGGTGGTTGGCTACGAGGGGTGGCTGGCAGGTTACCAAATGACTTTTGAGACGGCGAAGTCGAGAGTAACCCAGAGCAACTTTGCTGTTGGCTACAAGACCGATGAATTCCAGCTTCATACTAATGTGTAAGTATTGGCAGGTGGGTGTTACAAAAGGCATTTGAAAGGATTTTGCTGCGATGAAAGGGAGGGTGGTGGTGAAAGGAGTGTGGATTTGAAACTACTTCTTCATTTTAGGTGCTTTTTTAGCTGCGTTAACTTTGTTTTGAATTATATGGGGGGATGCGTGTGATGGAAGGAACTGGAACTCACTCAAGCATCCAGTGTCTGCCTTTCTAGCAGATAAGGATTATTAGCATCTATTAGCAGAATAATAAAATGAGTAGGTTATAAAGATAGGCTTCATAAAAGTTGAAATAAAAGCAGTGCCTTCATTTTGCATGTGTCAAAACCACCCAAAACGGTGGCTTGATCTGGAGATGAAAGAGTTAATCAGAGGATCTCAAGAACAGGAAAAAGGGAAGAGATATGGACTGGGTTTGGTTTAGCACTGGAAGGGACACGGTGTAAGGGTTTGGTTTAGTGATATAACTCCTAGTCATCTATTTACACAAGAATTTGTCCTTTCTGAATGCAGGAACAGTGGGAAACCAGGGCCAAAATCCATTAAAACCTTAATTTCTCTGTCTCTTGTTCCTCTTATGCTGACAGTTTTTTAGGATGAGGCAATCCCTAACCCATTTCCCCAGCCCCCCCCTTCCCATTCCCTGGGGTAACTGGATATTTTGCACGTAGCAGATCTATCACAGGCTGTTCCCATTTGGGGACTGAACAACTGTTCTCCCTTCCCGGAGCCACTTCCTCAAAGGCTTTCTGTTCTGTTTCATGCTGTGTTGCAGAAATGTGGTTTAGGGAGCTCATGCTGCCTTACAGAACAACTGAACCTTCACAGCCCAGACAGTACTTTTGAAGGATTGCCAAAGCACAAAAATGTAGGCAAAAAACTTCCTTCAAAGCAATGTGCAGGGTCCTACTCCCCTCAGTTATCCCTTCAAGCACAATGACTTTCAGTGCTCATACCGTAGCTGTTCAAAACACCTTATTGCTATAAAATGCTGTAATTACTATTACTCTTAATTAAATCAACAGCAGAAAATCTAACAAGAGCAGGAGCTGGGATCCTGCTGTACTGTTCGTTGGATTCCTGAGGGTCTGTTTTGCAGGTCACTGCTGCTGTACGTGGATATAAAAATCACCTTCAGGATGCCTCGTTTGTTTAGTTAATAGTAAATCTCCACCAGCTGACAGGCAAAACCATAAGTATGTGGTGATATTAATAAGTTTGTTGGGTGTTAGAAATGTTTCAACCCTGAAACATCTCCGATATATTTTGATATATTCCCAGCAACAGTTGTGGGTGGAACTCCCACCCTTTGCCTGCTCGGGTGTTGTATCTGCACACTCCAGGGTTTCGCGGGGATGCTGGCGCAGAGCTGATAATTTCACTTGGTGGGGTTTTGTTCACAGATCTGCTGGGGACTTTGACACGTTGCTTTTCATAGTGGTGCCTTAAAATGTTTTTGTAAGGGGATAATGTGTTTGTTTGTTTGTTAGTTGGGGTTTTTTTTAACCTACATCTGAAAAGTGTTTTTGTTATGGTTAGAATTAAAAAGAGCTTTAACTTCTTAATGTATTATTACTACTTTTAAAAATAATAATAACTAAAGGGAGGTAGGGCTGAATAATTCCTAGTTTGAAATAGGACTTTCCTGAATTTTTTCAAGCATAGCTCAGAATGTCACAGGGCAAGACAGAGCTGTGTGGGAACCTTGCACAAACCCTGCCTATGTCACCAGCTCTCCTCAGTCCCTTTTAATTCCTCTTTTACATGCAGTTGTAGGTGAGCTTCAGTCTTACCTGAAGTGTTGTGGTGGTTTTCTTCTGGAAGAATTGCTCCCACAATTAAAAAAGCTGCTGCTGTTGCTTGAACTTTTCAGTCGGTGTTACCAGCGGTCAGCCCAAAGGGGGAAGAGTGGAAAGATTCTGCAGCTGTCCCTTTTTTTAATCACTGAAAGTTTGCTATATGCTGAGAATTGGAAGCAGATTATTTCATACTTTAGAAATAATCAACAGTCTTTTATTTGCAGAGGACTTCCTGGGGTTTAAAGCCCGTTTCGTGCAATACATTTGAATCCTCTTTTAAGAAAATCAGCAGAAGTGGCAGTTCAGATGCTCGCTGGTTTACGAGGAGTGCAAGGCTTTTAGAAGCCCTCCTGCTCTTGCTTTTTATGATTTGCATGCTCTAATAGTTTGCATTTTCTTTACCAGTAGTAACTGGAAGTTGTGGCTACTCGACAGCAGAAGCCTGTCACCCATCAGCTGTTGGCCGGTGCTCTCTGGAAAGTAAAAATCAGATTTATTTCAGTTCCTGGAACAGATGTATCATAAGAACTGTTACAAAGGGCATTAATTGCAAAGGCCAATAGGCTTGGACATCTGTGACATCAAATTGGCATCTTCAGCTGGGGTCCAGTTGATGTGTGTCTGCTCAGCGCACGCGGAGGAGGCAGCACTGGGATGACTGCGTGGGCTCGGTGATTGGGGCACTAGGGAGATGTGTGCCTGCAGAAAGGATTTTTCCAGAGATATCCAGAGTAGAGAGATCCCACTTCATAACCACTCTGGCCTGATGTCTCTGTCGGCGTTGTTACAGGGATATTAAATGAGGTGTAAGGGAAAGTTCTGCAAATATAGGTCTCACTGGGGGGGAAAACAAACAAACAAACAAGACTGGTTTGTGGTGCAGTTTAAAACCAGACTCCCACGTTCCTTCCAGGAATGACGGAACGGAGTTTGGCGGCTCCATTTACCAGAAGGTGAATGATAAACTGGAAACCGCCGTCAATCTCGCCTGGACGGCCGGGAACAGCAACACGCGCTTCGGAATAGCAGCCAAGTACCAGATTGACCCAGATGCCTCTTTTTCTGTGAGTGCTGGGCACGTAGTTTTAAAACCATTTGAGCAAAGGCTCTCAGAGTAGAAATGGGAGGCAAACTTTGTGTCAGGACAGTTTTGATGCAGTTCTGTGGTGTGGAGTTGGTGTGGGTATGTTTGCCTTGGGTTCTGCTAAAAAGTTACACAGAATGTTTTATTGGATTGTTGGGCACTATTCTGAGATTATTTTTTTCATGTCAGCCTTGAAAATATGAAAAATGATGTTAACAAGACCATAATTTTCTATAGCGACCATAGATTGGTGAGATTTTGGATTTAAGTTATGGCAAAATTAGATTGTTACGTGCTTTAAAACCTGAAACCCTTTATCTGCTTAAAAGGTGTTACTTAATTTTCAAGCATTAAGATCTTTAAAGTAAGCTACTAAATACTAAATTACTTCATGTAGTATTTTTTCTCTCTCAGGCTAAAGTGAACAACTCCAGTCTGATCGGATTAGGATACACTCAGACTTTAAAGCCAGGTAAGTTTATGCAGCAGAAATTCAGAATTAATCAAGTGATATTTGAATCTTGAAATATCAGAGGGTTGTTTTGTTTTGGTTTAGGGTTTTTTGGTTGGTTTTTTTGGTTGTTGTTTTGTTGCTGCTTTGGTTTTGGGTTTTGGTTTGGTTGGTTGGGTTTTTTTTTGTGCCAAAATGTGATTGGTTTGGGAAAATTGCTGTTTGGCTTGGCAAGAAGCCAGGGATGAACTTTTTCCAGGGACTGCTCTGTTAATTTTGCATGTCTGTTGGAAGCAGAATTATTGAAGAGCTCCATCCACTGCCCAGTCAGACCCTTTTAGGTTGACACAAAATATATCTAATATTTGGTCTTTCACAGATCATTGAAAATGCATTTTTAGTACTTTCAGAAGCTTCCTGTTACTGAGTTTATTTTGCTTGAAAAAATGACTTTCCCAAGGTCCCCTGGTCAGGAAGAAGACAATGTTCCTGCTGTAAAATTGATTTTAATGTAGTCTAATAAATGAATCAAGGTCCCAATTTTTCTTAATACCGGCCTCTGAAATGAATCAGTAGACCAGCAGCAGTGAACTGACTGAGAGCTTTAATTACTTGGTGTGATAAAAAGCAGAATCTATCACAGTGATTGATGATAACTTCCATAATTCAGAAAGATTTGCTATCTGCGAATTTTTTTAGTCCTTACAAGGTGAGTGGCTGAGTCAGCACCCCTGGGGGGGTTGAAAAGCTGTCTAGATGTGGTGCTTGGGGGTGGACTTGCTAGAGTAGGGTTAATGGTTGGACTTGATGATCTTAAAGATCTTTGCCAACCTTGATAATTTTATGGTTCGATGAAGACTTGCCACCAGATGACTTTAACCTGGCTACCCAATAAATTAAAGCAGCAACACAGATGCTGCATTTATTAAACCTAAAGCTCCTTCAGGTTTTAACAGCTGGGTCTTTTCTCCCTCTTCTCTTTCGCAGGTATCAAACTGACATTGTCAGCTTTGTTGGATGGCAAGAATGTCAACGCAGGTGGCCACAAACTTGGTCTAGGATTGGAATTTGAAGCATAAGGAGCGATTCTACGACCGCTACTTTGAAAATACAGCATAGCTACCTTCAGAATATAGTGTACCTTTCCATGTTGTGTCTGGGATGCAAGTGTCGCTAAGTATCAGTCCTGCTAGTCCTGGTTAAAGACAGCTAAGCTTTAAAAATGGTGTTGTTCAAGAAATGGAGACAAAACCATCCAAAAATAATCCTAAATCCAGGCTTTTTTCTTTTTTTTTTGTTTTGTTTTGTTTTGAATGTTACTGCCCATCACATCTGTCAGCTGCCACACGATAGGAAGAGGGAAGGTGTTGATCACCTGTGCATCGGCTGCACAAGGGATATTTCCATGTGGCATAAAACCTGCAGACCACTGTATTGTGCTGTTAATTCCGTATACAAAATGTTCCGACACTTAAAACTTCCAATTCCTAATGGAATGTGCAAACTTGTCTGAAAAAAGGGATTTTTCTTTTTTTAAAGTATATTTTTTTTTAGGATAGGCCTTTCATGAATGGTTTGTCTTTGGTTATCTTACACCTCCAGCTGTCTCCAGAATGCTTTAGGTCGTCCACCCTGCGTAAGTCCACTGCGGAGGAGGTTTGATGTGACTCAGCCAATACTACCTGTCCTGTGTTGTGGTTCCTTTCCCTTGCACCGACTGGAAAGCTTGTAAGACAGGGCCATAATCAGGGAAGAGTCTTTGTAACTGCAAACCCATAGTTGCATCACTCAATTTCAAATGGGACTTCTGTTTTAATACCACTTTTTTCAGCAACTAAATGGGTACATTTTTAGAGAGTCTTCCATTTTGTGTGGAACTAGACCCCAAAATGCTGTACTTGACACTACTAAAAATGGATTAAAAAAACCCAACAAACAAACCCAACTTGAATAAAATATTGAAATGTCAGCTTTTATCTTGTCTTCTATTAATTATGAAAACTATTTTGTATTAATTCTTGGCTCCAGAAGCAGACTGGCAACATCTTACTGTGTATTTTGTACCACACACACAAAAATAATCACTCGGTAGACTGAAGTTCCAGACGTGGCCATGTTCTTAGTGCTCACTAAGCACACAGATCTGAGTGTTTAGCTCGTGGAGAAAACAAGGTAACGTGAACTGGTTTATCTTTTGTTGCACAGTTTACTAAGTTGAATTATCTTCCTACAACCAAACAGGCCCCAGCAGTGACCGGTTACCAGCTGGGATAAACTTCTGCGGCTTTTTCATGGAAGATTCTGTAGTTTTTTCCCCTACATAAGCCATGGCTGTGGGTGACGAGAGGCTGTGGCTCAGCAGAACGTGCCCGAGGAGGCACCAGCGTTGCGATGTCACCACCATTGAGCAATGCTGCCCAGCTTCCCTCCTACTCTGGCTTACTCCCCAGTATTTCCTGGGGTGCCTTGGCTCAAATATTTAACCTGACGCTCCTGGGAGAGGTTGGCCTCTTCCAGATTTCACCAGTGGAAACAAACTGCATCCAAGCAGCTGATGGTAAAAGGGCNNNNGAGAAAACAAGGTAACGTGAACTGGTTTATCTTTTGTTGCACAGTTTACTAAGTTGAATTATCTTCCTACAACCAAACAGGCCCCAGCAGTGACCGGTTACCAGATGGGATAAACTTCTGCGGCTTTTTCATGGTTTGGATTTTTTATTATCCTCTCATCAGCTTCAAGGCTTCTTTCAGGACTTGGAATGCCTGGTTTGGGAGAGCATTTATTCCATAAAGGCATCTTAAGATACATAGAGTCACAGAAGGGACCTCGGGAGATCATTGTGTCCTGTCCCCCTGCCAGAGCAGGAACACCGAGGGCAGGCCTCTCAGGAACAGATCCAGGCGGGGTTTC
>VWZY01011577.1:135289-197463 GCA_013399075.1 Chloroceryle aenea | reverse complement strand
GGGGCTCTGGGAGAACGTGCGTGTGTGACAGGCAGCTCCCGCGGCGGGGGTGCGTCAGGCTGTCTTTATTGCTTTTAAGCTCAGTTTTTCAGACCATTTCACTCATCCAACTTAATATTTTATTCTAGTTGGGTGCCTGTTTTTGTCCCAGCCCCCTATTGTTATTCTGTGAGTTGACTTAAGTTAAATCCATCTTCTTTCTCCTGCTTCCCTTCAACGTATGGTTGGACTCGATGATCTTTAAGGTCTCTTCCAAACTAAATGGTTCTATGATTCTACAGACCGACTGTAACCGAATGCTGACAAGAAATATATAAATGCAGCGAGTTTCTCTGTGTTTTAGAGGAGGTAAAGAGAAAGGAAAGTATCGAAGGCAGTGACAGGAGCTGTTTTGAGCTGGCAATTCCTTTCTTCCTCGTCAGTCAGTACATTTGTCCAAACCAGCTCTCTCTCTGTTGCCCCTCACCTGGTCTAATGGGCAGTAACAAAGGAAGAGGTTCAGAACGTTGGACACAAACTTGTAAGAAACCACGAGTTTTTAATTTCAAAAATCATGAAACAACTTGCTTCCTAAAACCCTAAGTTTTCCTGGAAGTGAATTTTGCCCCTGTCTGATGTTTTTATGTGTAGTCTTTACAGAGAGGACTGTTGCTGCTTCTGTCGCTGTGGTTGAACATTAATATCTGTTTCTGAAGCTGAGGCATCTCTGGAGTCCAGGCACCACCTCTAACATCATCTGACACTGTTGTGTAACTGCAAACAGTGCAACCACCATTTATAATGCCAAATAATTCTGGAGAGAGATCATAAATCAGTTGTGGTGTAGTTGCTAAACTCACTAGTCCTATTAAAATAGAACCTAATTTATTTTAGGGATAATAGGAAATTTCTCTCTGGAGCTTCAGCATTAGCTGGTAGGTGCCTCTTGCATTTAGGCCTATAACCTTCTACTAATTTCATGTTAGAATGAGGTTAAGAATAATTTGAAGTGTAAGCAGCCATGTAGGTCTGTGGGAAAATATCCTTCTTTGTATTTCAAACAGCTTATTCCTCTCCAATCCTTTGGTCTGTTTGGTTTACCTGCCTTGCTCATGACTTGTCAGCTAGCTATAAATATAAAGCTCTTGCAGCTGCCTTTCCTCACATTTATCTCCACATATGCAATTAGCTGGCTTGACTCCTGAGGGGAGATAAGAATTCCCTAAACATTTCCTCTAGGGGACCTGAACAAGTTAACGTTGATCTGCTAATTCAGACTGGGAGTTGCTTCAGCAACCAATGTATTAAATGTAAAGTAGTTGACTTTGAACTTCAGCAGGGAGGCACCGTGATGTCTGGGTCGTATGGGATTAGTTGAGTTGTCTCTGGTTTATAGCTGGTTAAAGAGTAATTCATGCTGCCAAAGTGGGCCGTGTAAACAAGAAGTCTGTTGTAACTGATCCTCTGTAAATATATTTCATGAATAACGTGGTTCAGTGTCCCCCATATAATATTTTACTTAGCAGTAATTTGACACAAGCAGTTGCTTGAATGCCTCCTTTCTAGAATCAGGAACTTTCCAGTGACCCAGGGAGCTGCTTGGGAGTGTTTAATGAAAGTATAGTAGGTTTTTTTTTAAATAAAACATAAAAAAAAATGGTTTGGCATGCAAAAATTCAAGGCAAGTGTAGCTCAGCTATTTAAATTATGATGGCTGCTGAAAGTCTCGAATGTGTTCTTCATTTTGAAGGTGCTTCCTGAGCTGAGTCTAGAAGTCACATGCCATAACCATGTGCAATTTGCTATTTTTTTTAGGATTAAAAAAGCAGTGGCTATTTACAACCTCCCTCTGCATCTTTTTTTTACCTTCCTTTGGGTAGAGAAGAGCCATGATGGGCCCTGCACGTGGTTTTAATGCTCACCCTGGTTTTTTCCATAGCTCTGCAAAGCCATCTTAGCACTGGAGAGAGGATGGCATTGCCTGAGGGTGCACTCTTAGTGCTGCTGGTGACTTACTTCATTGTCATCCTTTGCTGCCGACAAAAGGCTTTGCAGGAGACCCTATCAGATTGTCCTTTCTCCAGCTTTGCTCTTGAAGCTGTGGTTCAGTAGTTTCATTCGAGTTAACACGAGCTTGGAAATCTTTTTCTGTGGCTACAAATTCAATAACAGTAAGTGCCTGGGAAGAGATGCTAAGACCTCATGTCCTGGCTGAGACCTCACAGCATGTTCTCTTTTTTTTTGTTGTTAAAATACACAGTGGCAAAAGATGAAAAACTTTTAGCTGCAGGAAAAGCTTTACTGAGAACTTCCTCTGTAGACCTCAGCAAATTCTGTGGGAAGAAGTGTTTGATGATGGAGAAAAGACTACTTGTGTATGATTCTACAAGACAAGATAAATCCACAGAGGGCAGGAGGACGTGTCTCAAGTTCTAAACCTGGCAAATATGCTTGCTAGATATTGCAGGGACACTTGGATGTGCTAATCTGGAAAGCATGTGCTTCCAAGCTTTAATCCCTATCCCACTCAAGGTTTCTCTTTTGGAGTCACCAAAGTACCAGAGCGTGTATTTCTGTGTCTGAATGCTGAAAGGTTTGCAGTGTGAAATATGTTCTGTTCACTTTTTGTCTATAAAATAAATGCTTTGCAATAATTTTCATTCATAGCTGACATATGACAAGAGAAGTTAGTGCCTCGTGCTTTATACTGACTGTTTCTTGTCCTTTTCACTGTTCCTATGAAAACAGAGACGCTTCAGAAAAATATCTCTTCTAAAAGTGAGAATGAAACGTTAAGTAGATCCCAAAACCTGACAGACAGCTTGCAGAGTATAACCCCAGTGAAAAAAGAGACAAGCCCAACAAAAAAGGTGCTCCCAACAGCAGCTAAAATCAGTTCGGTGACTGCATCAAAACCATCTGCAACAGAAGGTGATTCTCTGCCGTACCTTCTCTCTCATCCCGTGACTGACAGTCCAGTGTCTCAGATGGAGGTTGATGCTTCTGAAGATACTAAAATTGAGGAGGAGGATCTTCTAACAGATTTGAAAGACACACTGAATAGTTCACCCCCCATTGTAAAAGAAACCATGGAGTCAGATGGAGGAGATGACTACGGTCCTTATGAAATGACATCGAATTCAAGGTACAGCCCAGACCTTCTAGAGAGGCCAGAAGATGATGATTCTGACACCATTAGTAATTACAACGAGGAGATGAAGACCCTTCATGAGAAGATAAAAGATGTTTCTGTCACAGGGTTGGAAGAAGACGACGACAGCCATTTCTTTTTTCATCTGGTTGTAGTTGCCTTCTTAGTAGCTGTTGTTTATGTCACCTATCACAATAAGAGGAAGGTGGGTATGCTGTGAGGGGGGCAGAGAAACTGCTTCAGCACTGTTGCATTGCCTTGAACACTTTTTTTATGAGAAACTTGGCTTTTTTGAGAAAGAAATCTTGTGCTACTAATATGCAGATCACTACTGTCCTTCTTGCTGTACAGTGAAAATGAACTGAAACATTTTAGATTAGAAAAACCAGTTAATTGACAACATCTTTAATCAGTTCAATAATGGACACTGGCACTGCACAGCATGAGTTCTGAATGGGCCCTGAGCCAAGTCGAGTGAAGATGATTAGCTAATTTTGGTCCTGCACAGGATTATAACCAGCAAATTAAGGAAAGTTTAATCCCAAATGGCATGGGAACCTTCTTGTTAGAACTCTGATAATCCTTGCCATAAGTATTTGCTTTAAGGTGGTTATTTTGTGAATGTAACTCCAGACTTGTAGGAAATGTTTTCCCACTCTTCACAGTTTTATGCAGAAAAGCTCCAAGTTGCTGTTTTCAGGCAACTGTTTCTTTGGTACAGACTAATTCTCTGTATCTCAAAAAGCCTGATTAGGGTTATTTCAAAAGATATTACCAGCATAGAAAATGATCTCCAGCCCAGCCAGACCCAGTACAGAGGCATGCACATATTTGCAATTAATTCATAGGTAGTTTTTAAGATGTGAGGAAAATTTAGTGTTTATCCTTCTAGAGAACACTGATTTGATCGATGATTTGGAGAACACAGCTAAAAAAAAGGCCAAAACCAACCCCAAACTTCTCCTTTACCATGCAGTGGCATGTCTGGAGTGTGCATTGCCAAGTCTTTACAGGGGAAGATGTTGAAGATTGGCTTATATTTGAAAATTTAACTTTGAGGGGAGTTTAAATCTGATAAAAAATGCCTTGTCTTGGCTACAGAAGAGAATAATACTCGTGGTATCGTTTAGTGAACCAAATAGCCATCTGTTGATGTTACTCTTCAGCACTTGGAACCAGTTGTGGGAGCAGAAAATGCACAAGTACTTTAAGTACCCAGATATTGGCATGTCCTTTTGTTGTTGTGTGAGACAACAGTCACACTGGTTCCAGTTCTCTTCCTTTTCCTTTCCCTGTGCCCACTTACACCGTCCCATTTCCCCTTTTGCCGCTGGAGTTGCTCTGTCTGGTCAAGTGGATTCTTTGTGATGTCAGTTAGAAGCAAGGCTAAATAGTGTGAAGATAATCAACATTTAAAAGTCTGATTGACTCCTTTTTTTTTCTTTCAGATCTTCTTACTGGTCCAGAGCCGAAGATGGAGGGATGGCCTGTGCTCCAGAACAGTAGAATATCATCGTTTAGATCAAAATGTTAACGAGGCAATGCCTTCCCTGAAAATAACTAATGACTATGTGTTTTGAAAGCACTGTGATTTGAGTTTGCTCAACTTATCACTCCTCGCCTGCCTAGTCATGTAATGATATTCAGGTATTCTAAATATGCTGCTTGTTCTGAAATGAGATGGACTCTCTCTGACCTGAGTGTTTCTGAGATTAAATCTCGTGGAAGATCAAGGGCATGATGCATCTGTTTGCTACTTTGGTCAGGTTTTATATCAACTCTGAAAGATACAGAGTTTAATAATTAGTGCTCTTTCCATTCATTAAGCATCATCCCTTCTGTCTGGAGAAATCTTAATAGTGGTACTACAAAAAAATAAGCATTAAATATTTTAGGTCTAATAAATTAATGGCTTTGGCATCACTAAATCAAATTGATAATCTCCTTGCTAATCACTTATATGGCTCATAAATCCCACTATATTGCAAACTTAAAATAGAATTTTTTCTATGCTTAAATTCTGATGCTGCAAATCTTTCATCTTAGGTTAGGGTTGGGTTGTTTTTTTTTGGATCTCTTGTTGCATAATTTGATCCTGGTTTAGGCTGAATAGCTAGCATGGCAGTTTGCTAATTTCTGTTATCTTCATGCAGTAAATAATTTGGAAGTAATTATGTAGAACCCATTTAATTTCAGAGGTTATATACCATATATTTCCTTAAAACACTGAAGACCTTTGTGAAGGTCTGCAGCTTCTAGACTGTCCAGCTTATTTTCTCTAATGGTATTCATAACTAGTTCATTATCCTTGCAATTAATGAATGGAAAATAAGCCATGTTGAATAATCTTACTAAAATACAGATAATTGACAGGCTTTCAGTACATCAGAGCTTTCAATACATCAGAACTTTCTGTTGAATTTTAAGGCAGTTGGGAAACAGTTATGTGGTTTGTTGGATTAGAAATGGGAGAGTAATTTGGTTTGCTGTTGTTCTGACCCAGGTAACAGGCAGATGAAAGTAATGGTGTGTGGGGCTGCTGCTCTGTGGACAGCACACTAATTTTTGACAAATATTTAGGCATTAGTGTAAATCATGTTACTGGTACAATAGGGGTATTTTTGTTTTATTTTGCTTTGTTGGTTTTTTGTTTGTTTTGGGTTTTTTTACCTTGTCTTTTGTACTTCCATTATTTATGTTTTCACGAGTTGTAAAATATAAAATCTTAGTTTTCTGTACATTCTGGTTGTGATTCAGTTTTCAAACTGAAAGATGTGTAAATAACGGTGGCTCGGAAGCCCAAAGTTGATGACTTGCTCTTCAAGTAGGTGCCTAACACTTTGGAAATAGAAAAAAAAATCAGCTGTTGGCATGAGGAGTCTGAAGGCACGACACTTATCTTACCCATGAAGCGCTAAAAGTTCTAAACCTTCTTGTTAAACACGTTCTTTTCATAACCACGAGAAGTAAAGCACAAACAAAATACCCCCAAACTCTTTTTCTTGCAGTAATTTTTATCGTATTTGGACTTGTATCACTTAATATTTTGAAAAAGGTTTTTAAAATAAATGACAAGAATAAGCTGGTGGTTTTTATCTGGACTGTTTCCCTGTTGTTATCAGGTAGTTTAGGATAAAGAGCTTGGGATTGGATGACCAGTTGAAAATCATCTTTTCTGTTGCTGGTTAAATTCACTGTGTGTTTTATGCATCTGTTAACTGGTTTCTAGGGTAGATAGCAAGGCTTACATCTTTTAAAGCTGTGGAAATCAGGTAAAAAAACTTCCTTGTTAAAGAACTTAAGGTTTATAATCAGTATTTTATAATCTGGTGGAAGAAACCTGGATTTTACCTGAATCTACTCACATAAAAAAACCCCATAACATTGCTGTGGTCAGGATCTGAAGGAAAAGGTTACTTTGCAAAGCTCCTTCAGGATGTTTACATGTTGGAATGGGAGAGGAGGAGATGAATCTATTCACACCTGAGAAGTTCAGCACCTTTCTCCTTAAACAACACCCTTGGAGGGTGGTGGTGCTGACAGTAAATAATCCTGTGTCCACCCTTTGCAGAGCACCTGTTTCCCTTCAGCCTGGTGCCACAGGCCTTACAGGTGCTGTAGGAGGTACTGAGGTGCCTGACTGCTCAGGACAATGATCCCCACCTTTAAAGTTTCATTTCAAATCTCAAACACACCCAGCAAATTAGGCCCTTGAGATGGGTGTTACATTTTCAGTCACCTGACTGACTGTAATAAAATACTGTTGAAAAAAAATGAACAGAAATATAGTAGAAATGAGGCAAATATTGATTTCTGGCCTTTGTAGCTGTGTTACCTTCTTCCACCTTGGATGTCTTCCAAGGCTCTTGCAGGGTAGTTCCACTGGCTGTGTCAAACCAATCTAAAATGTTTTTCTTCCAAGCTTTCTGAACGAATAACAACACTCTCTTTAAGCCTCTTTGTTAACATATTGGTGGAAAAACCTTGGTTTCCTTCCCCTCCCTCCAATTACTTGTCCTTGTGAAAAGACTGCCTGTGGAGAAAGAAACTTAGTAGCTTTCCAGCTTTTGAGCCATTTCCTCCCCAAACCCCACTCTTTTAAACCCTCTAACTTAGCACACAGTGGTGAGTTTGCTTTCTGGGAGCTCTTAAGGGAAAACTCTCCAAAGGCATCAATTGAATGACTAAACCTGCTTCTCTGTGCTTTGTTTTGTAGTCCCCACATTTGAAGCTGCTCTCATGTTCAGCTGTGACAATACTTGGCCCCCAGATTCAGCATTCCTTAGGTGCACCCGACAGTCTTCCAGCCCTAATGGACTGCAACTGGCTTTGGCCGTGCTGCAGGTGTTCATAACTTCTCTTCTGGAATGTCCATTTCTCCACCTCCTCTGAAGATGCTCTTGCACAAGGAGGGAAATTGTACCTGCAGCTTTTTGCTCTTGATAGTGGCACCAACGTGGAACTCTTTGAGTGAGGAAGCTGGTGAATCACAGCTTGCACACGTGTCTCCTCCAGCACTGCAGCTTGGCCTCGCTCCCAGATGAGCTGTTCTCCTTTCCTTGCTCTTGCTGTTGAGCACATCCCCTTTATCTCACAAGTAACAAAAAATTCTCTTAAATATTTATACTAATATACTTTTTTTTAATAAGGCTTTTTACTAATGGCAGCTTAGAATGTTTTTAAACTCAGGGGGAATTAACAGGAAGGCCTTGAAGTTCTTTAAACAGTGGGTTTTAGTTGGGGAATTGTCTCAACGGATTCTCTCCTCGGATGCTCACATCCTTTAAGTACTCAGGATGAACCTTCCTCCAGCAGCTGATGGTGACTGTAACAAGCTGCCCCAGGAGATAGATGTGGTCGTAGCAATGCAGAAAGTCTGTGGATGCATCTAATTTAGATAACAATGTCTGTGGGACATCACCATTCTTACAACCTGGGCTCAGGCATCCAGCTAATGATGCCAGCCTAACGAGAGGCTGCAGTCCCAGTGAGCACTGGTTCTTTGTGTCCTCAAAAGGTCAATGCCAAATAAGCAGCTTGTTACAGGGACATTGTCCCATCCTGTCCCTGCAGTGTGGAATGTTTTGCTCACCTTTGCTTGCAGCAAGAGAAAATAACAAACTTTCCCCTTCGCCCTGGCTAAGGGCAGTGCTGCCACAGTGACTTCAACACATTGGCTTTTTTTTTTCCAGGACATTTTTTCATTCCCAGTAGCCTTTGAATTGTTGGCTGAACAAGGAAGCACCTGCATTGACTTGGGCAGTTGCTGGGCTCTTTCCTCATCCTACCAATAAAAAAGGGAAAGGTTTCTCCTGCTCCAGTTTTACAAGGCCTCCAGCAGCACCGGTGGAGCGGAGCATGTGTCATCCATTGGGCAATAAAAGAGCCATTTGTTGATGAGGTCAGCAGGGTTGAACTACTGGGTTTTAATTCCTCTAATTGAATTTGCTTGTGGAAAGTTAAGTGGGGGCAATCAAAAATTCATAAAGCGCCGAGATCAAATAGAGGAAAAAGCAAGCAGATTTATGTCAGATCTTGCCAACGAGAAATGTCATGATGAATTTCTTTACTGAAGAAAGGAAACTTTTGCACATTAAAGTGAATTATGACTTCCATCAATACTCTGATAAAAGGAATAAAATATTCCTGAAGAGCTTTCTGATTAAACTCAAGATGAAAGTGGGAGCTCTATTTACGTAGGTTCTCGTTAGCGGTTGGGTTTTATGAAACGAGGAGAGAAAGAATGAATAGGATAGTTTAAACAAATGATACATTTCACTTTTACTATCCAGGAAATCGGGTATTTTAAAATATTTATAGTTTAATTTTCAGTTAGCACCAGTGCGTATTACTCAGAGGAGCCAACTGTCCTTGGCTGCTGCTCAGTCGTACACAGGGGGAGTGGGGAAAGGTTTATCTGAGCAGGGTGGTTTGAGTTGTGGGAGATTAATTTGCAACGTGGAGATGAAAAATGGGCTCTCTCTCAACTAAATTTAAATGCTACAAAAACAATAGAAAGAAAAAAGGGGTATTTCTGTGACTCCAGTGGAGACTGTTAATATTAGAAGGGGGAGTGGGGTGCTCTGTAACTCAGGCTTGGGGCATCTTTGCTTGGTTTCCAGGGAGTTTCCAGGTCAGGGGTTTCCCAAGTGATGGTTGGTTTAGGAAACCTGTGATGGGGCAGCTTGGAGGGGATTTTATTACCTTTTATTGCCCGTGAAATGCTGGCACTCTGAGCTAAGGGCAACCTGTCTGCCAGCTGGGACTCAGCTGGCCCTCAGTTTTCTGCCTCAATCCTGAGGCAGTGATGTGAGGGGTGGGAGGAGGAGGGGGGGGGAGGACTCTGGCAGCTGGTTTTGCCCTGAAAAGGAAGGGGCAGGTCCTCTTCTACCCGAGCTGCTGTTGGGAAGGTGAAGGTTGCAGGTGGGTGGTGGGATGGTCCTGGGGGCATCAGCAGTTACATGGTTGGGTTGCTGAGGCTCTTGCTTCACCACACCATGCTCCTCTGCACTGCAAGGTAAGTGGGGTCCTAACCCAGTAAAACAATTGTATTTTATTTTTTTTAATATTACTTCTTCCTGCCTTGATTTTCAGTCATTCTGGGGCACTGAGCTGGTTTATGATGCAGCTATATCAGTGCCAGAGCTGGCCCAAGGCAAGCAATGGGGGTGTTAAGGACTAAGATGGGAACTTTCCCCATGTTTTTTTGCTGTTGAGAGCCCAGGCTGGCCTGAGAATTTGAGGTTTCTTCTGTTTTAGGTTGGTTTTGGTGGTTTGTTTGCTTGGAGGGAGATCCCTGAGCAGCCTCAGCGGGGAGGCTGAGAGGAGGTTTGCATGCTCCCCTAATGTCCCAGTCCCTCTCCCATCCCAAATCCTGACTGCAGCTGCAATTTTTGCTCCTAAGAGGCTGAGTAGCTTCATGGGAGCTCTAAATCCTCCTGTAAAGCTGACAGAGCAGTGATCTTCAGGGCCATACATCCCAGCCACCACAAGAACATCACTAAGAACATCATTCTTAACACCTTTTTTTTTTTTACAGTCAAGTGTCCTTTAAAGAGCAGTCCCTGTACTGGTTTTTGTTAAACTTTTCTGATACTGAGCATATGAATGTCCTTACTGTAATAAAAAATGGTTCCTATAAGAACTTCTCAGCTTCACTGTCTCCAATATATCTAATTAGAAAAGGAAGAATGACATCTTTTCTCTAATTGGTCCTTAAATCATTATCAAAATAATTTAGCAGCCTCCTTAAGCTTATTTTTAATTACAAGGTCTATTGAGTTGTTAAGTTATTAACACTGAAAATCACTAATCTTGGCAATTTCCTATCTTTATTAAACTGAAATATGAAGGTTGCCTTATCCATATTGAGGTGCACTCGTTGAGGCTTCATTAAAAATGAAGTGAAACCAGATTGAATCACTTTCTACTACTCTGTAAACCACGGGTGAAAGGGATGCAACCCTTGAAGGAAGCTGAGGGGGTGAAGTGCTGAAGTTCAGGTTTACAGATGAACCAGGGATGATGAAATACTTCTGACTGCATGACCTGGGAGGCTCCTGCCTTGGTCACAAAGCTGATGGTCGTTTCCAGTTGGCTCTGCAAGGCAGTGGAATGAAGTTTGTTGCTTTTGTTAGCACCTTAACTGCCTTTCACCTTCTAGTGTCATGGGGTGACTTGTGGTGACCTGGTGGCTGTAGCAGGGTGGCTGTTCTTGAGCTGCTTGTTCAAGGAGCAGCTGATTCTCCCTCACAAAGGCACGGAGTGTTTTCAGTGTCTAAAAATTGTCCTTTTGGTATTAGCTGACAAAAGTCTACCAGTTAATCCAGCATAGGTTTTAATTTCTAATGCAGACTGACAGTAAATCCTAACAGCTGGAATGCCAGATGTTCAGAAATGGAGAATTATTATTCCATATTTTTCAGGGAGGGAAGGAAGGTGGAAGTAAAGGCCATAAGGGCATCACACAGGAATTAAGCCCCCGTTGCTCCTAGTTAAGTCCATTTGCTTTCTCCCATTTCCCTTCAACCTCTGGTTGGACTTGATGAACCTAAAGGTCTCTTCCAACCCAAATGATTCTCTGGTTCTTGAACGTGCCAGGAGTCCAGACTTGCTCCTTTTGTTGGCTTCACACCTGATTTCTCACTTTGAAAGTCAAGAAAGTGTAAGAGGTTGGATGCACTGGCCTGAATTTCCCTCTTCCCACTTCCTCGACAGTCACATGCTGGTACAACAGGTTCAGGGGAGAGTTTGGCTGACTCAGAAAGTTTCCTGCTCATCCAGGTCAGAGGGTACCAGGGGCCCAAGCTCTGTGTAGGGAGGTGAAGCTGGGAAGGGTGGATTCACTTTTAGTGCCCTGTGGATGCTCATTAACAGGCTGAGCCTTGGAAATGAGGTTGATCCTTCTGCATCACCCGTGGTCTGGGTGGGACTGAGTGGCAGGGGCTTATTTTTAAAAGAAACCAGGGACAGGGTGGTTTCTTTACCTCCCCACCCCAGAAAAACCTCTCAGAAAAGCTCTTCTCATTTCTCATTTCAGTGTGAATCTGATGGGTATCACAGTACAAATGAGATGTGTTCTGCTGCCGGGCAGGGGCTGTGAGAACAAAGGGATCCTGCTGCCACTTGCCTGGAGCTCTGCTTGCTCCCTGCCTGGGACCCTGCAGGTGAGTGAGCAAGTAAAGCATGAGCTGAAAGTCAAAAGTCAAATTCCAGAAAGAATTCAGTGCTGAGGCAGAACAAGGTATTTTAACTGGCAATCAAACGTACCTTGCTGCCACTGTGTAACCACCATTGCCAAAGACAATTTTTCTCTGAGTAATACCCAGAAGTCAAACAAGAATCGCTTGAGATATTAAACCAATTTCTTTTTCCCTGCTTTTCCTGGTGCTGCCCTGCTTTTGGAGAAGCAGCCAGCAGAGGGGAGTGTGACTGCACCATGCAACGTCGCCTTCCAGCCAGCAAAAAGCTGCAGAAGTGCAAAATAAGTTCTGAAGTGAGCTTTGGGATCCTTGTAGACAAAAGCTGACAGGGTGTGATGGTTGCTGTGAGTCCATAAAGCACAAGCCCTTGCTTTCGGCCGCTCGCTTGGGTGATGTGGAGGGCTAGGGCTGGGGCAGCTGCCTGTCTGGTCCTGTGGGTGCTGGATCTGCACTGGTGCGGTGCTGGGATGAGGCTGGAGGGGCTCTGGGAGCCCCTCTGCACAGTGAGGAGAGTGGTGGTGGTAAGGACAAGGTGAATTTGGGCGCTTGCTTATAGCGGGTCCTCCATGGCTCTGCACCAGGGCAATGGGGATGCCAAGGGGTGTTTACATATTTTTATTTCTTTAGAATTAAAACCCCCTCAAGAAATGGAGTTTTATTCCTTTTAGCATGGTCTTGATGGTCTTAAAGGTCTTTTCCAACCTAAATGATTCTGTTCTTCTTATGTGGCATCCCCAGACTCTTTATGTTGTTTTTTGCCTGAAAAATGTGGGGCTCTAACATCATAAGCTCTTATATATTAATCCATCAGAGCTGTAATACCATGTTTATATGAATGAAAATAGTCTTTACTCTTGTGGGACTCTGCAAAACAACCTCCAGCTTTGAAATCACAGAGATCTCCTCTAACCCTGGGGAAAATAAATCAGTTTCCTCAACCCAACTTACATTTCTATTATTGTGCAAGAGGCAAACATTGAAAAACAAAGACACCAATCTCCCTAAATGTTATTGTGTGGTAACAGAAATAAATGCAAAGGGGAAAAAAAAAACCTTGCTAATCATGGGATTATAATATGATGAATTTTACCTGACAGCACCTAACCTTTTCCAGAGCAATATATAAATGGTTTCTATGTGCTTGAGTAAATACAGATTTAGAAACACAGCACCAGAACACTAGTTAATAGATTAATTACATGCATGCTGCTAATACCCATTTCTTTGTTGAACTTGGTGTCTGAAAAGTGGTTATTTTAGATCTGTAAATAGTTTGCTTGCCTAATTACTTGCTTAGCCATTTCTCCTTCCAATTACACACATGTGCAGTCATCGTGTGGGAATTGCTGATGCCTGTGGAGCTGCAATGTTGGGCAAGAATGTGTCTTGGAAGAGGTGGGAGAGACTCAGAACAGGGAGGAAACATTTCTCTGTTGAGGAGAGACATAAAAATTCCCCAGCTATTCAACATCTGCTTTATCTTGAGTGTTGTCTTGTGTTTATCTTGAGTGATATCCAGTGAAGTCCTCCTTCCTTCCCCAATGCTAAAGGAATTGCAGTGCCCAGTGCTGGAAAAGACCCCCCAGACCAACGAAAGACACAGTGGGAATTGCACATCTTCTGCAGTATCCACGTGTCCTCCTTTCTCCAAGTCTCAGTGTGCTCTGTGTGGGTTCTCCAACAGCTGCTGAGCCATCAAAGGCCATCCAAACCCTTCTGAGGGCTGTAGGAGATGCACAGATGATATCTTTGGTGCATAACAGCTGAGAGCAGGAGTCTCCCAACACCCGTCCTCACAATCCCAGTCCCAGAGCGACTAAAGGCAACCCGACTGGTTTCCATGTTTGCAGCAACAGTTGACTTCCCTTAAAGCCAAATGTAACTCCCAACAGAGAGTGCTCAGAGCAAAGCTCTGCTAATGTTCAGAGGACTCTGATGTAGCCCCAGAGCACATCAGTTCTTCATGCTATTCTTCTTTATGCTCCATGCAAAAGATAAAATTGAAGATAAAGCTTAAAACTCACTAATTTGGTGCAGTCATTAACATGGCTCTTTTCCAGAGATTAAGGTGACTGATTTCCTAACAATGGTTAATCAGAACTATTAAAAAAACAAACCAAAAGGAAAATGACCCCCGTGGTACCCACCACCTTGTCTTCCTGCCTTATTTCTCTCTAATATGCCAGCCCTAGAACACAGAGCAGGATCCAGAAGTGGCAATATCACCAGCAGAGATATTTTCTCATTAAAACTATGCCAGTGATAGCTGGATATGATGTGGATAGTGGAGATGGTTTGGATATGACACAGCATTTAAGAAGTGGTGGTGCAGCAGCACCAGAGTGATATTGGGTGATGAGTTGTTGTTTTAGTGCTTGTCTTCAGTATTTGAATGTGCTTTGCCTAAACTGAATATTCTTTGAAGTTTTGGACTGAACTGAATGGATTTAGTTCATTTATATAATTAATTTAATACAAGGGCTGTAGTTCCTTTAGGCTTCTCTGGTTTCCATCCAGTGATCACAGGATGGTGGGGGTTGGAAGGGTCCTCTGAAGATTCTCGAGTCCAAACTCCAGCCAGAGCAGGACAGAACCTGAGCAGATCACTCAGAAATGCAGCCTGACAGGGCTTGAAAGTCTCCAGAGCAGGAGACTCCACAACCTCTCTGGGGAGTCTGTTCCAGGCTCTGTAACTTCAGCAGAGTTGTTCTTCCTTGTGCTGAGGAGGTGATGGATGCAGGAGTGACGTGGTGCTGCTTCCTCACAGTAGGGCTGATAATGTTTTATGTAGCACTGTGAGGAGCAGGGAGTTGGACTCACTGATCCTTATGGGTCCCTTCCAACTCGAGATGTTCGACAATTCTCAGGCTGTGTAAAGCTCCAGTCCTGATACTAACAGTGGTAATGAGTGAGAACTCATTAGCTGTGGTGCTAACAGCCACCTTGAGACAAGCTACAGCCAAAAGGCAGCACGGGAGTGCCTATGGCAGGAAGGGTTTGGTGCTGTGGACACAGAAAGATTGAATGAGCCTACATATTTCTGTCAAGTTTCTTGTTGTGTTGAGTGTTGTTTAATTCCCTCTCTACACTAAATTGCAAACAGATGCTCCAGTAATTGAGGGCTGAGGCTTTTGAGATGATGGTCCAGGCTCTGACGCTGTTACTCGAGCTGGATTATACCTCTACTTCATAAGCAATCCCACCAGCTTTGGTACAACAAACCAGTCTATACTGAAGGAAAAGCCTAAATTAAACTGAGCACTGCATGCAGCACTGTAAGGGAAACTTGTTCCTATTGAAATGCCACTGACAGCTTGAGCTGGAGATACGGGCAGGACAAAGTGGGCTTTTAACAGGCTTTGCTTCTTTTTGCCAGATGGTCTCATTCTTGTTTGGGTTTAGAGTGCTCTTTCCCCTTCTCTCTGAATTGTTTCTGAGCTTCCTATCAGTGGTTTCTGCAGGAGGATCTGCTGAGGATGAGGAGCAATGGGGAAATGTTCTGTTGATGTGAGAAAATAAAAGAAAAGGCAGAAAATGAGGGGGTGATTTGGCTGCTTGGCCCTGGTTTGAGAGCAGGGAGAATGTGGTTTGCAACCCTCTCTCCAAAGCTGCTGCCTGCAGCTTTGCTGACACCTCCCCAAGGGGAGGGGATGCCCTGTTAGGGGTATGGTGGGAGCTGGTGACTATGAAAGGAGGAAAAAGATGCCACTTCTAGAGAAGTGAACCAGCCCATCTCTTCTCTTCATAGTGCTCGTGGCAAAGCAGCAAAACACCCCACTGGCTCGGGGAAGGGGTTGGCTGTGCTCCCCTTCATATTAGGGAAGCCTTCTGGGGAAGGTGGAGCCACATCAGTGGTCAGGGGGGGAGATGGGCTGGTACCTCTGGCATAAGCACTCAGCAAGGAAGTGGGTTTGAGGGAGTTTCTGCTGTACCAGCCTGGCATCACCCTCCTAAACCTGGTTGCCTCCTATCCTAGTCCTAGGATTATAAACTCGACCAGCTTGATCACTCTGAGCCTTAGTTTGCTGTTAGGAACCCAGCAGTGATGAGAGCATTCAAGTAAAGTAGCCACTTTTTCTATTTCAGAACAAGATTATCTTGAAATATTTACCATAGAGGTGTTGATGGAACTGGCATGTTCATGTCAAAATATCTGACTGACATGGTGGTTTTCAAATAACCCTTTGCTCTTGAGGTACTTAAAAGCTTTTCCAAACATATTCTCTTATCTCTGGGGGTATAATCTGCTTGTTTCCTTTCTGGTCTGCTAAAGCCTGTCTTTTTGCTTTTGGGTGAGACTATTTGAATGTCACAATTTCATCTGTTTGAGTGGGACACTTCCAGGGTTTTAGACAAGCATTTACCATTTGTTGTGGCAATCACAGGTCAGGCAGAGCTCTTCACTACAAAATGATATGTGTAATCATATCAGTTTGGGTTGGAAGGGACCTTAAAGATCATCTCCATTACCATCAAACCTCTTAAGGTAAAATAAAATAAAGAGAAGAAAAAGCCAAGCTCTCAAATATTTTCCTCTGCTGAAGATCCACAAAGGCTGTTGCTTCTAGCAGGGTTTTGACCCCAGAAGAAAAATGCAAGAGCCAACAGTTTTCAAAGTTATTGCTGTTGCTATAAATATTCAGGTACTACAGCAGCACGTGGCAGTGTGCAGGTGTCGTACAGGGAAATGAGAACCCTTACCTCGCTGAATTTATCATCCCAAAGAGTCTTCTCTGAGCCTTTAGTGCTGCAAAGTGACCCAAAGAGTGGGGAATGTACCCTTTGGTCACAGCTAAAGCATGTCTCAATTGCAGTCTAACCCCAGAGCCTCTTCCACCTTCTCTTTGGGGTGCTGGATTCAGACCCCACGCGCTCAGTGCAACTTCCACAAAGCTCGGAATTGCAGGAACACGTGGCGGTGGAAAGTTAAAATTTCTAGCTGAATCCCTTCCTCTCCAGTTACAGTTTCCAGTATTTTAGGGCTTACCCATCAACGAGTGTCTTTCTCTTCTTTAGCAGATTAACACTTTACAAATAAAGAGAAGAGACTTATGAAAGCTCTGGAGAATGATGATATTTGTGGTGCTAAATTATACACTAGCCCTGCCAGGGATGAGTGGGCTCATTAACAGCGTGATGCCACACGTACTTTGTTTGATGCCAAATTGAAAGGCAAGCCTTTCCTTGTCCATGCCACTGCTCCACACATCCTCATTAAGCAGCGGGATCTTAACTAACCCTGCCCAGAACACAGCCTGGTGTGCTCCTCGGGTGGGTCCTTGGGCTGGGACACAGCCCATTCCCAGCAGCACTGCTGCCTTTAGGGGTTATTTCTGACTTCTGTGCCTTGCGAGGGGCCATCTGGGCTTGGATGTGCTGTTATGTGGAGAGATCTACTTACAACAGCACAGCAATAACATTGCAAGATGCCTAGAAGCTGTTTGTAATCTCCTCCAGAACATCACCACCTGCATCCCGTGACTAGAAGATGTAAACACTTCCTTCTGCCCAAAGCCGATGAAAACTTTCCCAAGGCTTAATTGCCAAGTGAATGGGTTTAGTTGTGCAAATGTTGTAAAGCTTTTTGGTTGGTTTGGGTTTTTTTTTTTCCCCCAAGAAAGCAGCTTTTGCCCTTTTTCTTTTCTCCTTTGGCTTGCTTCTCTTTCCAGGGTGCCTGTTGCATGAGCTCAGCACGAGGATTTAGAGCGGTCACACAGGGGGGACCCTGGGTTACAGGTGACCCTGAGGCCCCGGAGCAGATGAGATGCTTTGCAGCAAAACTGTCTGTAACATCTGACTTATTCTGTATTACAGAGGGAAAGAGAGACTGTTAAATGAGGGATGTGCTTTCCAGTCCACACAGGTGTCTTCTCTGGCTGTAGCACCATCTGAATCTGAGGCAGGCAACTGGTATGAGCTATGAATATATTTATTACTGAGGATAGCAGTGGGATCTGGAGAATGTGCACGCAATAAAAGCATAGCTGCCTTCCAACTGCTGTTGGCAAAACGCTTGATTTGGTTGAGATTTATCATAACAAATCATCTCTGCTGGAGGTGGGCTTTCAAATACCTTTTGCTGTCGTACGGGCCGTCTCCTGAAGAGCAGCAGTCACAGCAGTGGGGCTGAGCTGGTGACAAACTGCAGAAGAGCTCATCCTCTACCACCCTTGCAAAGTGGCAATGAGCTTTTCCTTTGCAGTTCTGTAATTTCCTGCAAATAATTTTATTACAGTGCTGTCCAAAGGCCCAAGACCAGCTCAGAGCTGTGATGGACTGAACAAGCTTTCACACCAGAAAAAATATAAATAAATTAATCTGCTAAGATGTGGCATATCCCTTAACTTTCTGACAGGCACTACAAGGCTATCTAGGCAGTGCAAAATATCCCAGCCCTTTGACTATGATCTTTGCCCAGCAATTTGTATTTTGGGGTGGTTGCAGCAGCTGATTTATACCCAGGCAGCTTAATCACAAAAGGAAATGAACAGTTCTGTGGCAGCATCATTTACAAGGGATAGCACATTCCTTGTCTAGGAGATCATCGTTGCTGTAACTAATTAACACTGCATGCTTAATTGCTTTGTGCGACTGAGGGTGGTGTTCCATTTACCTCCTGTTGAGGGGGGGAAGCCTGGTGAGGCCCCTCTGTACAGAGGTAAAGCAGTTCCATGCTTGGCAGAGTCACCCCAGGACTGTGCTGGACCTTTGGGTGGTGACAGAACTGCTCTAGGGAGTCTGGCACCTATAATTATTTCCTTTAAAACCTCTCCCACGTCTGAGCATCCAAGAATATTTAATTAGCTGAAGGCCGTGATATCTGTCAATCATGTGTTAACTCACATTCTGGGATTAAAGGGCAGAATTATTCCTGGAGACTTTATTATAAAGGAAATTACCAGTACAGTTGTCTTGGATCTCGCTAAGGAACGTGACTATGGATAGGTCGTGTTACCCTGGAAAGCCAAACACTTTAATCATCCCCTAGCATGTAGCAATAGACTTTTGAAGGCCACGTTACCAGAAAACTTAAATAGCCCAGGTGTTGGATAAATACTTGAATATTAGCAAGTGCTCAAGGGGGTTTTTAAATGGTTCAGCTCCTCACGGGGCTTTGGAGCTGCAGCAGAAAGTCCTCAAGTTGGTCTTGCATTAGTTTGATGTGTAAGTGGCTTCACAGGGCAGTGAGGAATTAAATTCTAGGAGAGGGAAAAAATGCAAACTATCAGATTTCTAAAAATTAGAAAGTTCAGGAATGTGTTGCCCACACAGGCTGCTGGTTCCTGTTCACAGCTGCAGTGTGTGTTACTGGTTTGATGCCTCCTCCCTGAAGAGCATGTGCTTGCACCAGGTCCAGGCTGGATGTGACTTGCAGCGTGATGGAAACTGTGAGCATGTCATCTTCAGAAACCTCTTCTGAACAGCTCTGTGAAGTGACAGGGTTCACCTGGGGAGCCAGGTTGTACAAATGATGGTTCAAGTGTCTTTCTCCTGTATGAATGACATCTCGACATTCCTTTCCCGTGTGAAATCACAGGGTTTGTGCTCAAGATGTGACAGAGGTTTTGTAGAGTCTGTTAAGAACAGCTCTCTGAAAATATCCAGGGAAGGAACCTGCCTGTTGAGGTGGTTTTACCTATTCCATGGGCTCTGGAGCTTTAGGTTGGGCACCTTTTCCTGCACCTAGGGTGATTCACATCAAGGAGGACATAGAGTAAATTGCAGCATCTTCCTCCTTGCTGACACAGTTCATGGGTCTCTTCTCATCCCCCATGAAAGACTTCTGCCAGGAGCTCCCCAAGAGTTGTGCAGCCCCAGCATTTTCTGGCCTCTCTTGGCTTGGCCAGTCAAGCATGGGCCAAGCTGTCTTTGTTTGCTTCCCAAATTTGGATCTCTGGAAAGGTATCAAGAAGCTGCCATGGCAGGTTCCCACTCTGCAGTGGTGGCTCTCAGCTCTGTCTGTCTTATCCCATAATTGCTGGAAACTAGATATCATTTGCCAAGTGACTTATACCAGGAAAGTCATTGCTCCTTTTTTGATCAGGAGAAAGTGAAGGAGAAGAAGGATTGCTCACATGTTCATGGACAGGGATTAGGAGATGCTGATGTCAATGTGAAGGCATGGGCAGGTCAGAAGTTTTGGCCATGCTTTGGGGCAAGAATCAGAGAATGAAAGGGGGCTGGAAGGGACCTCTGGGATCATCCAGTCCCTCTCAGGGGGGTTGGCAGCCAAGAGGATGGTCTAGAAATCTGTGCTTTGTTCCAGTGGAAAAAAGCCCAATATCCATGGTCTGAATAGATGCAAAATCATTATAACCCCCAGCCTGTTCAGAACAAAATAGTCTCAAGTGCTCCAGCTCCTGATGTAGCCAGGGTAAGTTGGCTTTTACTGTCTCCTGTAACTCAAGGCTGAGCAAAGAAGAAATCACATCATTTGGGATTTCCTCATGGTGTGGCAAGACAATGAGAATGACTCACTTGAACATTTTATTATAGCCACTGGCAACCCAATGCAAATGATCTACTTAAAAAAGGAAGCCGATTAAAAAGCAAGGAGATTGAAATAGGAAAGTGGCACATGGCAGTCAGATTTCAACCCAGCTGGAGGTTGTGCAGTGGCAATGCGATTAGGAAAGCCAAAGAGAAAGCCCTGGGACATAATAGAGCTGATTTGTTATGGGTACATAGCTGAAATAATGATAATAATAATACGTATTCTAATAATAATACTTATTCTAATAATACTTATTATTGCCACACTCTTCCCCTGAACTCATAACGTTAATAAGATCATAATGAAATGCTGGCAAATTCTTTGGTCTCAGTCATAAAACTTGAAGGTCATGCTCTGGTCGTCTTCTCCTGAATGTCATAGGACAGTGCCTCTCAAGGCTGCAGACTGATAATAGTTTCTCCTCATGCAATCAAGTTATGAATATTTTGATGCATGTTCTCTTAGGCAGGATTTAGTGCCTGAACTGCGATCAGTGTCAGTAATGAGATAATACTTCTCCTTCCCCTCCTCCTGTCTGTGCATAAAGAACCAGTATTATCAAATGCACCAAAAGGGTGAGCTTGATGTGAGCCAGGAGAACTCCTTGTATTCCTTTGAGGGAAGCCTGATACTCAGCCCTGTCTGTGGACATGTGCTAATATCTTATGGATGTGAGCTAGTAATTTCCATGATGGAAAAAGCTATTAATCTGCTATCTGGGAAGGCATTTCTTGGTCCATTTGAATTAACGTGTTGCCTGAGCTGCTATTTCTGAACCTCATGAAACTGGGAAACAAAAGGAGAGCTGCTGCAAATGGCTCAGTGCAGGAGCTGGTGTAAGGAAAATAGGAGTAAGGTCCTTTCAAAGGGTCAGTGTGGTGTGTGAAATTGGATTCATGGCTCAACAATGTGGGGGGCTGCATGGAGGGTCCGTGCCTAATCCCACACGCTCTCGGAGTCCCGAAACGGTCGCTCATGGATTTGAGGCTTTGCAGTTGGATGTTATGGACTTGCTGATGATTATTGCTGGTCCAGCTCAATCATTTTCTCGTTCATTCTGAGCAATCCTCATTAGGTCAGAGTATAACACTTTAACTTTCACTCCTTTTAATTTAGGGGGGACACCCCCACACCTCAACAAACCTTCTCTCTGTCTCCAGGGCAGGATTCCTGCCTCCTCCAAGGCATGTGCCTGTCCAGACTGCACCATGACCTGTGTGGAGGAGATGACTGCAGCCAGTTCTATCATCTCCTCACTTCATCCTGCTCCTTGCTAGAATACCAGGAAGGATTGTGCATTTAACTTCCAGGCTTGTTCCAAGGGGAAGCCTTGTGCAGGCAGTGGTGATGGTTGCTGGTGTTTATAGCCTCCATCTGGAGCTCTGCTCCATGAGAGGCTTTGTTAGGTGCCAGGATCAATAGAAATTCCTGCCTTGCTGGTACCAGCAGTGCTTTTATCAGAGGCTTTCACAACCTTGCTCTGCCAAACTGCTCTTATTGAATGTTGCTGTAGAAATTCCAGCTGTGCAAACTGACTCTCCTACACTTGCAGGAAGTTCCTAAGTTGGTCGCATGATAGCTTCAGAGACTGTTTGAGCTCTTCTGCTGCTGCTTTCTTCTTCCTTTATTTCTAACTTCCTACATCTTTTCTCTTTCTCCTCTCTCTTTCTCCTCTCTCTTTCTCCTCTCTCTTTTTTTCTTTTTTTTTCTTTTCTCCTCTCCTCCCTCTCTCCTCTTCCCTCCTCCCTTCCTTCCCGATCCGCCCCCATTTCTGACCTCTCTCTCTCTCAGTTGTTGACCTGTGGACCTACTGTTAGGCAGAGTATGGGGACTGTCCCAGGCAAAGGGCTCTGTCCCCTCTCCTCCTCTCCTTTACAGCCAGTTTGCACGCTGGGAGCCTTTTGGCTAAGCCAAAAGGTACAGAAGCAGCATCCATCCCACGCTGCTGCGTGAGCGCTTCGCAGCTGCTCAGTGTTCCAGGTTAGTCAGTTGTTAACGGGTAACTGAAGAATGTAAGTTTTCTTTACCCCCCAAGGTAAGACTAAATAATATCTTGTTACTTAATTGGCTGCCTGTCTGGTTTTAATGATTTGTTATGACTCAGGCACGGCCAAGGAAAAGCAAGTGTGTGACTGGGGAATAACCAAGCCAAACGCTGGAGCTTAGCTAAGGAAAAGGTTGTCCTCTTGGACGTAGCTTTTCCATTTTAATTATCTGCGTAATGGTATCTCAAGAAAATCTGATTTTTTGGCTAATTAGTTAATCCCTGTCTGGCGCTAATGGAAAGCCGTGTTTCAGGAGGTTTGTTGTTGAGCAGCTGAGGAGTGAGGCAATTAGTAGCAACGCACTAAAACCCAGCCTCCAAACTTCCACCAAATGTTGAACGAGACAACTGGGAGAGAGACGATCGGGAGCCAAACGTGTAGCAAGTTGCTTGCTGTTATTAACCCAGGAGCATGTGGTTTGGAGAGTCCCCCTTTGATCTGCCCAATTTCTCCCTGTGCCCCCTTGGCTGGGTAGCACCTCTCAGGGCAGCGGCTGCCAGAAGCGGGGTGCTGTGAGCAGAGCTCCCTGTCCAGATGTTTCATGGGGTTATGGAGCACTTTCTCTCGCTGCCAGGTCTCCAGCAAGGTGAACAGCTTTGTTGTAAGCAGCAGATCGCAGCATCAATAATTGATTTGTTCAATTCCTACTGTGATCTTGGCAATCTAGTCCCTGGCAGCCTGGAAAATCTCAGCAGTGAGGCTGAAGATCTTTTGTCTTGGCAACTTGTATTTTCTGAAGATGTATGTTTAATTGATGGGGATATTATTTCAGCTGAAAGAAGGCACATCATCAAATAAACACCCTTTACTGTGGCTTTAGCCAGGACCCTTTTGAATTCATCTAATTCTAGTCTTGCACAGATCAAAAGAGACACGTACCATGTGGATCTTGACCTACCACTGTCATTCATGTAGCTGAGCCCCAAACACACATTTTGAGGGCTGTTTCTCTGCCTGTGTACAGGCTTTGGGCTGAGAAGAGCCAGGTTAGGCAGTGAAGTTGGATGTCCCTGGCTTGGGCTGAGCTTTGGGTGCAGCTTCCTAATATTGGAGTTTCTTCTGGTGCTGGATGGAAGCTATTGCCCAAAGGACACGTGGTGGAAGGGAGTCCTGGGTCTCCATCTGCTCATGGTGGTGATGCTTAACTGGTATCACAATGTATAGGAACCATTGCTCCTGGACTGTTGAGATGCACAGTGGATCTGAGGGTGTCTTGGATGGGAGCCCAGCTCTTCACTCCCTTGAGGAGGCTCAGATGGCTGGTAGGGTGGATACTTAGGGGGTTTTTATTTTATTTTGGAGAAACTGGGCAGGACCCAGAGGTGCAGCATACTCCACATGTGTGTCCAGTTCAGCTTGTGAGCACTACAGGTGCTTAGCAGAAAAAACCCAACCTTACTTTGGATGTCTTCTGTACACATGCTTGTGAGATCAGGATTAGCTCCTAGTTTCTCATTGCCTGCGTGTAACAGTCTCAAAAATGATTTAAAATTATTGCTCTCAGATTTCTTGTCTTTGTATGCAACTGTGACACCGAAATAATCCTTTTATTTTAGTGCTAGAGCTGGGGTAGAGAAACAGTGAAGTCCTTACAACCATTACAATCCTTCTGCCTGCCTTCCACCACCTCCTCTACCTACGCCAGCAGCCTTATTATACAACTCAAACAAATAATTTCCATGAAAGAAATGACACGCCAGAATGAACTCCCAGGGTGTATCTCTGGAGAAGTGGTTGGCTCCCTAGCAGTAAATTGCACTGTAGTAAATTAGAGAGGCATTTCATAACTTCAAAATAGATCCTTTTTTTATTATTATTATTTTTAATAAATGTTAATATATTCAAAGGAAATTCTGTGATCCAACTGTGCCAGCCACGGCGAGCAAGAGTCAATCAAGACATAATTTTGTGATCATATAGTTCCAAAAGGCTGTGTATTCTTCCTAACACACTTATTTTTTGATTGTTGTGGCTCTGATAGCCATAAAATGCTATTTGTGCCTATTCATTCTCTTGACCCTTATTTAAAATATAGTTTTTTTACAATTCAGCTTTACAATTTTTACAGTTTAAACTGACAACGTGTCAAACTCTGCAGGTAATAAGAGCATTAATAGGGAAACCCTCTTTAACAAGAGGATTTCTCAAGGCATTGCACATCAGTTGCTAATTGGACTTGGGAGAAATTGCTGAAATACCTTTTGAATGTTGGGTCTGATCTGCCAGAGCATTCCTCTGGATCCATGTCAGTACAATCAATCCCCTGACATCTGGTCCCTTTCCAATTCCCTAAGCCCAGAATAGCCTCCGTAGAGTTTGGATTTGCAGAGCGCGGAATTAAAAGCTGGCTGGAAGTTGACATTGGTGATACAGGTCACAGCATGGACCAATTTATTTCCTTAGCTTGGCTTCCTGGAGAAATGACACTCGTGTTACCTGGCTGCCAGCTAATGTGCTTGTGTGAAGGTGTGTCCTTTTTTTCTTGCCACTTTTGAACCTGTTAACACATTTTAACCCTATTTTCCCATAGTAGAGCCTTTGAAGGGATGATATTCCTACAAATTTAGTGCAAACCAACAGTTGGCAGAGAAAAAGCCTTTCCAGAGCTTTAGACTATGGGAAAGGCTGAAGTGTTACCTCAGCTCCTTGCCAAGCACCAGGGAGTCAGCAGAGGAGAGGGATGGCCTCGCAGGGATGCTGTGGGTGAGCAGAAAGCTTCTCCCAAGCTCCATCTTTTGAAGGCAAGCACAAGCTGCGCTGGCTCTCGCAGAACTGCTGATGTAGATGAGGAGGAGAAGGGCTGGATATTTTTTAACCAAGTCACAAGCCCTGTTGTTTTCCTTAATTGCTCTCAGGCATCTTTCACGCTCTCTATTTTAGCTTTGGATCCTTTGCCTTGGAGTCAATCCAGAGCTAAAGCAACGTGAGCGATTACACGCGTGCACATCTTTAATAGTCCTGCTCCTAGGTGCAAGGTTATATTTCTGGCTGCAACAGGGTATTGGGTACATATATATTATTTTTTCCAACAATCCCTCTGTGCAACAACCTCGTAGGGGCTGTGTCAGGCAGTGGCTCACCCTCCTGTTCATCTGTTGGGTTTATTGTTACTTATAACACCCTCACAAGGCTGCTGGTTGCTTTCATCTTGCCTTTTTACTGCCTCGCTTATTTTTATCTTCATCCTGTTGTTTCTAAAGAGGTCTTTATAAAGCAGGGTCTATCTGCTATGCACGTCTCTCGTTTATTAATAATTCATTAATCAATTTCGACTAGAGGGAAAAAAAAAAGGCACCAAAACCAACAGCTAGAAGTGATCACAGCTCAGGAACTGCGCTGTGCATATTTTGCACCTCGGGCTGCATCATTTGCTAGCACTACCTGAAATACTCCTGCCAGGGATATCTGGAGGTCTGGCTTTGTAGATCTGCTTAAAAAAAAAAAAAGAAAGAAAAAAAAAAGTGTTTTATTTTGTTACATGGCAAAATGTTCTCTGGGAAATCGATTGATATTGAGCAAAAGTGTCCCCGTGTTTCTGGAGCTGGTGTTTGATATTTGCAGGGAAGCAGACAGTCGCGTGTGCACTTACCAGAGTCTGCTGGGCAAAGCAATTACCAGTTCATCAAGAATTAAAATTCACCAGTGACTGCACAGTCATTTCACTGAAGCTTCTGGTAATAAAGTCAAAATTGTTTCAGTGACATGTAGGAATTAATGCCTAATTCTGAGCAGGCAGCTTGTTTTTACAGCCAGTATCATTTGCCAGTTACTTCCAGTCTTGGAGAGGGGAGATTTTGACTTTGTCTGTGGGCAAGCCTGAGGGTTTCTCTGGTCTCACTCAGTCTGAAGAAGCCCTCCCTCATGCCAGGGCAGGACCTGGACACAGATCCCCATTCTGGCCCCCAGGTTCCATCGCTGGTGGTAGGACCATCCAGTGGATAGCAGCTGGGTGGCAGCTGGAGAAGAGAGTGTGCCCATTGCTCTTGTGCTTGCATCTGATTGCCCCCAAATAAGCACTAAGACCCAGTGCTGCCTCTGATCTCCTCAAACACCTCATGCAGGGTGGTTTAATGCTGCTGCTTCTCCCCAGCTTCAGTTGTGCACAAACTCCTCCTCCCTGTAGTTCTCCATCACATTGTTTCCAAACCCTGTTATTTTACCAAACCCGAATTTGCTCTACGTTCCTCAAAGCTTCATCTTAAGATTCATCTTTAATTCTGCTCTCCAGACACTGAGTATAAAGATTTGCTGGGTTTTCCTACAACCTTCAGTGGGTTTGGTGCTGATCCTGCAGAGTTAATGCAGTTCAATGTTCCGTTAATTATTTTGGAGGCGGTCTGGGAACTGCGCGTGGTAACGACCGCGCTGCTTATTCATCAGGAAGCAACTTCTCAACACGGTGTTATCCCCTGTTAATAAACACTCTCTGGTCACCAAGGAGAGACTTTTCCCTCTAAGGAAAGTGAAAGCTTTTTCTTATTCTGCTTCTGACCCATATTTTGCCTCCTATAATCCTCCTTTCAGTAAGCACCAAGCAGCACGCTGTGAATTAACAGAGCTCCAACAACCCTCCGGAGGTGGATGAATCCCCAAATACCTAAGATGTTAAACAAGTTCCCATACTTCATCCAAGCTTCTGCCACTAAGTCACAGGAAGGGATAACATTATGAGTTTGTAATTTATTTCCATATTCTTTAATCATATTTCAGCGTCTGTTTGGTTTATGACCTTTAAAACCACCTTACATTGAGATTGATAAATGGGTGGCAAATAAATTTAGCAAAATAAGCAATTTCAGCCCATGGAAGGTCAGCAGAGGGCTGTGCAATCACGGCTTCCATTAATAAGTTATATTTCAGTCAAAAGCTTTTAGACGCTGAAGGTTTTCAGAGGGAAAACCTATAGCTTTGATGAATGGGTTTCTTCTAATAGCTGAATGGGAAATGAAAATCAAAGGGAAAACCACCTTGTTTCTGAAGCGGAGATGAAATTAGGCAGCGGGTTTTCCTCTGGCGTAGGGGCAGGACACTCAAGTGGGCTTGCCTTGCTTGTAAGGTCTTGTAAATTTGTTAATTGATGGGGATTATTCCTATTAGCTATTACTAATATTGGCATGAGGCCTGAGCAGAGAGGACATGTGAACTAAATAGGCATCTTTATTAACAGATCTTGGTAGGGAGAGAGAGGAGAGAGCTGAAGAATGTTAACTCTCCATTCCACTGGCAGCAGTGTCAGCCAAGCTCCAAACTGTCCAGGCTGGGATTAGGCCTCTTGGAAGAGGAAAAGTTCATTAATTACTTGCTGCATATTAGCTCAGCTACACTCATAACCATGTACAGGTCTCCTCTTTTTACTGGGGTATAAGAAGTTGAGTTAATGCAACAATGCAAAAGCTTCTCGTGGGACTGAGATGATCTTTCCTTCACGTTTCAAGTTACAGAGCTTTGGTGCCGAGTAGGAATTCAGCTCTATCGGAAGCAGCGGTGAGGGAGAATCATTGCAGGAGAGATCCAGGAGATGCACGAAAGCAGCACATTAACAGCTGAGTTAGAGCTTATTTCTGATTCTCACAAAGGAGTATTTTCACCACAAGTGGAGTTAAAAGTCCATTGTAAAATAGCTTGTTGTTGTTGTTGCTTCCGAGAGCTATGGGTCAGATCATTTGCCTGGATAAAAAGATTTTGAATGGCTCCTGCAAGTCAAAGTTGGGTTAGAGGTGGTGTGACTGCACTGTCCCCTGCACAAGAGGTTGCTGGGGTGTGCTGTGGTTTGCATCTGCAAGGTGACTGATCAGGGTGGCCTTGGTCTGCTCTGCCCTGGGGCTGATGGAAGGAGGTCTTGCAGCCCCTGGCCCTGGGGAAGAGCAAGCAGAGCCTTTGCTCCATTCCTCTGGTCCCACAGCTCAGCTGTAGCCATCTCCCAGCATCTACCACCAGCCGAGGTGGAGATGTGGGGCAAAATATGGTTGGGGCAAACCAGGACAGGTGCTGGCTGTTCTCCAACACGGGACCCATTGCTGCAAAATGCATCCTCCCAGTTACACTCGGCCACTAAAATTAAAATGCACGTGGCAACTGCAACAAAGTCTTGTCTGTCAGACTGGTGCACACGCAGCAGGGGTGTGGGACAGGGTGGAAGGAGCAGGGTTGGGGCTGGCTTTGCAGGAAGCTGTGAGGTTTATTCTGGCAGAGGACCTGTTGTCTCTGGAGCAGGGAACTGGTTATTAATGCTTGAATTGCCAGTGGTGTTTGCGTCTGATTTAGTATCACTTAAGTAAGTGATGTATGATTTCAATTAGGAAGCAAAGATGCTTACTGCATCTCCATGATGTGTTTGGATGGAGAAAAGTGCTTTGCACAGTCTTTCTGTTTCGGGGGAGGTAAATGGAGCACAGGGAGTCTGTGGGTTGCTTGCTGCAAAGTGATTTCAATGTCGTCTGGGAAAGCAAACTGCGTCGAGTTCATCCCGCGGGTGCCAAAGTGCAGGCGTGGATTTGAGGGCTCTGGGTGCCATCAGGGGATGCTTTCCTCTGGAGCTCTCTGCCAGCTGGGAACAGAGCAGCTCCACTGTGTGCTGTTGGCCCTGCTCTGTTGACACCCCGTAGAGCTTCTTCTAGGCTCGTAAGAAGCTGTGGTTTTGAAGGCAAAGGAAAGTTTTGTCCTTGTTGCTAATGTGAAGTTCACCGATGTCTGCACTTCACAGATTGCAGTGGCCCAAGGTTTATAGCTCCTCTGGATTTATTAAAATGTTTAAAGTTTTGTCCTGCAGCACAGGGCCAATGTTAATGCCAGAACAGGAGGCTGAGCAGGAACAGGGAGCGAAGTGAGGGAGGGCAACATCTCAAGACTTTATCCAAGACCAGCCCCATAGGTCTTTAACACCTGGAAGGCTGTGTGTAGTGGGGTACAGGCACATTTCTGTCTGGAATTAGCACAGTGGTCACAGGGAGCTATCCAGCTCCCTCTCCAAGCCCCAAACCAAGATGTCAGTGCCACATTTTGAAGTTGAAGGTGAGACTGACAGCAAGCTCTTCAGATTCATACACTATTCATGCAGTCCTCTAGGCTTCAGTGAAGCCCTTATAAGATAATAAGAAATTAATGAAACGTGGCAGTCTACACCTCCACTACAGTTTTCATCCAGGGATCTCTGCGTTTTGCTAATATTTATTAACTGAGTCTTGCAAGAGTCCAGCAGGGTCTGAGATTCATTTTAGACCTGAGGGACTTGCACTCTGCAGTGAGTCCATGGCAGGGTTGTGGTAAAACCTCAACTCCTGCTTCCACTGATGACTGTGAAGACACAGGCACCCCATTTTGGACTCCTCACCCGCATTGCTACCCTTGGGATGGTATGGGGTTTGCTAACAGAGCTGCTTGCACCTCTGGGGTTCCTCTGCCTTCATCGTGGGAGGAATGAAAGGAAAGATTTGTGCCTAAGAAGGGTGAAGATGAGGGAGCTCAGCAACATTAAACAGAGTTGTGAGTAGAGGTGGATACAGTGGAAGGATAAAATGGGCATTGAAATGGAGGATAAGGTCAGAAATAAATGATGTTCCATTTCTCAGCACTTCTAGAGCAGATGGAGGGAACTGAAGTCTCTTGGGACAGAAGGTTACCAATGAGAAAGGGCAGGACATCAAGCAGGAGAATTTAGGGAAGGAGGAAGGACAGACCTGAGAGAGAAGGGAATGAGAAAGGCAGGAGCTAAAAGGTGACAAGCACCAAGAACTGGAAAATGATATTCAAAGAAGGACAGAAATAATAGGCTGGGAAAATGAGAGTTACCAGGAAGGATTAAAAAGCACCTGTAAGTGTTCATGTGCCCCTCTGGCTGTAGGATGGCGGAGATGGAGTCAATCCCTTACACATTCCCTAGTTTTACAGAGTTGTAAGTGGTTTGTTTCCTTTTTCTTTCTTTCTTTTTTTTTTTCCCAACTAGTTAAAGTGTGGTGTTGCCTCTTATTTCCATCTGAAGCTGTTTGAAATCCTCCCGCTTTGGCACCTGGAGCTCCAGGCAGGGCCGTGTGGTGACCCCAGCAATGCCCCTTGCTGAGAAAGCAGAGCCCTGCACTGCCACTTGGAAAGACACGCTGCAGAAAACGCCTGCCGTGATTGATGTGAGTGCGTATCTGCCACGTATTGCAGGTAGCAGTGAATGAGGAAGGAGAAGTCCATCATTTCTCAGGTTATTGAATCTGTCTGTGTAGCTCGCAGACACGAGGCAGTTGACATTCTGCGTTTGCTTCAGGAATCAGAATAATCCCAACCCACAGGCTGGTTCCCTTTCACAGAGATTTCATATCCTTTGTTGCTTTTTAAAGAAAGAAATTGGACGACTAGTTTGAGAAATATCTTTTTATTCTCTGGGCTTCCTAAGCAATATTTGAAAGCAAGCTCCTTCTGCACTCATAGCGATTTCATTTAAAACTGCTTCTTTAGTTCTGTGATATTAAGGAGCTACTCCTCTCTCACCCACAGGCAGTGGCATCCCTGCAGAGGCAAGGATGTTAAAAAGTGCCAGAGTGACCCCGCTCCAGCCCTTGTTGAGTTTCATCTGGTGGTGGGTACCAGACCTTCTAAGATCCCCATCGTAGGGAGCTGTTAGAGAGATATTGAAAGGCAGGAGACTGATCCTAATCCCTAAGAGTCTGTGTCTTGGTCCCAGAAAACCCAAGATTTGATATTCTTTAGTATGTTTTCTCCTGTTATTGAGTAGAAACCTCAATCTACTTGTTAATGTTCAGTTAAATCTCCACACCTTCAGCTGCAATCCCTGAAGAAAAAGCCCACTTACCAGCAATTGAACCTGAGACTGGTATTGCAAGTTCTTTTCTCCACCTACCACATTAAATTTCCTATCTGTATTATTTACAGTTGCTTACCACCATCCTGCTGTGAGACAGACAACAGCTTTGGGGCTTTTCTGTGCTGTGACTTTCCCTCACACGACTCTGTGTCAGCACAAGGGTGTTCCTCACGGGGGGTGTGGAAAGCCAGGGACAATTTACAGCTGTGGAGCATCACCACCGAGGTTACCTTCCTGAAAACCGGGGCTGATAACGGCGGCTTCACCTGCCTTGTGGTTTCTTTGCAGCATCTCATCCTCTTGGTTTCTGCTGGAGGAGGCTGAGCCTCATAGGAATGAAGATATTTGGGGGTCGTGTGGAGCGACCTCTTCCCTCAAGCAAGGTGAGTCCCTGTGATCAAAGCAAGCAGTGACAGTGACAGAAGACTACCTGGCCAGAGCTCTCCTGTGGTAGCCCCGGGGCGCTGGCAGAGCACACCTTGTTTTGTCTCAAAGATGTGGGAGAAGGAAGAATTTCAAAGCACCGAACATTATCCTGAAATGAGAAGCCTAGGGGAGGATATACAGAGATATAAGTCTTGAGTTACTGTAAAATTGCTCTTTCAAAGGAGTGGAGTGGAGTGGGTGAGAGAAGAAGGTGTTTGGCTTCTGTAAAGGAAATCAGGTGTCAGAGCAAAACCTGATAGGACCAAGCCAAGCCTCTCCAGCTTTGGGGGTTGCTCATCATTCATCCTGTGCCACTGAAATCTCCCAGCTGCACATGTCTGAGGTGCTCGAGCTGACTCAGATGGCCCTTGGCACGGCAGCAGGGCTGGTGGCCAGGGCTGGCTCCCCCTTCCCTTGCTGCAGACTGGAGAGAGGCTTTTTAGGGTGCATTTCCCTGCAGATTTGAGTCACCGGGTACCACGTGCGTTGCCTCAGACGCAGAGCGGTGTATCTCACCTGACAAGGTGCTCTGCCTTTGCACCTCCACGTGTGAGAAATGGATAATTTATTTAAATTTATGACGGCTAACGGGCTTATCTAACTACAGTTAAAATAACTTGCTGAATTATTCATGCGATATTTGGAATCATGATTGTGGGAACAAATTAGCTGACTGAAAACTGGAGACTGATGTCGTTCATTAATAATGCATAGAGGGAGGCCGGGTGCTGGGCGAGCGGCTGGGCTGGCTCCGAGCATACAAATGGGATGTTTCCACATTAGAAATGTTCCTCCTGGGTTGTGGTTGTCTGGAGAAGTGTTGCTGGATCCGTTGCTGGCCGAGGGGTTGGATGTGATTGCAGAAGCAGGGGTCTGCCTTGTGTTGGGTGGCTATTCTGTGCCTGGTGCTCAGGGTGCTTCTGAGCTGAAGGACCATCTCCCAGACAATCATGTGGCCATCTCATGGAGAAGTTACACTTCAAAATATCTCCAGTGATAGTGCAAATGTTGCCAGTTTACTCGTGCAAGCGAGCCCAGCAGACACCTACTAGTTCCAGAGAGTTTCCCTTTGAAGACAAAGTGGTGCCCTAGATCACTCAGTACCTAGCAGAGCAACACTGTCCTTCTTTTAGGTCTTGTTTAAAAAGTCAGATGATGTGGTGGACGTGTAGAGAAATCCATCTTCTTACCTGGAGATTATCTAATGGACAGTGCTCTACACTGAAATCAATCCTTGCAGCACCAAAGGACTGGAAGATGCTTGAGGACTCGGGATGACATTAGCTCTGAGGGTTTGCCAGATGGTTTGGTGTGCCATCAGATGAGGATGATATAATACAAACAGGGCACGACTTGGATAATGAGGGGCTATATGTGAAGCAATATGATTGCTTGATTAAGATAATAGTTGAAGCATGTGGAGAAGGAAATTATAATTTATATATTGCTGATTGTGAGGTTTATTTTAAGGATAACATTTAAAGATTGTCAAAATCAGAAAGGAAGATCCTGAGCAAGAGGAAGCCACCAAAAGAAAAAGGAGGATTTGCTACTGAACAATAAATGTCTGAGGCCAAACAGGTGATGGGCAGCAAAGGGTGGAGGAGCTGGAGAAGACAAAGACCAGAGCTCCTGTTCTTAACCAAGAACCAGGAGCCAACCACCCTTTAGGGTCAGGAGGAGCACTGGGTGTATCCACCTCATCCCTCGAGGGTCGAAGCTGCCTGAGATCAGCTGGATGCATGGAGGCTCCAGCCACCAGCTCTTCCAGCCACCCACATCCATGGTGTCGAGGATACCTAGTGAGAGGTCTGAGCTAGTCAGTGCTGCTGCATGTCTGAAGCCATTTGGACAATGCCAGGCATCTTACAGCCGTTGACTGGAGGAATTCATTGCTGCATGACCTGGGGGAAATCCTGGTGTTTTCAAAACACCCACTGTGGGCGAAACTGCAACCAACCTTCAGCATCTGGGTGATGCTTTGGTGGGATGACTGGTGGTGGTGATGGTGAAACACTGCTGGGTGGTGGGGAAGGGGACGAGCACGGTGGGTGAGGTGCTAGCATGGCTCACAGCTATCTGCAGCAGCAGACAGGCATCCTTGTGTCTCTGGAGTCAGGAGCATGTGAGGACTTTCTCCCAAGCAGCCCATTTTCTGCCCGCATTGCTGATTTGTTCATCTGCAATGTCTTTAATATGATTAATGTAGAGGGTTTTGCAAACTGATCAAGACAGACCTGGTCTGCCTGTAATTCCAGCTCAATTACAGTGATGCTCAATTTCAAACATGCCTTTGATAAGGTAATAGAAAAAGCTAATTTAGCATATTGCCCAGACCAGGTAAAGTGGAGGCGATACTGAATATTGATCAAATACATACACAGGTAGCAGTACTGGGGGAGAGTGATAAATATTTCTATAGAGACTGAGCAGATTTATACTGTTATCCCTCCTGCAGGCTTGTACCTCAACTCCTAATGCATTTAATTAGAGCTGTTCAGGGCAGGCTTTCGGCTTGCTTCCATTGTATTCCCATTATGAATCAAAAGTTTATTTGCTTCTCTGGTTGATGTGTGGGAAATAATGACATGGTGTATAAGCTCCCGACTTGCACTGCCACCATCAAAATGCCACGGTGGATGAAACCACCCATGTGTTATGACCTTGATGCACTATTTAAATAGATGATTTCTTTTTTTTTTTTACTCCAAGCCAAATAAAACCTTTCACATTAGGCAGGAGATGAGCCGCTTATATGTGCTACAAATGCAGCTCCCCCCTTTCCTAATTAATAATACAAAATAGTGGTGGGATAGATTTATGGCAGTCAGCAGAGCAGTTAACTGTCATGCCACTGATGAGTCAATGGCTTGTTGTATCATAAGTGCTGATAATACCCAGATCTGGGCTGGGCACTAAGCTGTGATATGGCAATTTAGTTTTCACACATCATTTAGTTATGCTTTTATTTCAGATTAATCTCTGTTTTTTCCCCTTTTTATTTCAGTTGTAATGCAATAGGCTCAACAGTGACCGGGGTCACAGTGTGAAAACTTGCTGTCATAGGCTGAACTTCAGCTGTGGCAGTTTCTGTGGGTTTTAGAGAGAGGGATGCCTGGAAGAACCAGGGGAACAAGCAGCCCATGGGCACATCAGCACCCAGTGATAACTGAGGACCAAAGTCCCTGATTGCAGGGATCCTACACACAATAGAGGAACACCACCACAGGTGACTGTGGTTGCATTTGCCTTTCCACAGCAGCATCATATTCATCAATTCAAATGGATTGTGGGAGGAAGACGTGTCCTGGTCCTAACCAGGCTCTTAGCCTGTGCAAGTCTTTGTGTCCAGGGTTTAGTGGCCTCTATGGTCAATTCAGAGAATCTTTCTCCCCACCAACATTGGTTGTTTTTTTGTTTTCTTAAACATCTCAGTTCAGACTCCCTGATGTTCAGTGCAGTGCGAATCAGGCCATATGACCCCCAGCTCTGGGAAGCCCACCTTTCTGACAGTAGGCTTTGACAATACTATGATTATAACCTCATGTGGGTTCCTCGTAGGGCACAGCATCAATTTCAGGATTTATTCTTTTAGCAGGAAACGAAGTAGGTTGAACCAAAAGCAACCCAAGCCCTCAAATGCCACCACACTGCAGAATTTAATCACGAGTAGCCACTCGGTGGCTTTTGAGCTACATTCTTTGGGCAGAGAGGAAGTCCAAGGCTCTTCTTATTTGTTTGTATAATGAATTTTTTGGAGATTTGGCTGCACCATTCCTGTTGAATTATACAAATTAGAGACTAGGTAAATTTTGAAACATGTAAGGAAATGGACAGATGAGCCCCAACAGATTTCAGTGGTCATCCCGTTGTGTTTTTATTTTCCAGGAGCTCTGGAGCAGTGGAGAACACACCTCCCTGGCACCACAATGAAGCTGAAGGTGCTCATGCCATTTTCACTCTTGCCAATGCACTGCAGCCTGTTTGGAATGGAAAAGTTTGCAACGTTCACAAATGTTCAGAACAGGTATTTCTGTATTTCCCAGAGATCTATTGATAACTCTAAGGCTGCATTGAAAAAAAATCTAAAAATTCCTCACTAAATGAGTTGCAAGACCTGGAATGTTTAAAGTTTCTGTTACTATATCTCAAAGCAGTAGAAATGCCATATAAATTTTGAAATAAGGAGAGGGAGACAAATCTTTTCATACTAACTGCAGAGTGTCTGGGTGGAGGAGATGCTGGAAAAGCAAAAACTGGACAAGGAAATCCTGTGTAGGTGCAGGTAGCTGCTAACACTGTGACACCTAACCTGCTCCTCTGAGATATTAATGATTTTTGCCATGTACAGTGGCTGCAGATAGTTCCAACTGGAGATAGTTCCAACCCACTAACATCGGTGATATCTACTCCATAAAAACAGAAGTTTGCAGAGGCCCCGAGCTTGGTCTTGGCAGAAGACAGCAGCAATATTGTCCTTGTTTAGCTGGTGGGGAACTGAGGTGCTGGAAAAGATGTGGAAGGGTCTCAAAGTACCACCTAAGAGGTAAGTCGAGGCAGATCCTGCTTTGTTTAAGCATGGGGTTGTCCATCCCTCGGGCATCACGCTGGAATTGTGCCACGTACCCAACACTCCTTATGCTGAGGCTCTGCCATCTGACCTGAGGGCAGCTGAACTTGGCTGGCCTCTGTCCAGTTGGGGTTGGTTTATATTTCCACTCCCCGCCACCCTGTTACACTCTGTTCATATACGTAAGATAATAAGGCTGAAAGAGGAAAATGAGTATGGTGATAGGGAATATATAAAGAGAGCAGATGATGCTAAGTAATGACCCTTAAACTACATAATAAATCCTTGGTGATAGTACAAAACCATCGCATCTGCTCACAAGGTAGAATTATTTCATTGCTTCCAGGCCCCGTCCGTGGATGTATAAGTCAGCGCATCAGCATCTTCAGGGACACATCCATAATAAAGATAATACTAATTTTCATAGCAATGTTTTTTCCTGTCAGCCAAAGGTAATTAAGTGGTTAAAGGAGAACTCGGTTTGCTACCTAATGTAAAAAATAACTCATGCATTTTATGTCTCTTAGTCTTCTAACTTTCACCAGTGTCAGGCCACATTGGTTTTGCATTTACTGTAACAACCTTTCAGTAGATACAAGACAGACCATGATAAGAGTGAGCCTTCTAATCACTTTTCTTTCGAATCTGATGTCCTGACTACCCACAGACCTTAGGCCTGATCAGATCATGGCTCTGAACTACTCAGATTTAATGTGGAAAGAAAAGAATGGATCCAAAATGAGCCGGAACTAAGAAATGAAAACAATGAGGAAATGACAGTAATTGAAAAGGTTTCCGATGTCTTAGGTGCAGTACAATAACACTGCTCCACTACTTATCCAGCCTTCAGAGCAGTCATTTGCTTTTGAAAAGTTTTGCAAAGGTATAGAGCTGCTACAAGGGCTGTGTTTCCTGTACCTACTCTACCTAAACTAATTGGGAAGATGTCATGGAGAGGAAATTGGGCTGGTGGGGGGAGTCTGTGCTCTTCAGGAAGCTATAGAATAGCTCCAGAAAATTAGTTGTTGAGACCTGAAAGTGTTCCATTAAGCTGAGGTAATGGGCAAATTCTTCAGTCCTCAATGGTGATCACAGGTTTCTTCCAAATCTTACAGCACTAATGGTTATTTCTGCACCATTCAGTCCTGTATTTCTAGCTCTGCATAGCAGACATTGCCAAATTACCTCTGCACTTGACAAGGCATTTAAGCCTCGTTTTCTGGCCAGGCCCCCGTGAAGTCATAGAATCACAGAGTGGTTTGGGATGGAAGGGACCTTAAAGATTGAGTTCCAACCCTCCTGCCATGGCAGTAACACCTCCCACTGGAGCAGGTCGCTCAGAGCCCCATCCAACCTGCCCCTGAACACTTCCAGGGATGGAGCATCCACAACTTCTCTGGTTGCAGCAACCTGTTCCAGTGTCTCACCACCCTCAGAGTGCAGAATTTATTCCTAATACGTAATCTAAATCTTCCTGCTTTCCGTTTAGTGCCGTGTCCCCTTGTCCTGTCACTAGATGCCCTTGTAAAAAGTCCATCCCTCTAAGGACCACAACCCATCTGTGCCTCAGGAGTGGTCAAATCCCATGGTTTCTTACCCCTTCTGACCCGCAGCACCTTCTAAGTGCAGGAAACACTTTCTTTCCTTCTCTTTCTTGGCTTTTTATGCTTTTCTTTTAACAGTGTATTAGTGGCAGAGAAGCCACTAGGAATAAAAGCTCTCCACAAAAAAGCTACCACAAAATACTTGATACCAGGGAGGGATGAATGAGACCTTGAAATTACAGCCTGCAATATATATGACTCAGTCCAGCTCGTGGGTACTAAAGGCATTAATTTCTGAATATCATCTGCTTTAGGAGGTAATTTTTGTGAGATGCATGGAGAGGCTGGTGCATTTCACCCTCCACTCTAATGAAGTATGGCAGGTCTGAGAGAGATGAAGGACTTTGCAAAGGTTCAGCAGCCTGACACCGGGTTTCATTTTGAGCATGAGCTGGCTCCTGTTTTATCTGAGCCTGATTCCGTCATCCTTGGAAAGGAGGGTGCTTGCTTTTGATGGTGAATCTTGTTATAAGTAGTTATTTGGCATGCCGGTGAATAAGGAAAGCTGTAATGATTTGACATGTGAAACGTGAAGTCTCAATTACTTTTATGTTGTTTTTCCTTCCGTAGATCGGGAGTGAAAAATATATTTTAATTAAAAAGTGAAATATGCTATCCAGATCTCAGCACGCCTTGTGGAGAACAATCTGAATTTTGGAGTGCTTCATAAGTCTTGGGGCAGAGCTTACGCTGCACTTCGCAGGCATGGGCAGCAGCCGTGGCTGGTAACGCTGAGTGATTTATTTGGCCATTATCTGACAGTTCCTTTACTTAAGGGAAAAGGAGGACAGATGACATCCTGCATATTCAGTTAGCTGTTATTGTAATGTTCCTTGATGTCTTTTATATTTTAATCCTTTTTTTTTTTTCCTTGCAGGCCTGGGGTTGGGGTTTTTTTAAGGAAATGAGGATTATGAGAGTGTGGTTTCTGCCTGCCTTCATCACCTCCTGCCCAGCCACGTATGAATCCCTTGAGCAGCCTCACCTGAACTTGGCCATGAGCTGAAGACTCAGAGCTATTAAATCTCTGAAAGTGCCGCACCATTCGGTGGTGAAGCAATGATGTTGATGGGGTAAAAGCAGGGAGAAGTTGGTTATCACGAATTTTTACTGATAACATGTGGGTTATCAGCTGGCATCCACGATGGACTGTCTGCAGCACGTGCCCTCCACCATGCACCAAGCCAAAACAAAGCCAAAAGCCACTGAAAATGCAAGGGCATTTCTGTGGTGCTGAGAGATGGTGGTGATGAGAGATGTTGTGTTGGGAGAACAGCTCCTTCTGTATTAGAATGTGAGCCTCTATTTGCTGGCATTATATTTTCCACCCCCCAGAAGGATCAGCAAATCAGCTCTTTTGCCCAAATCAATGCTTAATTTAAAATAAAATGGATGTCTTGGCATGTTGGGCAAAAACATCTCCTCATGAGTTTTATGGAGCTGTGGTTGAAAATGTAGAGGGTGTTTTCTCGATGGCCATTAAAGGCATTTTGCTATTAATATACAGCAACACATTCCTCCAATCACTCTGTTTAGGATAAAGACCTTGGCTCTGCCTCCATTATGGCAAGTAGGCTAAACCTGAAGCTTTTCATGGAGTTCCCTCTAATTTCTAGAAGGGAATTTCTAATTCCCTTCACTAACAAAGCAGTATCTTTTTCTTAACAGAAAATTCTATTTACCCAACTCTTTGCTAAGCTAAGCATGCTGAAAGCTAACCATCTTGAATATCTAGCCCATAATGATGCTTGCACTTTCCTTTGAATGCTCCAGCTGCTCAGGGTGAGATCACTGCATAGTGATGGATACTTCTGCTGGTGCTTCCTCGCTAAGCAAGCTTAAATTTAATCCATGCCTTACTGAATAACAGCAGAGTCGTAAAATCCTAGGCTATGAGATTGGCAATCACTATGCTTGGTGGTGCGTGGTTTAAGCAGTGCTCTCTGGATCTCAAATCATCAACAACTTAAAAAGGAATCAAAATCAGTTGTGACAAAAATATAATTATGCAGCATTTTAATAGAATCATTAAAAATTTATTTTATTGATCTGCATATCCTGGTGTCAAAAAAAAAGGCAGAAAATGAAATTTTTTGTTTTTGAAGTCCTACTTCTGTTAAATTAGAAAGTGCCTTGGAATTTATTGTGCTTTGCTTCAGTAATGACCGGGTGGAAGTTCAGTGACCCAAAATCCCAGTGACTTTAGAAGTCCAGTAGGTCGGAAACTCAAGAGCAAGGAGGGGGAATGAGCAAGGAAGAGGGAATGGAGGTGGCAGGGTTTGTCCTTTCCCAGGTGGTGCTGGAACTGGTGGAAGATGTGGTGGGTGTGCTGGAAGACGACTACTCCCACTCCCATCCTTCTGCAGTAGGAAAGGCCGGGGGACCCTGTCCTCTTCTCCAGGTGTAGGGAACAGGCAGGACTGGGAGAGCCCAGGGGCTGCTGTCTGAGCTCTGCTGTGGTGCAGAGTTGGTGGATGGAACACACGTGTTTAATGGGGTTAAGGGGCCCGTGTGTGAATAAACAGGGTCTTTTGACATCAGCCCTTTTGACACCCTAACTCAGTCTGGAGCTCTTAATAATTGTTTATTTAATATTTACTTTAGATCACTAATCAACTTTACTTTCAAGGAGCTGATGATATTTAAACCCTGGGAAGTCAATGAGTATTTTATTACCAGTTTCATTAAGGCCAACATTTTAATCCTCGCCATCTAAATCTCTGCATTTGAGTTGAAATTTCTCTAGAGCTCATTACTTTGAATATGAGAGGAAGGGGTGAGCTTTGCCAATCACGCCATCTATTATTATTACATTTAGTACTGGGGTAGCTGCAATGCTAGAAGGACTCTTCAAATAAACACCATGCAAATCAACGGTGTGACAGTGATAATGGAATGTGTGCGGTGAAATCATCTAATTACTGACACCTCGAGTCTGTAGCAACAATTTGTTTTGAAATAGGATATAATTAAATTCTTTTGCTCCAAGTACATCCTGAAGAGCAATAATCTTCCAGACTTCACGTAACGGGGCGAACAAAAGGTGCTGTGTAAAGATGGTTTTGAGCATTTGGAGCACAATATTCTTGCAGAAAATGTATGTCACGACTACTGGTTTTGGACCTCTTTGTTGGCATCTATTAAAACCTGCTCATGGTTATGAAAAGGATGTTCCCAAAGGAAAGGAAGAAGATCAGAATAGTACCAGATGCTTCAGCACCCCAGAATGCTTTACTGTTGGCCGTGGAGATGTCTAGACCTGATTTGAGCAGTAATTACTTTATTGGGTCGTAGCTTAGAAAAGTGACGTAGCAAAACAAACAGATGCATCTTATCTGCTACTCAGAAAAAGAATGATCATAGATGCCTCTCAGAGTGGAAAGCCATCGTTGCAATTTGCTGATAGGAGCTGTGAAACAGAAACACGGGTCAGCATGCTAAGCAACCATGAGAGTTAACTGGACACTTGGAAAGGGGTCTGCAAAGATGGTTGCTCCAAAGATGTTAGTTTTCCATAAATCCGAGTTGTACGAGTATTGCTGGGAGCAGCTGGTGTGTGTCAGGTGGGGAAGCTGCAGGCTTGAGCTGTGGGTGCTGCTTGCCATGGGGTGCTGGCTCACAGCCTGGGACCCTGCTCTGGGCAGGAGGCATCTCACTGGCTGCTCGCCGGTGACACCAGCCGTGGCAGATACAAGGTGCTGCCAAGTTTTCTGTCTCTGGATGGCCTGGAAAGCACCACACCAGGAGTCTCCAGTGGGGAAACAGACTCAAGGTGGGGGTCCTTTCTAGGGCCTAGCATATGTACCCTTCCCAAGATTCAGGAAACAAAAAAGGCAAAGGAAAGAAAAAACCTTTTCCGGATGACATTGCTTGTAGCTTGCTAGAGCTCCTCGCTCTTTACCTCTCTAACAAGAAATCTAGGTTGGATGCATTTAAAAAAACAATGCTGCTTTTCATCTCTTAGCAAGAAAACTTGGGAGTAGCATTCTCTTCTCCTCTTGTTTTTTTAATTAATTAAAACTCCTACAACCCAGCAGTACAAAATTGCTGAGAATGTCATCTCTCCAGTATCTCAGCCTTCAATAAAAGTCAGAGCATCACCATTCGTGACCATCTGATGTTTACAGCTGCTGCCTCTAAAGTGCATCGTGCTCCGGCGTCCACCTTGGCTCGTCTCCACTCTTGCTTTAACCTCAGTGACTTTGGTGTAGTTATTTCAGTGCTGGACTCCCCCCGTTTGTGTTTGCTGTGGAATATGCCTGCTGCTCTCTTCTCAAATATGAAACTGTGTACAACTGGGCAACCAAATGTTAATGGAATCGATACGGCAAAAGAGATCTCACAACCTCTCTGTACTTTTTACAATTTACTTTGTTCGTCACCCATTAATTCTTATATTGATTTTGCTATAAAACACAAACTGCATTCCTATTGCAGCCCAAGGAAAGGAAAAACAAAAAGAAAACCAGAAAGAAAAAAGCACATTGATTATATTGGAACGAGGTATGTTGTAAAAATGAAACGCCTAAAACATTTAAATGTAGTAAGCTCCTCTAAAGTACATAAATCACATTGGTTAATGTTGTAAATGAGTGGTGCTGCCTTAAACAAGGGAAAAATATGACGCCATAAACCAATTTTGACACAAAATAACAGGCTCTGTTTCTCTGTACCTGCCATTTTCCAAATGCTATCAATAACCGTTACGGTTGTGGGCAGGTGGGAGGGGGGGAACCGTTCTCAATATCCCCTTTAAAAAGTTCCTTCAAAGTCACTTTGTAAACCTGACAACAGCGGTGTTTTACCTGGCTATAAATAAAGCCTGATTATTATTGTGTCCTGTTTACTTTTATCATTCACTCATCACAAAACTTTTTGATGCATCATTACTAATGATCGTTTCAGGAGCCAAAGTCGAGCCTCGTGCTTGACTGGTATTGATGGGGAGGGGGCTGGAGCTCTTTCCTACCACCTTGGTGACCACAGTGTCTGCTGAAGATCGTGGCCACCGTTCCACCAGCTTAAAGGGAAGGTGAGTCGAAGGGAATTCATCTCCCTGCACCACTTAGAGTTTGACCCTGAGTACAGCAGCCTGCTGATTAGGGTTCATTCTGCCCCGAGAGCATCACAGCAGAGGAGAGAGGAAAAAGGAGAAATTAACGGTGGTTATAAAAGAGGTGGGTTTGTCACCAAAGTTAGGATTACAGAAATCTACTCTACTTGAGATTCCCACAGTGCTTCGGAGCCCTGGTCATGATCCAGGACTCTGCTAAGCCCAGGGAAGTCACTTTGGAGAGCCTGCAGTTAAAAACAAGACAAGTGGGGCAGTGGCCAAGCGGGGATGGATTTGGGTCCAGTGGGAAAGAAAGGGAGGATGGGGGTAAGGAGGATTAGGTGTGGTCTCAACAGCTTAAAAACCTAAGATGTTTCCATGGTTTTCAGGATCCATGGAAATAGATTTAATGGGGAGGAAAAAGAAGAGAGGAAGGCATGAAGAAAGCAAAAAGAAGGGTGAGTAAGGTGAGTGTTGTGCTTTTGCTTAAGATCTAAGCTGGTCAGAGTGGGGACCCTGGCTTCCTGCTCAGCACTGTGTCTGTGCACGGTGCCACAAAATCATCCCTTGTGCCAGATTGGGCTTTGGAAGACAAAGAAGAATTAACTCACCTTGGATTAGACAACAAAAAGCAGCGATGGGACTTCGTGTCTGCTGCCTAAGCCTTGGATGGGTGCTTCTGTTATTGAAGTCCTTGCTTTGTCTTACGTGGTAGGTTTACTTTTCTTGATTAAACTTTTGGGGTGTGTTCTTATCACCTATGAATCAGAGCAGCTGCTGCAGAATCTGGGGTGCTTCTGCCAAACTTCACTTATCTGCCAGCTTAAAGCCTTTCTGCTTCTGGCTCCATCACTCCAAAAGCCAGCAAAACTCACGTGACTCTGGAAAGAAGAGAAGCAGAGGATTTGTTTTAGGGGGTATGAAAGGTCACTGAAGCTGCTGAGACTTCCCCAGGACAAAGCTGGTGGAAATGAAGCCAGGTGATAACCCTTGGTGCAGGCTGTAGGACAAAGAAACGAGTGAGGGAAGTCAGGACACCAAGGTGTGCTGGGTATGGGTCCTTTTTGGGGGGAAAAGGGAATATTGCCTGTAGGGAGGTGGCAAATGGGAGACTTGGTTTGTTCAGCAAGAAATCTGCAGCTGCAAATTTCCACTTAAAACCTGGGTGTTTTGTTATCTGAAATCATTAGCACCAGCTTTTCCTGGCTAAGTTATCATGGGCTGCTCTGCTGATGGGAGGTTGTTTGATGCCCCTCTTGGGTCAGCACTGGTTCTCCCAATCCTTTGGGAAATTGCACAGCAGGTTTCTTCTCCTCCGTGGCTTCACAGGGCAATGGGATTTCTTTCTTGCCCTCCTCCACCCACTCTCTTTCTCCAAGAGATGGTGGGAAAAGTTCCTAGAGTGACTTTAATGTTGAAAACCTTGTGGAACAGGTTCCTGCACATGAGATCTCCATGAGGACTGTGCTTATCTAAAAGGTCAGCTCTGAGCTTTTTCTGAGTTAATGATTAAAATAAATTACCTTGGGTGTCTCATCAAGGAAGGCTCTATTTTTCCAGGTTGAAGCTCTTAATTTTTTATTTGCAAGGATCAATCCTGAAAGGTCTTCAGAAGTCGAGTTAGGGCATTTTGTCCTAATGACAACTCCTTGGGTTGGCTGTTGCCAACAAAAGCAGCTGCCAAGAGTCCCCCAGGCTGTATGGGTGGTGGAGGGCTGGTCCCTACCAAAACCTTGTGAAAAACACAGAAAAGCTGAGGAACTGGAGAGGAAAACAATAAAGGAAAGAGGGCCATTTATTTTTTCCCCTTGTGTGTTAAGCCCATGTAGCTGTCATGCTCTGCCTGCATGCAACACCCCAGCTGTAGCTGCTGGGAGAAGTGGCTTTAGATGGGCCACTTGGTCCAGGCTGCTGGAGCTTTGACAAAGGCACGAGTGTGAGGAATTAGAGGCAACCCTCTTGCAAACACCAGGAAGCTGAAACATCCAGACCAGGCTTTTATAAGCTCTGCTCAACCTCAGCCATCGCTGCTCCACAGTGACTGTTTTCCTTACTTCAAACCACAGCCCTGTGCTGGGGACACGTAATAATAACCCAGCCAAGCAACACAGTCTGTGGGGTTCTCAGCGGGATAAAATGACTTTTGTGGGACAAATGACTTTGTCCAAGGCCACCCAGCAGAGTTCCAAAGGGGCAATCCATCCCCAGGCTTCCTTTTGCTCTTTTGTGGAGGTGTTTTAACGAGCAGCTCCCCCAGTCCTCTGCCCTTGTCACTCCTCCACAGCACATTGTGCTGCTGCAGGAGGTTAATGAGGGAGCCAGGCAAAGCCAGGGCTCTCAACTCAGGCCTTTTGAGTCACTAAGTGCTTTCTTCTATTAAAACCAACTTGCAGTTACAAGCCTGCCTTGTATTTAGCTAACGAGGATAATTATCCACCTCCAAAATGGCATGATCCATTTAAGCCAAGGCAGCTCTTCTAGGAAGGTGTTTTACTGCTGGTTTCTTCTGACCTATTTCTCCAGAGCAGGTTGGTGGGGAGCTGGCCTGGGGCAACAAAAGCAAAGCCCAGAGCTTGTGGGACAAGGGGCCTGGTCTGAGTAAGTTAAAGATTTATTTTTTTTTGACTTAAATTGAGTGTTTCTCTTCTGAAGTGAGACCTGAACTTGCTGTGCCAGGAGGCAGGGAGCTGGTGGTGAAGGTGGTGTGGGGAGAGGGAAATTTGACCTGCCTGGTTTATTGTTTGTGGTTTGTCTTGGTTTTGCTTTTGTTTTTCTTTCTAATAGAGGATTTGATTTTTGTTTTGCTCCTTTCCAGGTTTCTGTAGGTCAGTGTCGTGGCCATGATGTTTAGTTAAGCAATTGTTTGCACTTAGATGCTGTGGAGAAGATAAAGTAGCCCAATTTCTGGGGGGCTTTAGATAGCAAACAGGTCTTGCTCTTTCTCCAGGCAGTTTCTCTCTTAAGCAAGTTGCTGTTAATTATAGTGCTGTTTCATGATGGCTCTGCCTGCTCTTTTAAGGAGGTGGTTTTGTCTCTAACTATTTGAATTGCTATTTTCTGCCTTAGATGTAGGTAATGGTTATTGCTGCAAAATGCTTTCTTGGATGATTATCATTTGACTTGTATTAATATTTACAATAACTTTTGTTAGCAATTTTTTTTGCCATACCAGGAAATGAAATGCAAATTAACAACTGTAAAGATTAAAACATAATGAAATAGGACATGAACTCCAGAGAACTAATGAATCAAGTGGCTCCAAGGCACAGAACGATGTCCTTCAAAACCAAACAGAGATAAATAATAAGATAAAGAATTTTGAGGCATTAAACTGACAAGGAGAAAGAAACACTGAGTATGGGATAAACTATTTCATGCTGGAGTTATAATTGCATTTCTTGTTCTTAATAAAAAGTTGAAGTTTCTCCTGAAAATTAATCAACTGTGTAATCGCTGCATGGTGGATTTTTTTTCCCTGACTTACAAATCAGCACATCAAAAGGTCTCTCTTTGTTTACCTCCACTGTCCTCATCTGGCTAGTTAATAAATATGTTGGTCTAGTGGACAAAAAGAACACTTTGAATTTTTGTTTTTTAATTAGTATTTATCTCCTGTGCTTTCTCTTTTCTAAAGCTGAAATGTGTATCTGAAGGTGCTGGGTGTTTTATGAGGTGTTTAAAGCTTGTCCAAGCTGAACGGGTATGAGTGCCTGCTTCAGCAAAGCTCCCAAGCTCTGACATCTCTTGTCCTTCATGAGACTTTCTTTGACAGTTGCCCTGAAGACAAAAAAGCCAAAATCTGTGCAAAGCTGCTGCTGGGTGCTCTCGGGGACAAACCCTTCACTGACTAAATGGCTGTGCTGGTGCATCGGAACCCAGAGCTGACCCTGAGTTAATTTGCAGTGCTGGAAATGTTGCCTACATTTTTTACTTCATTGATTTAAGTTGTCTTGGGTCTTGTGAAATCGTGAGTTACCTCTGATTCAGTGCATCTTTAATACTCTTTCACGTGCTATTTAGCATGGCAGAGCTTCAGCACAGTGCAAGCCTCTGTGCACCTCAAGCCTTGAGGTGTGAGTCTAAAATACCTCCCCTTAAAATGGAGGGCGAGGTTCCCAAGGCATTGCTCGTGGTGGGGTTAAACCTTCAGACTGTAGATGTTGTCAGGGCTGGGATTTCTCCCCTCTACTCGTGGTTAAGCCGTGTACAGCTCTGACACTTCAGAGGAGATGGAGAGGAGCCTTGAGGGAGCTGCTACTCCCTGATGTGTTAAGACAGCCCTTTTTGCCCAGGGGATCCAAAAAGCCTCTTGGCAATCCCAGGCCACTTGGGTTACCCAGCTGTAGTCTGAGGTGCTTCTCCTCTTGGTCTGCCTTCCACTGCTACTGGGTTCACTAGGGAAAAGGATGAAGGTTTGGACTTCTGAAGGATTTGAGTGCTCCTTGGTGAAGATACTTACCTAGCTGGGCTTCCAAGAGTGATTGAAACTCCCTGAAATAAATTGAAATGAACACTGAACCTGGTTGAATTCATGGACTTAAAAAAGCTAACAAACAAAAATATAATAAAGAAAAAAAGCCAAACAAAACCTTTTGCAGTTTCTCTTCACCCACCTGTGAATTATTCTGACCCCTTTTGAAGATCTCAGTTGGGACTTCACAGCAGTTGCTTGTCCAGGTGAAGTTTGGCTGAGTCAGGGAGGTCAGGCTCCCAGCAGCTCCTGTCTGGAGCCTGTAATGATCTTTAAAGATTCACTTTGGCTTTTACTCAGAATATTTTATTATTTTAGCATCTTTCTTCTTTGTTTGTGATGACAAAGGACAGTGTCATAAAAATAAGAGCTGCTTATTTTTTAGAAGAGAATTTGTGCAAACACATTTTCTATTTATTCTCAGCCTAATGTCAGAATAATTCTGTGTGAGATTCATTATCATACAGTGAGTTGTGATGGTGAACAGAGGGCTTCACCCAGAGAGCAAGGAAGAGGAATGAACTCTCCTGAACAGTTGGAATCTCGAAAGTTAATTTAAAAGAAGAGCTAGCTGCACAAATCAGTGTTGTCTTGGTTGGTTTTTTTTCTTTTCTCTTTGGTAACCTCTCTTAAATGGCCAAACCCTGGGCACAACAGGTGGAGTAAAAAAATCCTTTCCTGACTGAAATGTTTTTCAGGTTTTGATCATGGAGTGATAATCTAAACTAATCTATAATTCCAGTCTTGTATCATCTGGTAGTTTTTGGTGGCCTCAAGGCTGCAGCTTGACTGGTTGGAGTTAGTGCTTTCCAGCTTGGTAGCACCTCATGATGTTTGAGTAACTAAACCAAGCATAAGAGAATGTCTTGTACACTGTTACTTGTAGAAGATGATCTATCCCAGTAAATAGATCTGGGGGGAAAAGAAACATAAAATCCTCTCAACACTGATAAACATTCTCCTCTACCTTTCCATAACCTTGGTGGCATGTTAAATATTTCATCTGCTGAAAGCAGACTTGGCTTGAGGAAGTGTGGGGTTTTTTCACCTCTCCATAAATAAAAATAACTGGCCTAATTTAATTTTTTTTGCTGGGGACCTCTTGTATCCACTTAAGGAGAGATCCTCAGCGAGCTGTCACAGCCTCGCTGTGGCCAGTGGAGTGTGGATGCCTTACACCTACCAAGGGTTTGCTCCTGGGTGTTTCATGGCCCCGTGGAGTAAGTGGAAATTTACACCAGAGCATTGCACAGGGTCTGAGCCAGAATGAGAAACAGGGCTAATTAAGTTTTGTAACTGAAATCATTACTAAGGTCTTGCTCATTTTCACTATACAAATATTCCAGCTGAAAGGATTATATTTACAAGTGCTATTTATAATTAAGCATTTTGCTTGATTCGCCTGCAAACAGAATGTAAATCATATTTTGCTCTGCTAAAAGGCAAGGAAAAGGGGAAACTGTCTCAGAGTAATTTATGTTTCATTCTGTGGTTAGCAAAGCCACAGCTTTATGCAAATATGGATTTGTTGAAGTCTGTGTATTTTACTTGTAAGGGTCCTTTATTCCAGTCAGGCTCTGTTGGGCATTGGAGAGGGGAAATAGGATGGACTTGCTCATCATCTGCAGTGCAGCTGAGCAGCTCCTGGAGATGCTGGGGCTCTGCAAACCAGGCTGGAGGGTGGATGTGTGTGTGTGTCCCATCAGTGGCTGTTACAGCCAGGCTGTGCTTGCAAAAAGCATCTGCAGTGGTCTCAGGAGGCTAATGGGCTCCTGAACCTCTCATGGGATGGGAAACCTCTTGGCACATCTTCAAGGGGTTGCCTGACATCCAGGGGATTACCTGTTTCAGTCCAGTCTGAGGTCTAAGGGATGATTTGATCTGCTTTGGGCTGCCTGAGGCAGAGGAGAACTGCCTGGAACAAGACCCTTGGATATGCAGGGATGAGATGAAGCTTGTCAAAGCACTGGAAGATGAGGATAGCAGCTCCTTTGGTACCCTGTGGCCTGGTTACAGATCAGATTTTCTTGCAATAAGTGAGCTCCTAATGTTGCTTAAAGGCTTCTGGAGTTTATTTCTGAAGAGGGAAGGAGCCTTAAAGACTTAATGCCCAGAGGTCACTTCTTTAGTCTACCACCTCATGTTGCTGATGGCCAGGAGATGTTGTAGCCAAGGGGTCAACAGGATGCTGTGCAAGAGTGGCTGGGTGACCTCGTGTTGTTAGTGGTGTAGCCCATCTACCCACCAGGGTTCAGCTGCACTCCTTGGTCACATCAGGACTAGTATGAGACATCAGCTTCTTGGTTTTGTGAATCTTCCTGGAGCTGTTGTGGCAATACAAGTTAATTGCTGTGAATGGTAAGGATGAAATAACTTGGAAATTGTACCCCTGATCTTGGCTAGGCCTGAGCAGATGGGAATTCATCTTTGTGTCGCACACAAACACCCAAATAAGTTTGAGGGTTTTTAGCTTGATTTCTTATTCCTCCTCCACTAACAGTTCAAGGCCCTTTTGTGGAGAATTTGGGATTTCTATTTTTTTTTTAAGCAGCTAATTTAATAAACTATTATTTTTTTCACTTAACATGTCATTCCTATGGGAAGAGGCTAATTCCCAAAGCTGCTACCAAATTCTGTAGCTTTTCTCTGCAGAGTTAAGCTCTGATTTATATTTGTTAAATACCCCCAAATATTCTGGCTGCGTTGCCCAGCTGTAGCGAGTGCTTCCTCTTGGAGCAAGGCAGAGGATCCCATCCCAAAACCTTCCTGAAGAAGGGAAACTAAAGGAAATGTTTCCAGTTGTGTGTGTGAGCTCGAGCCTCTCCGTGGGCATGTGGCTGGTAGAGCTGACACAACAGATTGAATTATTTCATTCAATAATTACATTTTCTACAGAAGCTATAAAAGTGTGTTGTGTTCAGGTTAAATTCCATGGCTTTTTAACCGTGTTTTTTACTCTACTTTAGGTATTTATCCTTTGGTTATTCCAGCTAATTGAGAACCCACACTTGAATTTAGAACTGAAAATGAAATATTTTCAGTAGGCTGGTGATTAGGAGCTGTAGCCAAGGGTTAGACTCTGGTTGTGTTAGATACCATACAACCATAGCTCAAAATGATGCTAACTGCCTTAAATACCTCAGAATCCAATAGGGAGACAAAGAAAATAGATCTATCTAATTACAAGGGAAGGGGCTGATGGGTGGAGGCCTGGGAAGGCAATAACCAAGCGATGGCTTGTGCAGGGCTGTCATCAAACCCTTCCCTACGGAGGGGCTGTCAGTCCTGCTGCCAGTTCTGCCTGAGCACATCTCCAGAACTAGGCAAATGTAAAGGCCATCAGCGGGCAGATTAGGTAAATAAAAATATAACTTAATTGGATTGGGTGCTCATTTCAGCCTTCTGGGTTATAACCGATAGGGAAAAGGTCGCATTTCTTCAGGCTGTCTGAAGTTGAGTGGATTTATTGTCTCGGCTTTTCATAACCCCCTGGGTGAAGATGAAATATCAATTTCCCTGTTATCTTGCTCTTCCTTTAGCCACGGGAGATCCCGCTTGCGATGCTCTGCGCCGTCGATGCCGGCTGGACCCGTGCCAAAGGGTTGTGTGTTTCTATCTCTCCCGGCTGTGTTTGGAAACAAGGAGATTTTTATTTATTTATTTTTAAATGACAGGGTAAATCAGTTGGGCTGGAAGCTTCCAGCTCAAGTAATTACACTTCTGTAATCTCCTGCTTCAAAACGTGGCGTTGCAGATCTCAGCCTCCAGGAGTTATGGGAATAGCAGGAGCTAAGTTGGCACAGAGGGGTCCTGAAGTGGAGAGATCCTGCAGCACCTCTGCAGAGGGTTGGGAGGGGAGGGGATGGCTGGGCAAGCATGGAGAAGGTGTCCCAGGTGGGAGGTGCATTAGGCTAAGCAACTGGAGGGTGAGGTACAAGCATAACCACAATGGTGATTAGGGTTCTTTTGACTTCTCCCCCAGTCTCTTGGGAAGCCATGGAGATGTATGGTGTGACTGAGGCAGAGGAGGAGAAATCCTCCAAACTAAAACATGAAGGGTGCTGGCTTGAAGACAACAGACTCTCTATATGAGTGAGATTTAGGCAGTCAGGAGCTAGATGTTAAATCTTTACAAAACAAAACTCAGTTTACCCCCATTCTCAGCCTTGGCAGAGGTGCTGTGGGATCTCCCAGGTCAGGATCCAGCAGCCTCAAGGGGAGGCTCAAAGGGGAGAAGCTACTGAAGAGCACATTTCCTAGAGTAGAAAGAAAACAAGGAATACAGCATTTGGGTACAAACAGTTGTATTTGGGAAGGGGTTGGGAAATGAGCTCCCCAGGCCCTGGAATGCAGATATTAAATTACTTCTTTAGCTTGTTTTCCTTCTTGCCCATGTCTGGCCAATGCTTCTTCAGCCTGTGCTTGCAGAGGCAAGAGGAACCCTCTGCCATGAAGCTTGGAGAGGTTGGAGCATTGAAGAGTTCTGGGGCAAAGCTGCTGGTTCTGAGCTTGTCTCACTGCTGGGACATCCACGTGCCAGCTTGAATGTGGTGGAGTGGTTTTTGGGTGCCCAAAGTACCCTGCTTGAGGCAGGGCAAACATGATTCTGGGCTAGGAAAAGGCTTTTCCTGGTACCCTGAAACAAATCCGTGCAAATCGAGTCTGCTTTCAAGGAACCCAAGCCCCTGAAGATAAATAGGGCTAATCCCAGAGCAGCCTGCAAACAAACACCACTGTTCAAACCCCAGACAGAGAACACAAACAACCCTGGGAAAGCGGTTTGGAGAGTGTCAGATGACATGACAAAGCCAATATATTGCTCTGTGACTTCCAATTAGAGACTTGCTGCTGTATAATTAAGTTTCTGACGACACTGTATTTAAAAGCATGTCAATGCTTTCATTTATAAATACTGCTCTGCAGGTGCCTGAGCTCCCAGCTGGAATCTGGTTTTCAGGATCTAATCCTAGAAGTGATTTTTTTCTTTTTTTTTTTTCCTCATTTCAATTTTGAGTAGGAGAAGGGGGGTGTTTAAAATCCCTCTGAGCAGTTAACGTAGACAGGAGGGAACAGAATTAAGTGTTTTCAGTCTGTTTCAGTTCTGCTTTAGGTCCCAGCTGTGGGTGAGTGTTGTGTTATCAGCATGGGGGGGTGTATTCCTGTGTTTGCACATTTCTGCACATTAGCAGTAATCAGACCTGGAACCTGTGCTCTCTAGAGTATTTTATACTTTACATATTGCAAAGAGTGTTAGTTCACCTGTGGGTTTTCTCTCCTTTATTTCGCTCCTTATTTCCCTCCTTCAACTCCTTCCCTTGTAGGATTCATGCATGCAAAAAAAAAACCCAAAACAACAAACCAGCCCAAAATAACAAAAGTCTCCTTGCTTTTCCTGCACTGTCTGTGGGATCCCAAAGCCTTGGTGAGAGAGGGTTTGGATGGTGTTTAAGATTGGAAAGGATCTTTTGAAGCTCTTCTGGTCCAACCCCCTGCAGGGAGCAGGGGCATCTGCACCCAGAGCAGGGTGCTCAGAGCCCCGGCCACCTCCCCTGGGATGGGGACAGGGATGGGACAGCCACCACCTCTCTGGGCAGCCTCTCTTGCTGGCACAGGCAGGTGATGTGCCTCATGGATGTGTTTATTTGCACAGTTGCAGCCAGGATCTGATGGGCTGAGAGCTGAGGCTGGCGTGTGCCTGGCTGCCCTGGGGTGAGGCAGGGGTTGTATGTGATGGGGAAATCTCCTCTTATGCCTCAGCAGATAAAGCCACGAGTTTAGGCAACTGGGAAGAAGCTCCCTGCCCCAGACATCCTCATTTTCTAATGTGCCTAGAGCTGAGAAGATCCTAACCAGAGCCAGCAGCCAGTCCCAGCCAGAGTGACCATGCTTATGTTCCAACTTTAATTTCTGTGTCTAAAACAGTCAATGGAGTAAGTTAACTGCAGTAGAAATGTGAGCACCACTTTTGGTTTCTGCTTTGCTTGGAATACCAAAGTAGGCTGAATCTTTCCCTCCCAGCTCCTGTGTGCAAGCCCCATCACATGGGAGTGATAGGGCACAAGGTGCAGCTGGGGCTGTGTCCCTCTGCCAGCCTGGGCTGGGGACCAGGCTCTCACCTGGGCTTTCTGCTCGTGAGCAAACGCATCTCTCAGCGTGATGTGGGGTTCTTGAATTTCTGTGACTGCTCCTGTTCGTGGTTTACATCCTCCCCACCCAGCACAGCCTCTGCTTTCACTGGGCTGCTTGTCTCGGTGGTGGCTGTACCAGCGTGGGAGGTGGTGGTGTGATGTGGACATCTCTGTCCTTCCTCCACCTCCTCGGGGCAGTCACTGCGTGCGGCAGGGAAAACAGTCTAATGAGTTGATTTTTCTCATGAATATCTTAAAACCCACACCACTCAAGCTGCTGGCCTTTACAGTACATTTAGAGCCAGATGCGGATGCCCGCTGGTCCTTTTGATTACTGTGTTGGTTTTTTCTCTGCTGAGAGAAATTCTGCAGAGCTCTGGAGGATGGTGAGTCTGTGGAGCCCCTCGGGGTGAGCAGGGCTGTCGCTGCCTTTCTGCTAGAGGGATGTTGGATGCGGGTGCCCCTCTGTTCTAAAAGGCACTTGCTCCATCAAATTCAATAGCCATAAATAGCGCTGCCCACAGAGCTGTGCAGCTGAGTGTGTGCACTTCCCAAGGACCAAACCATTTTATTCGGTCTCGCTTAAAGGTCTGGAATTTCCAAATGGATAACTGAAGTCCTGAGTCCATTAAGCAAGGCAATTTACAGTGTTCTCAAGCTTTGCCCATGGAAACACATTAACACCGTTACCCATTCTGCTTGTTGCAAAGCCATTATTGGAAATATGAAAAGGGGAAGAAAAATAATTTGGCTTTTTTTGTGGTTTATTTGTTGTGTTTGTACCAGCACAGTGGTGTCGAGGGGTGCTGTGTGAAGCTTTTGACAATACTGGAGGGAACTGGGGAGGAATGCTGTGCTCCCATGTGAGGAGAGCTCTTGCCAGCCCAGATCTATCCAGGTAGCACCTGCTGCTGCCATGGAAATCTCATTTTTCTGTGTTAGATGGGATCTGGCAAACAAAGAATGAAGGTGGTTGCCAGAGTGGACGAGAAAGATGTACCTTGGCATACCTGACCACTCCTGAAATCACCAAATATACATAAGGAGGGATGGTAAATTGTCCTTGGTACTATCTCTGATAATTTAGCAGCTCCAAAGAGTTCTTAAAGAAGTTTGATTGCTTGTGATAAGATCAGTTGTGCTCTGGGGATTTGGGTTTGTTTGTTTGTTTTTTTCCTTCTTCATATTCTCCCCCAACTGAAGAAGTATATTTCTCCTCAAGGCATGAGAAGAGGGATGGTTTTGAGGGAAATAGGTGAGGTTTCTTGGCTGGGGTTGGGAGTACTTTGTCTCCCCGAGCCTCTGCTTCCCCTCTGTGAAACAGCTGCTCACAACATCCAGTTTCTCACTCCTGGCTTTGGCTCTTAATGGCATCTTTGGACAAAGCACAGGTACTGGATAGCTCCAGGGGTGTCATTTGTTTTCTGCAGGTATTGGCTGGTGACTTTTTAATTCTAATTTTGCAGAGGAGTGGAATTTATCAGTGGTTAATACACTTTGTCTGGCAGAGGCAGCCCGTGTAATCTCGCTGTTCAGTTTAATGCATTAACACTCTTCCCTTTTTATCGGGGTGATGCTGCCAGAGGCAGGGACAGCTGTGGAAGGAGACACCACAGTAACCAGTTCCCATTATTCAAGTAGATGGGTAACTTTAGCCTTAGCCTGCTCCCTTATGTTTCCAGCAGAAGGCACTTTGAGCACATCAGTACTGGGAATTAGCAGCCAATCTCACCTATCGGTCACACGCTGGCTGAGTAAACACCATGTGTTAGCTCAAGCCACCAGTGAAACAGTCACTTGAAGATGACAACATGAGCAGAACCTTTTCCCTTTTAGCAGTGACAGTATCTCTAGGAAGATCTACCTGAAGTCAGTCAGTTGCTATTAAAACAGGGAGGTCAGGCAGTAAAGGGTGTCCTTTGGAGGAAGTTAATTGCTGATAATCTCTGAATTTCTTGTGCTGCTCAGTCTTTTTTTTTAATTACTAGTTACTAATACACCTTTATATCAGTAAGGGGAAATATGGGTCTGCCTGAGGAGCTCTGTTCCCTTGCTCATTTAGGAAGATGCTTCCCAGCTCCCTTTGATACAAGTTCACATCTGGCTGGTAGAAAGTTTTTCTTTCTGTTGATTTCAGTAGTAATTATTTTTTCTTTCCAGTTCGTTGGGTTTGGGTTGTTTTTTTTTTGAGTCAGATTGCAATAATCATTCTAGTTTTTGCTTTACTTAATAGTCTCTAGAAACTTGTTCTACCTGGCAGGTGCAGCTGAAGCCTCAAGGGTGGTCGCCAAGAGGCTGTTCTCAGGGCCTTCAGCACAAATTGTCTAATAGAAATAAACTTTTAAATATCAATTTCAACTAAAACATTTTCTATCCACTTCCCTGCCTATGGCACAGCATCAAGCTGTGGTAGTTTATTTTGTTTTTTTCTGTTCTAATTGCTATCTGCTGGTTGAGATTTTGGCAGACAGCTTATTTGAACAAAATGACGTGCCACGAGGGGAGGAAACAAAGGAGAATACAAAAGGGTATTGCTGCAAGGAGAGATGGGTTTGCAGGAGAAACTCACTTCAAGCCTGTTCGGAGGGATGACAGTTGAAAAATGACATATTCATACACACAGAGGAAGAAGTAGCTTTTAGGGAGTGAGTGGGCACTCTATTATTATTACTTCTGTCAATGCAGGTGAAAGAAAACCTTTCTTTAAAGATATTTCCAGAGGTAGGCAGAGCTGTAGCCAAATGCTCAAGAACACTTAAGATTAACCAGAAAAGTTAAACTGGAAAACGGCAGAAAAGAGAACTGCAGAAGATCCAGAGATGTTAAATCAGTTGTATTGTGGAAGAAGCAGCACAGAAATGAGTTGGTTCCAACCAGAACAGTGATGAGAAGTGCTCAGACTGGGTATTTCCCTGGGACCTGTACACATTCAGTGTGTGGATGTGTTTGTGCTCACGCTGTTCCACATACGTGTGATCCTTGTGCTGACAGGAATTGTTTGAGCAGAAACATCCAACTTGGTTTTATTTTTTGTCTGACTCTTTCATTCTTTCTCTTCTGCTTTTTCTACTCTTAAAAAACCCCCAAACACCACAGCATTTGGAAAGGTGGAAAATGAAGGCCCTTCTTGTTCTTTACCTTGCCCTGACGTGCACACCCTGAATAATCAACAGGGTGCTCAGGCTTAATCTGGATTTTAGGAGGTTTACAGTCCTGGTGGGATTGTCCATTTTTACCCACTAGTGAAGGGGTAGAAGTGCTGCAGTATGAAAAGCTCTTGCCCTCAACTTACCTCACAGTACAGAAACTTCACTGGAGTCTCTTTTTAGATCTGTCTGAATTCCCCCCCCTTCTGGTGAGATTTTTAGGGTGCATGTGCCTCTCGAAGGGCTCACAATACATCAGGGGCTTAATGATGCTTTCAAGTCAAGGTGAAGCTCTCACAATCCCCCTCTCCAGAGGTCAGGCTGAAGGTCTGGCAAGCTCCTGCTGTACTGTGCTTTAAATAAAGCAGGATGTTATTTCCTGGATTATCTTGTAGGAGTTACCACCGGGCTGTGGAGTTTGCCTGGTGCCGATCGGCTGCAGCACGCTAGCGTCCTATGAAGGCTCTACAATTCCAGCTGATGATTCACAGCAGATCATTTGATATTTAGGGCTCTGTTCATTAATAAGTTATGCTCCATTTACCTTGTTTTCTGTGGAATTTATGAGTCAAAAGTGCAGAGTGCACCAAAAATGATCCATTCATCAAATTCCTCTTCTCCGGGTGTAATTGGCTAACCCATCACCGCAGCCCCCAGGGGCACATTGCACAAAAAGGTGTGTCCCGCATGAAAGAGCAAAGCCTTAGGAGGGGAAACGAGGATTCAGCTTTTGTTGGAGTCGGCAGGTTGCCCCAGTTGGTGTCTTTTGAGCTGTGTAGGCAAGAAACTTGCAGAGCAAATTTATTTCCTTGTTTGCTCTGCGCGTAGCCCAGGCGTTGTGACAGCAAAGGAGACGTCCCGCTTACCTGCGGGTCCTGCTGGGTGCTGGAATGGCAATGCTGCAAGTGTCAAGAGGTGGAGGGAGGAAAAAGCTGTTCTGATCATCCAGCTGCAGTTTGCTTGCGTGTGTGTTAATGTAACCTGGCCCCTGACACGGAATAAAGGTGAATTTGCTGAGTGGCAGAAAATCCCCCAGGAGCCAGAAGCTGTAGCACCAAGAGACTGTCAGTGATGGGAATGCAGGGAACTGGTGAGGGGGGCAGGTTATCTGGAAACCAGAAGAAATGAGATGCCTCTTTTCTTGTGCATCCCAGGCAAATGTCTGCAGACCACAGTGTCTCCAGCTGCCATCTAAACAACCTGTGGTGGTTGGGTTTTTTTAGATGCTCTTTTTAGCTGAGCACGTAAATACTCGCACGTTGGCACAACTACTTACACAGTGCCATAAGCTGGAGAAGTGGTTTAATAGATGAAAGAATAACTCTTGCGTCTATCCTCTTGGTTCTCCACCACTTAATGGGTAAAGTCCTAAAGAGAAGACAAAGCAAATAATAATTAGAACACGCTGCTTTCCGGGATGGATTGTGAAAGCATCTCTGCTGCTCTCTGCAGAGTAATGTGAAGATGCTCCCAATAGCTTTAAATGACCTGTCGAGCTGGTAAAGCAGGGAGCCTAACGTAGATTAATGCACTGTTTTTTAGTATTTGGTGTCTTGTTTAAAGCTGCTTTGGATAACTGTGACATCCTGCAGTACAGACACGCTGCCTGGCTCCCTTCCTTTCCTGCCTTACTGGATGAAGAGCCATTCAGTGGTGGGGGGATTGGGAGCGTGGCCTTGGCTGACTTGGGGAGAATGGAGGTTGAGGGAAGTGGGGTTTAGAAATGCAAAACAAACCTGAATTTCATATGCAAAGAGATGAATTCTCCATTGCTGGGTAGTTGGCTTTCATTCTTTTCCAGATCTAATCTTCTTAGTGGGGGTTGGATATAAACTCAGAGTAACAGGCCGGAGGTTTTGTTTTGTGGTAAAATGAAACACCGAAGCTTGCCAGGGGCCAGGATTTGCCTGCAAGTAACAATTATTGAGGAAAATTGCATTTAAACAATGCCTTTCCCAAAGCTGCTTATATCATGAGCTGGATGGCAGCGTCAGAGAAATGGGAGGCAACCCTGGCAGATCCTGGTCATGATTCCAGGCTTCCTCTGTTGGGTAGACCTATCATTCATCCAACTAAAACCATCCTAAAATGTTTTTCAGCTATGAAACTCATTTAGGAGATGCTAGACTTGGTCTCCCAAAGCCTGTGCATGTTTGCTTTCCAGATTGTTACTAGAGGTTGAAGAAGTTTCTTATGCTGAAGCCAAGGTGTATGAGATGGTGGCTTGGACAGAAGGCCATGTAGATGGCCTTGTCTCGGACAAGTCCTGGCTGCTGAGTTCAGCATGGCTGAACTTGAGTGCTTTGTATGATGCAAAAGCCTGCACTGATTTATAGGTGGCCTCAAACCCAAAGTTTGCTGGAGCTCTGGCTTCCCCTCTCTGCCCATGGGGCACAGCCAAGGCAGGGGGTTGGGGAAGGGGAAACCTGGTCTCCCTGGCCTGTTGGCAGAACTGAAGTATGATTTATTATACACTTCAGCTCTGTGAACAAAGAGCACCTTTTAGCATGTCTCTTGAAGCTGGAGTGAACTCCACTTGATACCAAGCCAGCTGATGAGCTCAGCTGCTTCCAAGAAAGGAGACTCCGGGATGAATGTGTCCTCTCTGGGATGAATGTGGCCTTTAGTGCAGCTACAGAACCCCCAGGCTCATGAGTCTATGCACCTTACTGCTCCAGGGCTTGTGTCTGGAGGTGCCAAGTCTGGAAAGAGTGAATATTTGCTTTTAAAATACACCTGTTGTGTGCACCTCCAGATGTGTGCCTAGAAGATGAAAAATGCATCTCAATCATTTGTCTTAATTGCTGTAGTACTTAAAGGGGGAAAAAAAAGACTTGGTGCTTGTGAGTAGAAGGAAGAAGAAAACATTTGGAAGTGTTTTGGAGGTCATGAGTATTGGATTGGAGCTTGTACAAATGTAATTTCTGTTGGGAGTCAAGTCTAATAGCAATGTAATTTATAGGAAATACATAGCCAGGGGCTTTGTCTGAGTTCCACTGAAGTTAATGGTAAAACTGCAGTGTCCTCAGTGGGGGCAGGATTTGATGCCTGGAGAAAAGTTTTATTATTAAAAGTTTATTAACACTTCATATGGCAGGGCTATCTTCCCTTGCTGTGTTATTCTGCCTGCGTAGGCACAAGAGCTAAAGAACCAACCAAGTAATGCCCAAACCTTCCTCTCAGTCTGCAAATCTCAACACAACGTGGTATTAAAGGACTGCATTCAAAACATTTGGCAAATAGATTAAAATATGGTTCTTCCAGACCAAAAAAACCCCTCGGAGCAGGGTAGAGGGAAGAGCTGTAATGGATTTTTATCCCCTGAAATTTTGCAGTATAATAACTCGTGCTGAATTACAACAGGCAAGCCACCCAAACAATGAAGAAGTTGATGTGTTAATTTTACACCTGCCTGTCACTGCTCTGGCAGGATTAGCTCTTCACGGAGCTGATGAGTCCTTCCCTTTCCTTGGTTCTGCCTGCCAGGGATTAATCTCACTCTGCTTTTATTTATTTATATATATATTTTAACCTATTTTTGAAATAACTCTTCTAGTTTAGAACTGAAAAGAAATTTTGCCATCCATACAAACACTGATGAGCCTCTCATGCCGGGGGTGTCATTTTCCTCTCATTCCCCTGTACTTCACTAGCACTTTTTAATGACCTTACAGTCCTCTCAAACCTGTGCTGCCTGTATTGCTCTGTCATATCACTTCAGGGGATTGTTAATCTTATAATTAATTCCCACCATAATCTCAATTAAATGTGCAGACACCTCAGCTTTGCGCTCTTGACGATGGAAAATGGATGGTGTCTATTACTGCACGCGTATGACTGAAGGTGCATTGCCTGCATATGGAGCTGCTGGCTGCTTTTGTCTTTAACCTTGGAAAAAAGGTGCCCTGCAGTTGAAAGGTAACACTTTGCCCAAGTGGAAACACTTTTTTTTTTGCTCTGTTTCAGAGCAGTTCTGCTGCCAGATGTAAGATTTGAGGGGGGGCTTATGCATGTGGATGAGAGAGTAAATTGGAGTTACGTCAAGGATCTCAGCAGCACTCTCTGGGTACTTTTCTGCATCTTTAGGCAGCTAAAGACATTTATCAACCCGACTGCTCAGCTCTGAGAAACAGCTGTCTGCTCCAACACAGAGCTGGGATATCCCTGGGGACTGGGATGGGGAATGGCTGGGACTCGTGACGGCTGCAGGGTGGTACTGGTGATCCCATTGCTTGCCGTGGGGCAGTGGGATTGGGCTGCTGGCTTGTGGGATGCTGTTACCAACTGGGATGCTGTTACCAGTCTGCATCCTGAAGACCTGCAGGACCAGAAGAGAACTGGAAAATTTGCTGTGCAGCTCTTCATCTCTGTTAGAGGCTGGAGAGAGACAAATTTACTAGTGCTGCACAACAGTTTTCTTGTTAATATTTCATACAAGTAAGTTCCTGAAAGGCTTGAAAGGAGTGCTGAAAAATTACTGAGTATTAGTTGTTAACACTATTGATAGCAGGGGAAAATTCAGACTACTGAGCACTTGGGTAGGACCTGCCAAGATAAAAAGGCTGTGATTATGGGGGTGGATTTTTTTTTGATGTATCTCTAGAGCTAACCAAAGGGTTAGAAGGCTGTATGACTTGAGAGAAAGCATTTCATGCTATAAGAATTTGCAGCAGAAAAGCCTGTTCCTAATCAGCTTTGAAATCTGCCTAATTCAAAAGCAGATATTATGAAATCAAATCCGTAATGAGAGCTCCGTCCACAGCTGCTGTGCAGCAGGTTCCAACCTTTGCTGATGTCTTAAACAAAACAGGACAAGAGTTGATTCTTTGCTGTCAGTTCTGCTTCCCTCCTTTCGGCTGCACTTTGAGATCTCCATTGGCTGCACTGTTTTCCTTTAAAAACAGCCAGACTGGAAGATTTATTCTGAGGCTTACTGGGTTTCTACTCTTGTGTTATCACTCCCAGCAATGTAGCTCTGCTGAAATAAATATAATGGGAAACCATATTTATTGGCATCTGGTAGAGCATGCAGAATTGGGGCCAGGGAAGAAGATTTACCTTCTGGGGCTCTGTGGACCACCACACGTGTGAAGGTGAAGTAAGCAGGGTTGGTTTTTGGGAGTGGTGCTGCAGCTCCCATCCTGATCATCACTTATCTCCTAGGAAAGCGGAGCTGGAGCTGCTAAATCAGCTGCCACCTGAAAGGCCCAAGCATTTAGGAAATGGGATTTGGGGAGAGAATGTTTGAAGCAATAAAAAGCACTCGAGGTCTGCTTCATCCACAGTTAAATGTCTTGGATATTTGCATTTGAAAAGCAGCCACCTCAGGTAAGGCCTCTAGCCACAGTCTGGTTTTTAACAGCTTTGAAGTCCAATTCATATTTTCTTCTGCAATTTTTGTTCTTTTTTTTTTTTCGTTTCCTGAAGGCTCCACTCTGAAGGACTGGAAGCAAACAAATATTATACACAGTGTTTCATTTTAATTCAAATTAGTCCAAAAGCCTTCATGCTTCTATGGCTACGAACTTGATGATTTACTGGCATGTTCAATAAAAAAAAAATAAACAATGAAAAACCAGGAAAAATAGTTGATGAC
>VWZY01011577.1:55305-135229 GCA_013399075.1 Chloroceryle aenea | reverse complement strand
CCAACAACACCACGCCCCCCCCCCCCAGCCAACTAAAAACCAACCCCACTCCTACCACCAAAAAAACCCCTAGAATAAACGTCCCTAAATCCTCCAAAAATTCCAAAACAAGCACAAAAAAGTCCAAAGTCTAGCAGAAAAAAAACTCCAAAACAAACACTCAGCCTCCCCAAACCCATCCCATCATCTGGGGGGTGATTCTAGGTGTTCAAGGTGGGCTAGCATCAGGATAGCTTAAGAGCATGAACAATTTTCTGCTGCCTTGAAGTCCCTGAAATGAATGTGTCCAGCAGAGATTTGCAGTTTGGAAGACTGGTCAAAGAAATGGAATAAGCTTTTCACCCCCCAATTTCACTTTTAAATAAGACCTTTAAACTTTATAGCTTTACCCAGCATTTAATGAGCTTGGCTGGAACAATAAGCTGTGGCTTATGAGATGCCATGAATTAAACCTGTTTTCCTTATTTTGATCCTTTTCTTCCAATGTTCTTAAGGAGGAGCAATTCTTGATGGCGAGAGAGAATTGCATCTCAATTGTGAGGTTTAAAGTAGCAGCAGTAGAGAGCTATTTATTAATCAAGCATTAGTTATGGTAGTTAAGCATTTAGGGGTAATAAAATGCAAATGTGCTTTCAGCTCGAGTTGTGGTTCTTAAAAAGGAAAAAAGAAAGAAATCCTCAAGACAAAACTGTTGGGGGAAGTTCATGGGTAATATTAATTGCTGAATTTACTTGGGGTACCAGACACCTCTTAATGCTAAACAGCAACTTAAGGAATTGCTTTTCTCCACGTGTACAGCGTGACTGAAATTGTCTGGTCTTCTGCAAGGTAAAATTAAGTCTTTCCTGGAAGATTCTCCTTTTATCCTCCTTGCTAGGGAATCTCTTTTAAAAGATGGTAGACAAGCCAACCCTGTTCTTCATCTAGAGAAAATACAAGCACGGAGTGTAGTTTGCTGGCTGTGAAGATTGTTCTGCTGTGAAATGGGAAATCAAACCACAGACATGCCCTTTGGATTGAGTGGAACAGGCTGCCCAGGGAAGAGGTTGAACCACCATCCCTGGATGTAGTTAAAAGCCATCTAGATATGGTGCTTAAGGACGTGGTGTAGTGGCTGCACTGGTTGGGCTTGGTGATCTTCAAGGTCTTTTCCAACCATTGTGATTCTGTGGGTTGGGATTTGGTGCCTGTCCTTCAGCAGGAGCCCTGTCTCTTAATATTTGCAGGCTTTGTGCATGGAGATGATTTGCAAAACACTGATGTAGGTGAGGATTTCTCTTCACCCACTCTCCCGTCTACTTTTCTTGCATGCATAATGCACGTGCAGCCAGTTAAAGCAAAACTGTGATTGAATTTTTGTAGGTAAACTTAAGTAAATCAAATTTAATTAGGAAATGCTGTAAATGGGAATCCCAGACATGGTAGATAAGCGTGAAACACTCTTATGAAAAGCTGAAAATGAGCAAATGGGATCTGAGCTGGCTAAGTAGGAAGAGCCACCTGGGAACGTGGAGTCTTTTGGCTGTTGTGGAGAAGAGGAGAAGCTGCTGCTCCTCCCTCCAGCTGATGGAGACTTTTGCTAAAGGGATGCTTGATCATGGAAACTTTCCTTCTGTATCCAAGTGACCTGGAAAGAGCTGTGTGTCCATAACCATTCCCTGCCCCATATACACCCCAGGAGGGGTGGGTGAAGTCCCTGTGGTGGTGCCAGGTTGTGCTGGTGGGGTCATGCAATGGGACTGAGGTGCTGAGCCTGGGACTGGCAGAGCAGTCGTGCTGGATCTGGCTTTTTTGGGAGCCTATGGCAGAGATACAGCTGTGACCAGCAGCTACACCTCTCCTTGTGCAGGACTACCATGAGAAAAATTGCAGTGCTAACGTACTGGTGGAAGCAAACCTCTAATGTAGAGATGCTGAAAGCCCTGGTGATCTTCAAGGTCTTGCTGACTGAGGTTACTCTTTCCATGTATCAGAATATTGGCGACGTTGGAGAGATTTTATGTGCTAAATCTATACTTTTGATTGGCTTTAATGATCTCTGCAGTTTGTTATTTATACACAGCATTATTACACAGCAAGCTTTGTAATGCATTAGGTCATTAACACAGCCACTTTACAGAGTTGTTGGTTTTGTAGCTGAGCTGACCTGTTGTGGGTGCTCCTGGGTATGTGCCTTGCTTCTGGATGAGTCTCCTTTATTGATAAAGGCAAAAAAAAAAGATAGTAATAAAATGAGAAATCAGCAACTGAGGGGATGGCAGCTCTGATGCAGCTCCTTCCTTGGGATCCACTCGGATGGTATCTTTTTTGTCCCAGCCCTGATGAAGTTGGACTTCTGGAGAGGGTCAATTGCCTTGCGATGGGTAATAGGACCAAACAAAAGGCATTTCTCAGCCTTACTTCCAGTTCCTAGATAATGTTATGTTAAATCTCACAGGTGATTCGTTCTGTATAAAGCCATACAGTATCCTGACATTTTTTGGTGTTTGGTTGTTTTTTTTTTAATTATTAGTTATTTGTTTGGTAGGTTGTTTTGTTTTTTCTTGGACTTTCACTATAATTCTGAGGATGGGAGAAAAGCAAATATGTGGGCAGTGCTGCTTTCCATGGCCAGGCTTTCAAGGTGGATCATCACTTCTCCAGTCTTGATGGGGCTGGTGTCTGTCTGTGGCAGGGAACCCTATAGCTGTGAGATAATGGGCGTGCTTCAGAAGGATGCAGAGTGCCAAAGGAACATTGGACTCTCTTTTGCATCCTCCCACTGTTGGAACTGCTTTATTCTTGGCTCTGTTCTCTGCCACCATTCCCATGCGTGTCCCTTTGCTACCTCTGGGTTGGGACTGATGGTCCTGTTAATGGATGTAGCAACAATTGTCTGGATTATGTTATAGGATTAATTCTAAATGTATTTTCTTTGTAAGAAAGGCACAATTTAGAGGCTCCCGCTTTGATTTGTGATGCAGAAATTGTTCCCATGCTAAAGTGTGGGTTTTTAACAGCAAAATAAACAACCCCCCCTGATGGGAGAAGGTCCTCACTGATGACTAATGCAAACCCTGGAGTTAAAGGTATTTCAGCTACAAACACTTTCAGCAGGGCAGACAGACTGACTGAAAGAAAAGTGGAGCTTTTTATGCCAAAGGAATGTATGTAAGTGCAAATATCTAGCATTTTTCCAAGATGATCCATAAAACACATACTTGAAAGCCCTGAGGCAATTTAGTTTTAGACAAGAGGTTCAACACCAGGGGTTGGCTTCACAGTGGGGCTCAGACTGGCAGCAGGATCTGCCTATTTGTGGGACTGGGTTTCACCGAGGGGTGCATCTCCCTTCCCCACCCTGCTGCTGCTGCTCTTATTATCACTTTTATCCTGTCTTAAAAATTAGCACAAGGTGAATTTTCTGTCAAGGACTGGAAACAGTCAGAACCTGAAATTTCCTTTTGGTAGGAAATTCTGTCATTTCAAAGCTTTTCACCTAGAATTGGAATGAAAAGATAAAATTAGGTGAAGAAAGAAAATTGCTAAAGAAAAGCATGTGAATTATTCACAACTTTTTTATTATTTCAGTAAGAGTGAAATATTGCCTTCCTATAAATCTGGAGTTTTAATATGATATGTTATTTCAATTACTTGAAAACATATTGTGATACATTAAACATATATAACTGAAAGGAAACTCGTATTTCAGCAGGGTTTAAAATCTGAGATGAAATTAATTGAAATAACAGGCTTTGCATTTCAGAATGCAGTGAGAATCGTCCGTGTTTCCCTTTGACTTTTTTTTTTGTATTTATCCAGGATGGATTTATTGCTACACATGGTTTCAGTTTTACAGGCATGGGTCTTCTCTAGGAAAGCAGCTCCATCAAAGTGTGGTCAGCAGACTTGGTTGGGTGCCTGCAGCACCTGAACTGACCAGTACAAGAAAGGGCTGGAAACCAGTATCTCAAGAGATGCCCATTCCCAAAGTCAGCTTGACTAGCTGATGGATTTCCAGTCTGTGCTGAGAAGAACAAAATCTTTGGAATGTGGACATCATAGCAAGAACCTGCCCAGTGCTCACAGTGTGGCTCTTGTGGTTCTCCTGTCCCGACAACCTTGAGGTGGTAACATCGTTTTCTCTTTGGAGCATTAAAAACCAGAGCAGCTTGAACTTGAGGCAGGGACTGCCTGTGACTTGGGCTGATGCATTTGGTGCTGGATCTGGGTTTAATATCTTTCTCTGAATTTTAGTGTTTTATAGTCCAGAGAAGAGCTCAGAGTGAGAGTGGAGGGAAGGAGCTGCTCTTGCTGGCTGGAAAATTTATCCTTTTTGATAACATTTCCAGGGGGAAAAAATAAGCTTCAAAGGAACCAAGGAAGCTTTCTCCCTCCTGTGTGTCTCCTGGTAGATAATGATGGCAGTTGTGTTCATCTGGGATGCTTTTGACAGCTCTCCTTGCCTTTGAATGGCTGGCAAATGGAGGCAAAGCATTCTTAATGGACAACTGGTGGTGGCATCTGCTGCCTGAGAGCAACAGGCTTCCTTGGCCTTTGAGACTGGCTCATCCATTTCTTCAGGATTCTGCCTGAGGATATAAACAGTGGAAAATATAATTGGGGGGCAAATGTCTTCTGGACTGGTATTTTGCCCTCTCCCCCGCCGTGGGCCAAATGTGGTCCAAGTCATGTAGTATGTGAAGTGATGCTGTTGATACCACACGCACTCCTCCATACAGTGTGTGTTCCTGGTGGGCTGTAACTGGTGCAACGGGCCCATGCCAGCAGGATACGTGGCAGACATGAGCTGTCTCTGCTGCTGGAGTAGAATAGGAAATAATCTTATCCTGGTATTCTGAAACAAAATGATGACAGCATCCAGGGATTTTGTGGTGTCTCCTTAGAGAGGTGTTCTACCTTCTCTTTGCCAAGCTGAAAGCAGATCCAACAGCTCTCTGGCTCGGTGGGCTGGTACCTGTGGTGCAGGAGGGTGCTGGGGTCTGTGTCAACCCCATTGACAGATGATTCCTTCCTGTTGGGGCTTTTCCATGGGTGAGCCTCTTCCCAGGGGCTCCTTCTGCCCAGGGGTATTGTCTAATGCAAAGAAAGATGCCAGGGATGTCCTCCCCACCAGCGGCGAGAGGCTGAGCACTGGTGTTCACAGGTACAGTGGAGAGCTGGGGGAATGCAGACACAACATTTCTGCTTGTGGATGAAATGAGAGGGGAGAGATGCCTTGCATTTGACCAGCATGTAAAGCCTCAGAAAAGCCAGATGATTTAAAGAATCTTGTGACAGGTGCTTGGCTCAGCCAGCCTGGGTTTGTTGTTCTGTCAGTAAGCCTCTTGCCAGGGCTCCCTAATTCTGGCTAAGGTGACCAAATCCAGAAGACCAGAGCTAGTGAGTGTCGTGCTGTTGAGCCTCTCTGCAGCACAAATAACAGGGTGATGGTGCCTATGTCCTTATTCTGCTCTGTCTGGGACACGGTTGCAGGGGACAGGGACAGATGCTCCTGGCTGGCAACAGAAGCAGCCCAAGCTCTTGTGCAGTGCAGAAAGTTCTTTGCAAGCCTGTTGTGTACAAATAATGAAATACTGATAAGCTGCACACTGAGATCTGCACATCTCTTTGTTCAGGTCTTTGGTAACGGAGGCTGCGTGTCCTCACACTTGCTGTGCTGGTGTTAGTCAAGAGGATCTCTGGCTGGGATTGGTTGCCCACAGGTCTTAAGCTGCTCTGCAGAGAGGTTGTTCAGCTCTGTGCTGGCTGTGTCAGGGCTCTTGCTGGTCTCAGAGGGATGAAGATATGCAGAGGCAGAGCAGGTGTTGTTGCAAAGCTTTTCACCAGTCTGTGTCCTGGCTGTGCTCCCAGACCCCTGCAAAGGGTGACGTGGGGGACTGGGGCGATGCCACATCCAGCCGTGCAGCGCTGCAGCTCCCTGCCCCTCGCCTCTCTGCTGTGAGGAATGGTAATGACAAACCCTCTGTAAAACAAGAGAGATTTGTAAGGTTTACATTTGTTAAAGTTCGTAAAGCGCTCTGTGTTGCCTCAGATGGATGCTGGTGCCAGTACGTGGGATTATTTCACTTCTGCGCCGCTTGGGAGAGCTGCTGTGATTTGCTCCTGGGGAATCTTGGAAGGGCTCTTGGCTGCTTTGCAGTCCCAAATGAGATTTTTCTGCATCCTTAATGTATTGAACTTACTGTAATATAAAGAACATCACGACACCCAGGAGGTTTCATATCAGATTTCATATGAATAGCATTATGGCCAAGCTCAACTTTTGATAAGGAACTGCAGCCCCCTGCTCTCGGCTCTGGCAGCATTTGGGTTTTATTGTTTTTGTAATGAGAAGAAATAGGTGGATAGAAATGCACACCGAACGTGATTACCAGCAGGAAAAATATTGCTCTGTATCTCAAGTTTTGCTCAAGATGGAGCTTTCTGGTCTGAACACAGATTAATGCAGGTTTTGGTTCCAGAATAGGACTCGGATAGGAAGGAAGAGGAGCCTGAGCTCTGACTGAATGTACATCCAGGACCAAACACTTGCAGCCAAGCTGGGGGGGGTGTTTGTAAATGCAGCAAGCACAGGATGGACATTGCTGCTGGTCATGGTTGCTACCCAGGCCGTGTGTATAGAGTCAGGTCAGGAAATTCAACATCCCTAAGGGTGGATTTCTGCTCGCTGGTGGTTTCTAGAAAACCCCCCTCATCACACAGAGCTGTAAAATGTTTGTATTTTCTATTCTAGATCTAGGGAAACAACAGGAAACGTTGATCAGGATTGTGTCGCCTGGTAGGGGGAAATGACATTAGGACAGACCCTAGGGTGCTTTGGGAGAAGAAGAAAAGTCCCAGCCAGGCTTGAACCAGCATCTATCCAGACAACTTGAAAGAAGGCAGGAGGAGGAGAAGCCCTGCTTAGCATAGGGCTAATGGCTTGGCCAAATTGCTCTGAATTGCCACGCATGTGACAGAGAGCAGAATAAAGCCTGGATGTAATCTGCTCAATTCAGGCCAGAAAGGTTGTAGGATGCTTTCTTCAGAATGAAGCTTTCATCTCTGGGTTGTTGGGGATTTTTTTGCTTGTTTTGGTGGTGGTTTTTTGTTGGTTTGTGTTTTTTTTTCCAGGGCAGCTTTGATGTTAAATTGCAAGCTGGAGCAGCAGTGAGCAGAGCCTGCCCATGCTGGGGCAGTGGATCAGGTGGTCCTGAGCCCCCTCCTCTCTGATCTGGCAAAGAGAAGCTTGCTTTATGTATTTATTTGTGATTATTATTTTTTTTCCCCGAATCTGCATTTTCTATGGAAATGAGCTGAAATCTGCTGAGATCATTTTGTGCTTGGCTATTGATTAAGCTCATCCTGCTCCTCAGCAGGCGCTTGTTGTCCAAATGCTCCTATTCTTTTCTCCTTGCTGATTAGAATGGTGGAAATGTAATTTGTGCCCTTATCTGAAAAGAAAGGGCACTTCTTTATCTAGCCATTGATTTGAGACACAGAGCTCTTGTCCAGCTGTGCCCTTCTCCTAACAGCTGTTGGTGGGTGCCTGAGATGGGCACCCCGGGTGGACACGGAGCCTCAGTGGCAGCTGAGTAATGGTTTGAGTTTGCTTGGTGCTAATGAGCACTTTTCAGTGCTGATTGAAAGGGGTGTTAATATTGAAAGAGGCGCCTGTGATGCTGCTCTCTGTGTGAAGACAGGTTGTAGAGATCTCTGCGATGCTGTGCCAGGGTGAGGTTAGTCTGGGATGAAATGATGAATTAATGCCAAAGTGGGGAGTATTGAAATGTTTAATTTTATCATTTATATGTCCCACGATAATAATATACATTTCATTTTGACATTTCTAAAGCAAAGTGTTTCTCTTTGGCTCGAAATGTATGATTTGAGAGTAAAGCCAGTCACTATATAGATTTTTCTTTTAAATCAGAGGAACTAAAAGCGACATTCTGACTGCAGACAACATTTTTGTTTATTCTTTGACAGAAGAGAAATCTGCTAGATTATCCTGAGGATGAAAAATAAATATTTTTCTCAATCACATCAGGGTTTTCCTGCCTGAGAGCCTATTTTTGCTACAGCTCCACTCAGTGCCTACTTCTTGAGTGTCCAGAGAAAGGTGCTGCAGCGAGAGAGAGTGGAAATGGATGGAAAAGGAGGGAAAAAGAAATGGCCTATCCTTGTCTGGGATGCAGCAGTGGAGCTGAGAGGTCCTCGTGGCTTAAGAGGGCCCCTTTAAAATTCTGTCAAACTAATTTTCTCCCTGTTGTTAAAATGACAACCTCTGGCAATGGCATCGACTGGAAAGGCAACAAACAAGGAAATTACATATTCTATTGCCAGCATATTAATTTCATCACTTGAGATGCAAACTCATTTTCTGCCATTGACCCTGCAGAGGAGGGAAGACGACCAAATGATTTGCTCATTGGTGTTTTGGCTGGAGACCATCCTTGGTCCCTCGGCAGCACTGGAGGCGTGCAGCTTGGTGAACAGGGTCCTGTGTTGGAGAGAGCAGGAGGTGTCTGTGGTCAGACCACTGCTACTCACCATAGAAACCATTTATCTGCAGTTTCTGACCTCAAACTTCTGCCTACTCTGTGATTTACAGCTTAGATTTTTATTGCAAGTTGTTGGTTGAAAATATCTTTTTTTAAGAGAGATAATTGCACCCAGGTGCAGGATTGTTTTTGCAGTGTTATTCTGCTGAATTATCATTCATGAAAGAGTTTGGAGATGGTTTTCAGGCTGAAATTTTAAAGTGCCTGAATTAGAATAGAGGTTAAAAAGTATTTCTTGTAATATATGTTTAGTTTCACCGGAGAGCCAATTTCCTTCAGGTTTAATCAAGGTCATTAGAACTACACCAGGACTGAATTTATTCATCTTTTCTGTGTCTGGAAGCAGAAACTGCTGCAAGGATCTTCACAGAGATGTGCAGCATGTGCTGAGTGTCTGGGCTGAGGCCTCACAGAGGTTACCTGGCTTATTGCACGATAATAAATACAGAAATTTCAGCAAGACACTGGAAGACTGTCTCTGGACTGTAAATGTGTGGTGAAGAGGTGACTATTTTGGTGTGAATGAATCTATTAATAGTATTTTTATATTTTTCCCCACTGTGTTTTCTTTGTCGTTGTTTTAGGTTTGGTTTTTTTGGGGTTCCCTTACTCCTTTCAAGACTCACTTGTTATTTTACCCATGTTTCTTGACTGGTTCACCGCTGCACTGGTGTTAATGCTGCTTAGATCCCCATCAAATGTGGGCTTTAGGAATAGCTGTAAATTAGATTCTTGGTCATCTGAGAGCGTGGCTCTGCTGAAGTTCATGGAGAGGTGCTGCTCGCTTAAGAATAATGAAGAAATCCTAATTTCTCAAGCAGCCTGATCAGTCCTACCTATTTATCTTAAAAACTGATTTTTTCTTCTGTTCTCTGGGAAGGACTTTTGCACTGACTAAACAGCTGGAATGCAATGATACTGGAATGGGAGGGGGATAAAATGCTTCCCCCTTTCACATTCAAGAAGCCAGATGACAATTTCAAGTGCTCCCGAATCCAATACTCTTCCAAGTTACATTTAGAACTGATGATTAAGCTTCCTTTAACTTTTTAATCTTCGACTGATATTGAGAAGTCTTTAAAAAGATGTTAGAGTAAAACAAGGGACTTTCTAATCAATCACACAAAATTATAATATATTGGAAACTTATTATTAATAATGGACTATTATTCTTTACGTATCACATCTTACTATCTAATCTATCTATATTAGTTGCTTCTTTTAAAAGGACTCGGGTGATAAATTACTCCATTAAAACAGAACAAAGAGATTTAAGCTCTTCAGTGGGGAATATTACGAAGGGGATTTTTACAGTGACTTAATGGTTTTGCAGAGCACTCTAAATGCTGTTGGCTCCTTGGGCGCTGAGTGCTGCAGAGGATGCGGTGCTCTGACCAAGGGATGGATGTTCTCTTAAACCCTGTGTTGTGGAGGAGAGTTGAGCAAAGTGAAGATCAGCTCTGCTTGGTGCATGCCATGCAGGTTTGGTTTTTTGCCTTTCAACTTGGGGATGATGAAGGAGGAGTTGAACAAGCATCGGTGCGGCTCGGGCTCCGTACAGGCTGTGAGGTATGGAAACTTCTCTGCTTGACCCTAGGTAGGAGCTGAGAAAAGGAAAAGAAAGCAGCAGCCCTTTCCTCAAGCTCTTCTGAGGCTGTAAAAAAAAACCCAACATGGGAGAATTTGGGTGAAGAACTGTCAGGACATTTGCATTCTGGTTTTGCTGTGTAATTTTCCCATCTCTGTCTCATTTTCTATCACTTTGGGGTGAGTTTTGTAGAACTGACTGAAACAATCTGTTCATGTGTGGTGTGTTTCTGTGGGCACCTTTCCCTGACAGGTGTGGATTTATGACACCGTTTCCTTAATGCACTTATTTTCTCCCCCCTCCAGCATGCCGTGCAAGTCTCTCTCCTCATGGTCTCCTGGGTACGTGCCAGGCTTGGGGAGATGAAAGCAGAGAGATGAGCACATATGTGTTTGCATTTGTAATGGGTAGGGAAAAAGGCTGCAAAATAGCACTTGGTTGTTTTATTATGGGCTGAGAAAGAGCAGATATTGTGGGGTTTGGGGAAGAATCCCACTCAGCTTTTGGGGTAGGTTTAAACCAGGGTGAAAGAGCTGGACTGGGCATCCTGCTGGGAACATGGGCTGCGTGGGGCTGTCTGAATGTTCTCGGCACCCCAGGGCTGATGGGGTCATAGCATGCAGGTTTAAATTTATCCATCTCCTCTGTTACTACGACTTGTTGTTGTCAGAGTGGCACCAAAGAGCTTGGATTGGGATTGCATGGCACAGGGCACACCCTGGGCATCCAGAGGTGCTGCAGAAGAGCTGCCAGGTGCAGAGGGAGAATCTGGAAACTCAGGTGAGTGGGAAGGAAAAAAAATCAAACAAATGAGCAGATTCATCTGTTGGAATGTTTTAGCTGTGCAGGGCACATATAAGGGGAAAATCAATTTACTCGAAACCTAAATAAGTACCTGATAAAAGAATACATTTGTCTCCAAGTGAAAACAAAAATGGAAATGGTCAATAAATGATTCTGAATGGGTAAAAGTGTTAAAAGCAGCAGTAGCAGAGTTGGAGGGCTAAAGGCACTACATTTTCCTATAAAACAAAATATAAAAGCAGCATAAATTGAGGATAAAGGCCTACTAGTAAGAAGCCTTTGTTTGTTTACTGATGTTTTAAACAGCTCATTTTTCTCCTCATTTTGATTTAAAATAATCTAAAATGGTGAGGAGGGCTTTTCTGGGAAGAAGCACAGTGTGTAGCCTAATCTTCCATCCCACAGACTTACCAGCATTATCATCAAAATGCTGGAGGTTTTCTTGGTTTTGAACTCATTTTTATGGAAGTCTGGACAAATGAGCCCAAGTGCATTAAAAATGGAGCTGGAGTGATTTTCATGTGTATAGGGAAACGGGCAGTCTATTTGAATTTTGTATTTTCATTGTCTTTGACAGCTTTTGTAATGCCCTGCTGGCAACAACAAACCCTTCGTCTGGGGTTTGGTTTGGCCGGGTTGGGTTTTCCCAGTGCACTGCATCATCCCAGTTCCAGCTGGCCCTGTTTTAAACTTCAGTATTGATGGCTGGAAACTTTCCCATTGACTTTTGTGGGGTGTAAGCTGATAATAAATGGCAACACAGCTGCCATTTGTGTGACCCTCCACATGGAGATAGCCCATCTGATTCCCAAAGACGGCATTTCAGCTTGATTCAGCTGTGTTAGTCATAACTGGCAGCAGTAAATCCATTGATTTAGGGTAAATCAGTGGATTTTCCTACTACCCCTGCTGAAAAACACAGTGTGATGCCTCAGCTTGAGGATGCGATTGCCTCCAGTTAAACTGGATCTCCACATCCTGACTGCCAAGGATGATGCAGCTAGGGAAGGGTCAGTTCCATGAGCCCTCCCAGTGCTCCCCAGTGCACATTTACTTGTTTATCCATTCCAAGGTTTGTGCAGCCTCAACATCATTGAAATTGGTGCTTGTAGGTTAAAGGAAGATGGAATCAGAATGGATTGGGTTGGAAGGGACCTTAAAGATCATCTAGTGCCTCTAGTTCTAATCCTCTGAGGCAACGTAGGTGTGTAGATGGGCTTGGGTTGGACTTGGATGTTGAACCAATAAAGCTACAGTTGGAGGGTTAAGACCCTGAGTGTGCTTAAAGTTAACTTACCACAGAGGTGATTTATTCCATTACTGGTTTTGCTCACTGCAGTATCTGAGTGTGAACACATTTGGAGATGGGGGGGAAATAAACTAATTCCTTTTCTTCTGTTGCCTGCTAAATGCGCTGTTGTCTATCTTGTGGCTAAGTTAGTAGTGGTTTTCACTGCAAGGCTGTTTCAGGGGGAAAAGACAGACAATAGTAAAAGAAAGCAACTGAATTTTCTGCTGACTGAGTGGTGATTTTGAATGTTACCCTAATCTTAAATATCAGAGTAGTGCTGGTAGTAGCTGTACGTGGAGAAGATTAAATGGTGTGGTGGTTGTGGGTCGTGGCTGTGCAGATGGCACATAGCAGCTGCCTTTCTCTTCTTCTCCAATGTGGAGCTCCCCAAATCCATCTTCCTGTCTCGTCACCACTGAAAGCAGCTCCAGTTTCAGTGCTGCAGGTGGTGTCTTGGTATTGGACTATAAGTAGTTTGGTTTTAGCTGGCTTTTTATTAGTGGTTGATGCATTTGATCTACTTTATTCTCTTTATTTTTGTTTGATCATGAGACTCTATGTACCCATGGCTGGTTTCAAAGGCTTGCTGAGCATGGGAAAAGTTGGAGTAATGTGCTCTGCAGACTTTCCTAAGCAGACCAATAAGGCTTTTTGCTGTTGCCCTTTTTTAACCAGCACCTTTTACCAGAAACTTTGCTCCACCCATCATCACCCAGTATATCTACTGAACATCATCTTCGTGTTCCTGCTCTCAAGCACCCCATCATCTTTCTCCCTGCCCTTTATATATTGATAAGCACTGATTAGATCCCATCTTAGGCTTCTCTTCTGCTAGCTAAACAGACCCAGAAATGCATGATGCTTTGGGATTTTATGCAAATTAGTGCTGCTATGGGATGGAATTTAGCCCCTTATACAACAACAAACTCCTTTCTGAAACAATTAGTAAGAGCTATAAAGTATAATAATAGGTCCAAAAACCATATGTAAGAGTTAATGCACTACCCCCTAGCTTGCATTTGACCCATGTTTCCCCGTCCAGTTTTAAAACCACAGTAGTTAATTAATCACTCCATACAGAAGTTAGAAGCCTAAATGTTTATTTGGTATTCAGCCCCGCAAATGAAAGGGGAGGGCATGACCCTGAGCCTGGAGCTTCCGAGTTATCAGAGGCACTGCTTGTGATTAGGACAAACATTGTGGTGTGAAATCTTCCTGATGTCACAGTTTGAGTGATGTCATTGTGTAAGAGCCATGGACTTGTTAACAGTGCATCTTGGCTGGGTAGCTGAGCATGGTGAAGGGAGCACCACGCAGAGTCTACACCTAGACAACAATGCTGAGAAGGAAGCTGTGCTGAAGAGCTGTCCAGAGGGAGCAATAGAAAGTGTAGCCTGAAGGAGGAGTGATTTATCTTTTCTCTTTTAGGTCAGCTGAGTTCATTTCAACACTGTAATATTCACCTTCTCCAAAGCCCCTACTCAGTACTCCAGGAAAGCCTATGTTTCTCCTGACTTTGCTAGGTAAAGCAGAATCTCTTTCTCATCTTGGCTTTTAAGAGTGACTGTGTGTTGTGGTGGATTTCACCCTCTAGAACAATAAATATCTTGCGGGACAGGTGGAATTTTAAGACCTTATTCTGCTGCTGTTGCATGTTTGAGACTTCTATTGAAATTAATGGCGATTGCACTCTTGTAACCGTGTTAGGAGAGAACCCCGTGACCTTATAAATGCAGGCAATATTGTGAAGCAGTGAGCTGCCTTCAGGTGCTGAAGAGCAAACAAAACTGCACTTTATATTAGACATCACTCATTTGTCCTTTCTCTCTTCTTCTCGTGTGCTCCGGGTCCTGATCCTATTAGCCACTGTGTCTTCTGGTAATTTACAAAAGTAATGCTCCGCGCTGGGACGCGGGAGGAGATTTCCTGCATTGCCTCCACCAGCATTGCTCTTTTTAACAGAGTTGGTGCCTGCAAATAGTGAGCTGGGGTAAGTTCTTACAGTTCCAGTGCGTGCCAAAGTGTCTGGTTTCATTTGCTGGCTCGAATATAAATCTGGGTTTAGTGGTATCTCTCTTTCTTCAGCCCTGCAGAGGAGAACTGATGTTATTTGAGGAAGGAGGAAAGGTTGAGGGTGGGCAGAAGGCAGGAAACTGGATAAATGAGCATGTAATTGATTTCTGATTCTTCCCATTTGTTCTCCTTTTACCTGTTGCCATGGTTAATTGAGTTTTTGCCCAAATACGACCTCTCCTTCTAATTCCCACATGCATTATTTTCGGAATGACTCTGTGACTTCATTCCCAACTGTCTCCATCCTGTGTTTGAAGCTCAAAGGCGTAAGGGCAGAATGGTGAACACCACAGTGCTTCCTGAAGGCATCCCATCGTTGACTGCTCATTTTGATGTATGATTTTTCAGAACCTCAGACGCTTCTTGACTTTTGCTATAGGATCTGGTTTGACCTTTTAAAATTCAAGTTAGTAGGTGCTTACCAGAAGACTGCGACTTCTATTCCCGAGTCCCTTACCTGATCTTGTTCCCAAATGCAGTTTTGTACAGGTTTGTAGCATGCTCAGATGTCCATCAGGTTGAAAACCTTGGTGCTCTGCAGGGGAAGATTTTGCATGGCTACATTGCCTTCCATTAACTTCTTTAAAATGCCTTTGGGTATTAGGTGGTTTTTTTCCCTGAATGCGTTTTAATCCAAATGTTAAAGCACAGTTCCTGCCTTCTGAAAACACAGAACTTTCTGGTTGCTCTAAAAAGATTTGAGCACCAACAGTGCTCAACCTCTGTGCCTTTTTTTTCCATGGGGAAGGGAGGGAAACAGCTCTCCCTCCTCGCTCCCACACCCTTCCCATGGAGGAAAAAAAGGATGTGTGGTGTGGATTCATCTTCCCCAGCCGGCACATAAAGCTGGATTAGATTCCTGCAGAGGCTTCCCAGCCCTACCTTCAGCACAGGCAATATTTCTAGAAAACAAAGCAGTCAACATCTTTACAGCTCAGGTTCAAAACGCTTGGAAAAAAAAAAAAGAGAAGCCAAATGGAAATTCTGATTTGTTTCCCCTCTGTGCGCCCCTTCAATCCCCGCGTGTCAAAGATGGTGTTGCTGGAGTGGCTACAGAGAAGGGATGTTGAATCTTATTGTAGTGTTAATTAGTGAAAACTACTTCAGTGTCCTTTATCTGAATCTTCAAAGGGTGAAACTATTATTCTTGAGAAATATCATATCACGTGAAATATCACAACTGAGTGTGCAAGGCCATGGATCAGGAAGATTGCCTGAATTAACTTGACTCGGTGATGAATGGGAAGGGTAATAACTTCTCAGAAGAGCCAAAGGAGGCAGGCAGCAGCTTGATTAGCAGTGATATATCACGAGTAGGGATCTAGGGAAACACAGATCCAGGGGAAAAGTCAGAATTTGACTCCTTCATGAGGCTGTGCTGTGGGGCAGGAACTGGCAGTGAAGGGAGGGGGAGATGGGGCTTCGTGGAAAGCAAGTGGAGCATTTGCTGGATGCCAGGGTCAGCAGCAAGTGGGTGTGGGGAGGATGTGCACCTGGAAAAGGAGGAATTGGAGAGTTCTTCCTGTTCTCTGCAGATCATGTTAAAATCTCCATCCTGGGGATAACTTATTATGACTTACAAGGCAGTGATAATCCCTCAGAAAGAGAGTTCCTGGCTTTCCCATGCTTAGCCAAAGGCAGATCAGCAACTCCACAGAAATCAGTGGAATTTTAGATTTTCTGAGGAATGAAAGGATTATGCCAAAGGGCCCAGAGTCCTTAAGCTGCTGTACTTTATTAAAATCAATGAGACAACATCACATTAAACCAGCTAAGGACATGGCCTGATAGGTATTTCTGGGATGGAAACACAAAATCTTCCAGATCCTTCTCCATTTGCTCTAAATTGTGTCTCTCTCCTAATTGCTTAGTTCTGAATACTCCAGGAAGTAAATGAATTCATCTGTTGATTGCTAGGTTTGGATTTATTTATATTCATTTCTATTCATGACAGTTTCAAATAGCTGGGATTTGGAAGATGTTGTAGCGCGGATTAACATTTCATCATCTGATAATATTTAATAGACCAATCATTATTTGTTAATTTGTTGCTTCCTTTTTCTGTTCTTCCTTAACATACAGATTTGTTTTATTTAAATCTAGTAAAGTCTCAAGATCCTTTGGGGCTGGGGTTTTGTATTTTCTTATAGTACTCTGTATGCTTAATCAAAACCCACTGAAGTCGATGGGAGGCTTTTTATAGATGTTGGATGTCTCAGGAGCATGTTGGCTGCTCACCACAATGCCCAGGGGTTGCTGTGGCCTGGTGCCCAGCCTCGGTGATATCAAACTTGCAAACTGCAGCTGAAAACACAGAATTCTCCCTTCCTTCCCCAGAGTGTGTTAACAGCCTTTTCATTTTATATCGGGATGCTTTGTCTGTGAGGTGGGAATAACCATGGGGTGGATGGGTGAGAAACTCTGAGTGTCCCTGTTGCCAGTAGGAGGGGTTGGGGGTTAGAGGGTGGTCACCCCAAGACCATTCTGAGTTAGGAGGGAATGACAGGCTCCTGGGTTCTCTGGTCTGTGCCTGTGGCTTTCCTGCTGCTCCTGCCTTGTCTCAAGTTGAGCACGTGCCGAAGGACTCCCGGGTCTCTGTTCAGTGCTGATTTTTTGCTGATTGCATCACTGGACACAGAAAAAAATCCCATGGCTCTTTAATAACTGAAAAAAGGGGGGTAGGGAGTAAAGCAAATCTCTTGATGAAGTGCTTATAAGTACAGGCAACCCACCGAGTAAAGTCAACGGGTCCCTCCAGTGCTGGAAACACTTGGATTTCCTGCGGCAGGGTGAGAGCTCCTCTGCTTAAATGTTGAGCTGGTTCAGTGCTTTCCCCCCGTGTGCATCTCCAACAGATGCATCCTTAACAGCCAGCTCCTGATCAGGCAGGAGGTTACAGACTCTCATTTACTGATTTCTTTTTCTTAATACATTAACCACTTCACTGACACAACTTTTAGCACTGAAACACAGGCAATTTAGCTTTCTTCCATGCCCATGGAACTGCCAGATTAATACAAATCCTGCTTCATCCTTATGTAAAATCTTTGTATGTGGAAAGCCACCAGACTCTGACCGTTTTTACAACAGCCTGAAGATTGCCTATGATGTGTGTCTGGTTTGAAGTTTTAGTTCTTTTTTGGTTTGGTTGCTTTTTTGGTGGTTTGTGGGTTTTTTTTTCATGTTTGGTTGGTTTTTGCTTTTTCCTTGTGAAGCATTCCGAAGACCACAGTGTATGTAGGGTACATAACCACACTGCTTTTTTAGATGTTTTGGGATTCAGCTACTAGGGAAAAGCCCAGTGTAAAGGGACCTAGTTTTGAAGTGGTGTGTGCTGGAGGGTGGGTGGCTGTCTGAAGCAACTGTCTGCTGTTATAACCCCAGTTTCTTGTAAATCCTTGAGTCTACGTGGCCTGGATGTGTCAAATACCAGGTTTTTCTGTCCTGCCTGTGTCTGCTTGCAACACTGGTGGCAGATAGAGCCATGCCACATGCACCCAGCCTGCCTGGGTATCAGGTCTGTGTGATAGTCACTGGAAACAGTTGAATTTGCTGTGGTCATGGTGGGCTGCTTTTGTCAGCTGTTTTAGCAGGAATTGCTCTGGAAGGTGCTGCTTTGCTTTATCTCGTTTGAGATCTCTAAGTAGTCTGTGCAATTAAAAGATGGGAGATGAAACAGATGTCAGCAGCTCAGAGCACCAGCCTTTTGCAAGGCACCGAGATCTTAAGGAACTAAAGAAACCTCTATCCAGGGTTTAACTTCCAAAATGAGCTGAGCTTTGGGAAGGTTATGCAAGAGGCAGCAGATACCCAGCTGAGTGTGCAAGGATTAAAATAAAGAAAAAAGCAAGGCCATTGCAACCACTGCTGTAAGGATTTCAGACAGACCGGGTGAAATAAGGGACAATATTAAGGAATGGGTTACATTTAATACAACAACATTTTATTTTCTACCACGTAGAATGTTTTGGATCCAAAAGATTCCATATGGTAAAGTCCTCAATTTAGCCTTGCCCTGATTAAGTTCTTATTTCTCAAGTCCTTATAAAATGCTATGAAGTTAAAAATTGAATGTTTTTGGAGACTATAATAATGAGGTTTAGATCCTTTCCCAGTTTACATTTCATATGGCATTTTATCTATAAGCAGTATTTTGTTTTGTTATGCAATTCTGGAGAGCTCTTACTCAAAGATAAATCAAAGTAGACTGAAGAAGAGTATTTTTTGTAATGTAGATTTATGGCAGCACACAATAAAGTGCTGCTTCTCAGTTGCAGGTATTTTTGGCATTCTAGTTAAAAGTGTCAAAATAAATGATTAAATTTAAATTACCCAGTAGCAGCTCTGCTACCCCCATACCAATGTAATAAAGCAAATACTAAAACCATAAGAGAGGAATCCAACGGCATCCTCCTGCTGTGTCATTAACTTTCTCCCAATTGCCGAGGTATTTGCAAGTCTTGCTCCGTGTCTGCAATACAGAGGAGGAGAAACGAGGAGGCTTTTAGGCTGAGGGCAGCAGCAGCAGCCAGCGTGGGCTGTCCCTCGAGGGGAGAAACAGGGAAGTCACAAGGTAAGAATTTATTGACATCTGTGTGGTCCCCAAACCAACCCCTGGTGGGTGCGAGGCAGAGCCCCCCGTTCTCTGTGCTGCTTGCCAGCTCTTGAATGCAATCCTCAGGAATTAGAGAGAAAAGGGGACCTGGAATGACTCTGGGTATTCTGCCTGTGGTGAGGCAGGGTCTCTGTGTTGAGTTAGATACTCGGTTGTACTCCTGTGCCTGGGTGGGAGGTTTGGGCAGTGGGAGGAGGCAGAGGGTGACAGTGTCCAGTTCATGGGGTGCCCGTCTCTGGGGCATGCTCAAAATCAACGACATTTGTGGGCAGAGCCTGGCCAGCTGGAAATGCTGAGTGCTTTGGCTTTGGTTTGATGTGTAGATCCTGGGTTTGAGGAGAGAAGCCTGTGGTTTGTTTGTGTTTATAGGCTTTTAATGAGAGCAGAAAGAGCACGGGGTAAATTGTAGAGCAAGCAACAGAAAAATCATTTGGATTTTAATCCTGTAATATCATTTTAAGGCCCTGATGTATTTATGGAGTTTATTTTGCTTTATATATTTTTTCCCTTCCCTGTTAATCCCCAAAACATTGACAACACTGGCTACTTAATCTAGTGCTGGGCTAAACTATTTCTCCAGAGAAAGCTTGACCCAGCTAAATCCGCATTAAGGATGGCCCCAGGTACTTGGGATGGCAAATAAAGAGCAAGAGCAAAGGTGAAGCTTTGCCTTTTGATGTCCCCCCTGTCCCCGAGCACACGGCTCAGCCGTGGCATCAACTTCTCGTGGTCTCCTGGTGTGGTGGAGGTGATCTCCTCCACCTTTTCAACTTGACACTGGAGAAAACCACGTTGGTCTGAGGTTTCAAGTACACGTGTGGAATGTAGAAGTTGATGATATTCTGTGAAAATTCCATAAACCTTGAGAGCAGCATCAGGGCTGATATCTGTAATTTAAAATAATGGATATCAAGAAATTGTTTCTCATTTATCTTTACTGCCCTGTTTCAGAGGCACCAGAGAGACTTCATTAGGCCTTTTTTTTTTTTTTTAAATAGCTTCATTTATCTCAATCAATGATGAGTTCTAGAGGTGGCTGACTATTACATTTAATAATACACAGGCTAAAGAAAAAAAAATCCCCATCCTTTCACAGTTTTTGACATGTGTGGAAAGGATGTATGAAATCTCTTCTCACTGGGAGATAGAAATGGATTTTTTTTTTTTAAAAAAACCCCATTATGCAAGATAAATGTGGGGGTTTTGTACAATGTGATCTGTAGGCAGAATATTTAAATCTTTGTTTTATTCAGATTGAAGTTTCATTAAAAGAAATTACTTTGGAAGCTTGGGTTTAAGCAAATACTGCTGCCTAAACCCAACTTGATTTCACCCTGTGACCGCTACCCCAAGAGGTATCTTCAGCAGATCCAGTTTAGCCTGGACCTTTGATTAAAAGTTTTATGGCAACCAGAAAACTGGAAGTAGCTGTTTTTAACCCTCCTTCTCCTCTCCATCCCTCTGTGGGCACCAGTTGCCTCAGCCAGGGGTTGTTTGAGGGCTATGGGTTTAGCATTATCTCCAGGCTTCCTACCCTGAGCTTTGGACCTGCTTAGCTCCCTGCAGTGTCACCTCCTGTTCTCCTCCACTGGGTCCTGTGCTCCAGGACAGAAGGGAGTTTCTTTTACAAACTGAAACTTGGCTCTGGTGTTTGGGTGTCCCAGAGAGTGGATGAGTCTCTGCAGGAATGTGGGTGTTGCTCTGGCTTGTCATGAGCTGTTTCAGCCTCTTCTTCTATCTTGACTTGATGGAAGTCAAAATCAGTTTTGCAGCTTCTGTTTTTTAAAAAAACCCAGATAATTTGGTTATGTCTTAAGCAGCAGTCCTGAGGAATGTAACTTGCTTTTGGTCTTCAGTGTCCTTCAAAACTTTGCAAAACTGTTGAGAAGTGAAGATTTATTTTTTATTTTTATTTTTTTGAGTTACCCAAGACAGGTTGCTTGCAGTGTCTTACTAACAGAGCACTGCAGTCAGGAATGAGGTGAGGTGGAAACAGAGTCCATCTAATGGAAAGGAGTAAAGAAAAATTATGCCCAGGAAATTAAGAAACCCAATAGATTTTACTGTTGTGGACTCACAGCCAATGCTACCATCTGAAGTGCTGCTCGCTGGACTCAGAGGAATTAAAGGAGATGAGAAGAGAGGAAAATAACCCCAACTAAATTAAAAAACATAGAAATAAAAGTGGGTTATAAAGCAAATTGAACAAACCTGATGCCAAGAAAGGGTGGCAAGCTTGTGGCTCACATCTGTGGCTCTGGTGGTTCGAAGTGGACAGGCAGTCTGATGAAATCACTTGTTTTTTTTCCTAAATAAAATACTTGCCTGCTTTTGTGTAGAGTGTGCTCCAAATCCCAAAGGCCTGTGTATGAGCAGACTGAAAACCAAGAGTCTTTATGAAAGGGGTTTCTGAAAGGGTCTGTCCTTCGTGGTTGTTAAAAAGGAGACTTCACCTGCCAGATTGGAATACTGAAATCTGCCAGGTGAGATCGGGAACGGAAGGAACTTGGGGAGCTCTGTTTGTGCTGTACAGTTATTTCGTTAGGATTTGGCAGGGAAGAAAGGCTGGTCTTTGGACGTGGAGTGTCGCTGGGGAATGGCTCAGTGGGGTAGGCTCTGTTTTGAACTAACTCAGATGGCAGGATAGTGACATGTAACCAGTTCTGTATATAGGCAACAGATGCAAAATATGTCTTTGTTTAACTTTGATGAGTTGTAGGTAAAATATAAAGGAGCCACGTAATTGCCAAGAGAGAAAAATGAATTTATGAAGAGAACTTTTGAAATAACTCCTCCTGGGAAGGGATGGGCAGGCTGTTTCCGTGACCCAGAAGCAGTTTGTTTATATTTCTTGCTGCAAAATCTGAATGCTTGGGAGCCCACATTTGAACCCCAGGAACATCAGTTCGTTAATTCAAATCTTGTGGATAATTTCTATGCAGTCTTCTGGCTGACAGCTTATATTTCCAAAGGGTAAATGACAGAAGGAAAAAAACCCCAACAGAACCAAACCACACCACCACCACAAGAGAAAACCAAACAACAAACACCTGAACCATAAACAGAAAGAAGGTCTTTGACTTCAAGACCGGGTTGGATGGGGCTTTGAGGAACCTGATCTAGTGGAAGGTGTCACTGCCCCTGGCAGGAGAGTGGGAAATTGGTGATATTTATGGTGCCTTCCAACCTAAACCATTCTGTGATTGTGTGACTTCCAGTGGCATCCAGGGGCACTAGGAAATTTGGTCTATTCCTGCATGGCTGCAGTGGTCCTGACCTTTGTATCAGAGGAGGATGAGGTTGGGAGATGCTAACACACAGTTCTGGAGGTTGCACGAGTAGGTAAGCAGATGGAGTAGGTGGGTGATAATGAGTTTGTGGCGTGCAACGTTGCTGATTCCAGTTAGGATAAATACAATCGTGATGATTATTCAATCACTCTGAGTATATCCAGCTTAAAAATAGATCTTTGCTTTAAGAGATGACCGTGTGCCTTGAGGCTTCCTGCACGACATCCTTAAGCATCAGCAAAACCAATTCGATGAGGACAGAGAGGTTTAAGTTTAGCTCGTAAATAAGATTAAATCAGACAGGAAATGTGTTAAAATGGGGATCCTTGGAGGCTTTGCTGTATGATCCTGTGCAAACATTACAGCTGGCAGTTTATCTTTGCATGGAGAGGCTACTGAGTATCTTCCATGTTCTGGCAGCATTATTCTGCAGTGCAGAAGCAGTTGGTAAAGTGCTGGCAATCAGGGAATTACCTGGAGTGAAGAATCGAGGCAGATGGGAGATGCTTTGCAAGGTGCCATCAGACTTTAGCCCAGATAACATCCAACAATTAAGTTCTCCAGGTAAGAACAGAAGATTAGACCCCTCTCGTCATTCACAGCAAGAGTTTTCCTGAAGTGGGATAATCAGACACCATCTTTCTTTGCAAGTTACAGCACTCAGAAATCCAATGTGGTGTTTCTTTCGAAGTTATTCCTTTCTTAACACAAATAAATTATAACCCCCCCGAGATCTGTTTTAAAAGGATCTAAGATAACAGTGTTTTCTATCAGGGTTTATTTCTTTCAATGCACTCCGAAGAAAAATCCCATCACTTTTGGTTAGGTAGATTTATTTCATCTTCTGACTGCAGCTTGAAGAGTGCAGATCTGCACTGACAGTATGTTTCCAACGGGCTGTGTGGAGTGTCACACACAACTAGAGGCTTTCCCAGCATATATCTGTGGAACTGTCTAATTTAACTTCCTGGGTTTGAAACCCATCTTCTATTCTTATGGTTTATTAAAAAAAAAAAAAAAGACTGGCCTTTGGGCAGATGATTCAAGGAACTCTTGAAACACCAAAAAGCCAGGGTCAAGCTCTGTTTCCAGAGGCAAAGCTTCCATCGATTCATCGCTGGGGCAAAAGGATGTAATTCATATTAAAGGCAATGCCTTTTTATATCCACTCAAAAATGGTCTCTGTGCTCATGCTGGATTTCTCAGGCTTCTGGTTCTTTGAAATCCTCTTCCCTCTCTTTGCTGAGTGCCGTTGAGAAATATCGTTTCCAAAGGTTACAGCCACTCCTGGGATCAATAGTTTTGGCACAACTCTGGACAAGGAATCAGTAAATCTCAGCTTGCTGACGAGGAGTGTAGGTTTCTGTGCACGAGCAGGATGTCACTCATCTCTGGATTTGCAGTTGAAGGTGGTGAGCTCGTATCAAGGTGACTCCGAAGCTACTGCCACGGGTGCTTGTTTCATGATGAGCTCCAAGCAACAAGGGGGGAGGAATAATTTTTGTTGCTTATGGGAAATAAGCGTAGTGTATGCTAGAGCCTATGCAGGCTGTTTGTCAGACAGGCTGCCCTTGGGTTGTGGAGAGGAAATTCTGTAGAGAAAATGATGGAATTGGCTGGGAGAGCAAAGCTTTCCCCTTGGCTGCTGGGTCCTGTAAGGCTGAAGAGATGCCCTGCAAGTGGGAGTGCTCTCAAGGGCAAAATCATGAAAGCAGGCAACATGCCGTTATTTTTCCTCATGTTTACAGTGAAATTGCAATGTTTTGAGCAATGCATGAGCTAGAGACACTACATTAGCTGCTGTCACATCTAATAAACTGATCATTAATCATCAATCATTGCCTACACTCAGAACGTGTTCGCTGGGTATTTGTACGTATTTCTGAGCTAATGGTTCTTGATACAGTTGTATCGGAGATCTAAGCTTGTCACTTCAACTTGTAAAGTGCCTTTTATTAAATTCATCTTTTCGTGTTAGTGTTTTCAAGGACTGGTGTGGAATTTTCTATGACAATATTGAGCAAAACATTATTTATTTATTTGTTTTCGTAAGCAAAACCTGCTGAACTGTATCAACCATCTGCCAATCTACCAAACCATCTCATCGAGTTCCCATATGGATGTTGTTTCAAATGCTCCTCCATCCTTCTTAGTGAGGAAACCCATCCCACAGTGCCCCATAGCTCTGCTAAAAACTGGTACAATCACTTCAGCTGGGCTCATTCTGGAGGACTATCCCTAGAATAAAATATTATCTATGTATTTTTTTCTGCTATTACTATCTACACAGACAGGCTGAAGGCCACAGCTTTCATCCAGGTAGTTTAGCAAAACCTTTTGGGGTTTAACATTGTTTTTAAATCCCATTAAAAAAAAAGTTTAGGCAAAGGTCTGAAACCCAGCATTTCTTTCATTTGAAAGGAGTGGCTCATTCCTCCCTGTTACAGATTCTTTTTCCTTTCAAGGATGTTTAGGATGTATAGTGTCTTATGAATATGCCACCATGTGTGGTTTTTCAACAAGATGTTGCACCTAGTTCCCACTGAGATGGAACTCAACCAATGAAGTCTTCTGATGAAAAGCTTGCATTTATGTTTCTTATTCTACATAATTCGTATTAAAATATTATACCTTTTGAGTGGAATTTGTGGATTTGAGAATGAAATCCAGAGAGGAGCAGGCAGGGCTCTCCTGCTCCTCAGTCCAGTGCCGTGACTCGGGGTGGTTTTGGGTACAGGAACAGAAAATCTCTGAGGAGGAAACAGGATGTATTTTAAGACCTGTTGTAGCTCATCTGTGGCTCTGCCAGAAGATCCATCTCTGCTGAGCTTTTTCCTCTATCTGCATTAGCAACGGGAGTTCAGCTAAAATAATAGACTTGAAAGCTCTCTGATATGAATCCTGTCAGTATAGGATTTCTTCTCTTTCCCATAAGAATTTTTGCTTGCTGGTTTTCCTTGAGATTTTCCTAATGCATTTGAATTATTTCCTCCTCTTAATTTTATAAGGTTCCTTCTGTGTGAATACATTTTAACTGTAAGACAGCAGCCATTCATGCCAACTGTAAATCCTGAAGAAGCTCAAGAGAAAAGACGTGCTGTCCTCTGAAGACACATTCCACTTAATTTTCTCCTCTTATGTTTTTGCCCTGTCCAGTGGGGCATTTTATGTGTCTGTGTGGTATCATCACACAGAATGGAAGGGGTTTTTAATACTGCTGTTACTTTTGTGCCACTCACTTGCACATGAGAAGCTTAAGCTCAAATGCAGCTACCAGAGCCCAGAGCTTTTGACTCCTTCAGTGTGAAATTTGACTTAGATTCAGTAGGGTTTTGAGGCAAAATTTAAAATGAGCTACTTGCTGCAGGTTTTACTGGAGATCTTTCCTTAAGCAGCAGTTTCATGCCTGTGTATATAGAGGGCTGATGGTGCACATCCCTATTCTGCTAATTAAACAAGAATTCGAGTGTGTCTTTATGGTATTGTTGAAGTAGCACCTGCAGGATGCTGTAAGTAAAGGTTGATCTTGTTTAGGGCAGGAAAACTTTATTCACAAAGCAGTGTGGTGTTATTTCTGCAACAACCAGCAGTCTGACAATTTCATCAGAAGAAAGTTAAAGTTATTTCAGTTGTTGATTCTTCTGTAGTTTGCTGGGTATGGGACAATTTCTACTGGTTCAGTATAGACAATATAATGTATTGATTGTTCAGGTTTGGTTTCAACGGATAAGAAATCTCAGAGATCTTTAGAAATGGCCTTTCAATCAAAGAGCCATCTTTGTTCTTCCTAATTTTGAGAGTGCTGAAGCTTTCAGGATCTCCTGTTTATCAAGTGTTCCTTTTCTGCTGACACTGAGCTACATATGTTCAATGGAATTTAAGGTAGGAGGCTTAGGTCTCCTGGTTTTTGTTCAGTGAGGTTCATTGAACTCTTCTAGAACTGGAAGGAAAGGATAAGAGAAGAGGGGAGAAGTAACATGAAAACCTGAAAATGTTAACTTTATCTATATTGGAGTTCTTCAAGTATAGCTTCAATGTGGGGGCGAAGGGGGGGTCAAAGAGAAAATAAAAAGCCAGAAGAGACTGCAGGCTTGTTACTACTTTTTGGAATCAGCAGGATCAATCTTTGTCCTCTATGTGTGCTCCTTGAGATACTTCCTGAAGTTTTACTTGGCCATCTAATTGTTTTACTTTACTATTTTGCCTCAGGCTTCCCAGGAAACCTTGGCTCTCTATCCCCTAAAGGTCACAGACTCTACAGCTCAGTAAGGCTGGTTTTGTTACACGGGCTCCTGCTCCATTAACACAGTCCATAGGTTATTTCTAATCCCCAGAATTGATTTATTTAATCCTTGTAGACGCTATTTGTTACACATTATTCTAAGCATTTATTCACCGCACAAACAGATGGTCCACGAAACCAATTAACCTTTCCCGATCTCCCTTTCAGGCTTTCCACATTTTTTTTGAGTCTATGGACAAATGAACAGAAACTATCAGGAGACTTCATGCCAGGGCGTGATGAATAGGAAGGCGGACTGGCACGTGTGCTGTGCTCAAATAAACCCTACCCCCCAGGGCTTGAGCACCGGAGGAGGACTGTTGCTGGCAAACCGGGTCGGAGAAAAGAGCTGCCAAGAGGTGGAGTGACCCAAGTCTGCCCACCTGCTTGTTTAATGGTCTGGAGGGTAGGGAGAGATGACAGTTTAACCTCCTTCCTCCGTTTGTTTGGGGTTTTTAATAGGATTTTCAGGAGATGAGGAATGTGTATTTTGAGGTTAAATGACAGGTTTTGTTAGAAACTGTTCTTTCCATCATCACAGCCTTCATGGAGTGACATGTGGAAAAAAAAGACCCCGAAAAATCTGGTTTTATTAGCAAGAAATGTAACATGAGTAATTATAAATTACATCCCTGCCCTTCACTGGTAAACTGGAAGGCAGAGCATGTAAATTTGGAAGAGTATTCATTGTTAACTTTTATGATAAAGCCATAAATAAGTATTGAGGTGGATCCTATCTCAACCTATTTATCTGTGTAATAAAACCCCAGCCGTGTTTGTGTTGTACAAAACATCCTTTGATTGCTTCCTGGCCAGTTAGTTTATTATCAGAGCACGTGGCCTCTTGGATGGACACTTCTCATTTGTCCTTGTGTCAAATCCTGAAGCAAAAGGACTGAAGGGACTTGGCGGGGTGTAGCAAGGCTGTGTCAGGGCTCAAGAGTGGGATTTTTGAGAGCTGCTTTAGTCTCCACAGGTTCTTCCTGGTTCTACCTAGCAGATACTGCATGGTGTGGAGAGCTGCAATTATTTTACCTAGAAAAGCCATGTCTGACAGTGTAATGACCACAGGGATGTTTCTTACGTGCCTAGAGCTACCCGTGTATCCAGTGCAGATTTTGTGTGTGGTAATTGTTGCTAGGAGTTTGCAAACCTACCAGAAAGCCTCACGCTGACCCTAACTCTCCTGGTTTGGGCTCATTGGTCCTATGGGGTGAGGGTCTGAGTAGGGTGTTTCTCCAGTCTTGCATTATACAAGAGTACGTTGGAATTTACAGCAACGACTTAGCAGCAGGAAGAGTGTTTTGAGTTACACTTGTTAAGGTTTCACCTACGAAAGCCTTAGGTCTGGTGGTTTTTTCATTTTATTTTCTTCTTGAAAATCACTGAGTTGGCCTGGCTGTGTGATATCCTGCTCCCAGTCTTTCACATGGACCTCCTGTGTTTTGAGAAGGAAGGAGAGGAAAGGAGTTGTGTATGTGCCCACTTTTTAAGGCAGGAAGGATGCTCCCTCTCCTTCAGAGCAAGGGCATTTATGACTGAGAACATATTTCATTCCCTAGACCTTAAAATCAGAAGTTTAAGTCTAATTTTGAACTTGACATTCTCTGATTAAAATTTAAAATTTAATAGAGCTCTGTATGTGTCCAGCTACAGGGAAAGGAGTATCTAACTTCCAGCTGGTTGCTCCATCTGTTAAAACATCTCTGTGTAACCAGTGTGGCTGTTCAGAAACTAAGATGGATAATGGTGTGGTTGTTGGGTTTTTTTGTCACAGGGGATACCAAGACCCTCCCCACCGGGAGGTTTTTGCAGCCCTCCTTTGGCCATTGGATGTGGCTGAAACCAGAGCTGCTGTTCTTTGCCTGGGACTTCTCATGGGCATAGTCCTCTCTGTGGCCAACCATATCATGGGTTGCCTGAGCAAGAAAAGCTTTCAGTGAGCTGCTGCTTTGACAGAAACTCCTTAAAGGAAAGTTATTTTTAACTTTTCATTTCTTTAATGCCTAATCTACCTCTGGTTCAGAGAAAGCTGAAAGGCAATAATGTTTATTTGCCGTCCCTTTGCTGGATCTCTCCCTTGTTTTTATTGATATTTGCATGGTAAATGCTACAGTTCAGGCAGCTGCAAAGCACCAGCCTCATTCAAAGTGTATATCAAGGGTATTTTAAAGAATTCTTTAATAAATATTCACCAGTTATTTGATTTTATCTTTTAACTCCCCTTTAAATCATATGTCAGAGCACAATGGAAGCGGACTAGGATGCTGTCTGGTGGAGAAGAACTTCTTGTTTTGATTTATGTAGCCAGTTTCTCATGGGTTTTATTTTTTTTAAACAAAAAAAAAGGAAAAATAANCTCCGGGGCTCTGCGCTGGACTCTCCAGAGCATTTCCCTGTCCTTCTGGAAGTGAGGGGCCCAGAACTGGACACACTGTTCCAGATGCAGTCATTTGAGGAAGGGAGTCAATTGTGTAGATTTCCTCCTTGGCACTGGCCTGCCACCCTTAGGCTTAACTCTGGTGTGTNAATGGAAGCGGACTAGGATGCTGTCTGGTGGAGAAGAACTTCTTGTTTTGATTTATGTAGCCAGTTTCTCATGGGTTTTATTTTTTTTAAACAAAAAAAAAGGAAAAATAAAATTAAAAAAAAGACTGAACTGGGCCTCTAATTGGGTTTAGGAATCTGTATTTTGAAATTGATAACAAAAGAAGTTTGCAGTCTATCCACAGGTGAGAAGGTGATATTACAGAATCAGAATGTTAAGGGATNCTGATTTTATCCCCTTCTCCCTTCAAAACTTGTTCCAATCCCTTTCTATGAGCCCCACCAACTCATTCACAAGGATCCTTTCCCCTCTTTGGGACAGATGAACTCACCAGACTTGGCATCATGAAAATGTCTCCAAGATCAAAAACCCAAAGTTTTTTGCTGGCACCAGTCTCTGAGCCACCCGTTAACCGGGTGGATTTTCCTTATTCCTGCTTCCCTGACTGCCACGGGGACTCTGCTCTGGCTCCGAAGGCTGATGGCAGTGAGTATTTGGTACAAGTAGATGAACCAACTCAGTTTTTCATCCCTAGGGATGGGGAAGGACTCCCAGTTCTCTGCTGGAAGCTGCCGTGCAGCCACTGGGTGACCCAGGGAAAGGCTGGGTCAGTGGTGGGGAGTTTAAGTACTGAACCAAAAACCAGGCTGCTGTAGAAGCACAAGTGAAATCTGCCTCTTCACGAGCAGTTTCATTGTTGTCTTCTATTTATCCATCCCTTTTCTTTTTAGAGGGCTTTTGCATGAGGTATACTGAAAGAAAAAAACAAAACAACCAAAAGACAAAAGCAAAACCCAAACCCAAACAGAACCCTGCTCCCCCAAAAACCAATCAACCAAAACCATTTAAAAGCTTCAGAGAATACAATTTGCCTTCACCCCTCTCACTCCAAGAAAACCTCACTCAACCCTAAAAAAACCACCCCAAAACACCCCAAAATTTCTTTCCTTCTGTGTGTTCCCTGCTAAGCTCCAGTTCTCCCCATCCTCAGCAGAAGCATCATCTGAGCGGCACTAGCAGCACTAGAAGATAATGTGCCAGTGCTAGACTATTACTATAAGTAGAAGAAATCCATAAGTAGCCCCAAATTTAGCTTCAGACAGTAAATTTCTTAATTCCCTTCATGAACAGTTTCTTGCGGGAGTTAATTACATTTTAAAGTCATGATTGATTATCCTGATGTGGTTGAAACCGCTGCAATTAAATGTAAGAGCAGTCAGAACAGTAAGAGCAGTATTAATATGCAAAATGCTCAAATAACCTTTTTTTTGTCTCAGCTCCCTCTTGAAACGATTCCACACCTACGTGGGCTTAGCTCATTTCTTTTATTTATTTATTTTTTATAGTAGGTAATTAGCAAGCCAGTTAACTTGACAAACACAACCACTGCTTTGCACGCTGGTAGTTGTGAGATATTTCAGTATTAATATATTTCTCCTTCCCTTTAATGTTTTTTTTGGGTTATATCTAACACAACTCAAGTATTTTAGTGGCTTTAAAGCAAACTGCTTCTTCCTCTATAGTTTTATCTGTGTGGATTTGTAGCTATTGATTTGTTGGGAAAAACCCGAATATTTCAGGAAGTAACTCCTTAAATTGAGAGTTTGATGTCTTGGTTCTTGTTTAAATCAGATTTTGGTAGCTTTGCTGAACATTCTTCTGCTCCCTCCTCCTGATTCACAGCTGAAGGAGACTTAAAATCTCATAAAAGTTTGAGACCAGCTCATCTTTTAGCACAGCTCCTCATAAACAAATATTATTTGTAGAATTAAAGATGAGCTCAGATAAATTTGTCCCAGTTCTGTTGATCTCCACCAGTTTATTCCAGCTGGTGATATCGCTGACACATTTGGCCAGATCCTACATAACACTCAGTTAATGTTTTTCTGAGGTAAAATCTGGCTGTGTGTGATCACAAGCTCTTCAACTCTTTATTTATCTATTGAAAGCATTGCTAATTGTTCTGCCTAATGGGGCCTTGTAGAGGCTGGAGTTGTGGTCTAATTTCCTCTCTCATACAGGTTTTTTTTGGTTTGGTTTTTTTGTTGCTGTCAAAAACTCCTCAAACATCCATTAGTTTCATTTGCTATATAGACAATGAATTAATTTCCTATTTTTTTCCTGTCATTGCACTCTCTGCAGAATTAATTAACAATAAGCAACCTCCCTATATTTTTGCTGCCTGTTATTTCTGTTTTCTAAGTTGTTTAGGTTGTTTTTTTGTTTTGTTTTTTTTTTTTTTTACTACCATTATTTTTCTCACAGAGGTTCCAACCTCTAAATCCTTTACTGGATCCCAAAATAACTTTTGGGAGTGGGCAGACCTTCACATCTTGGGAAAAGGTAAATACAGGTCTGGGGCACTGCAGTCGAGTCCATAGTCACTGCACGACTGACTGGTGACTCTAAAAAGCTCCAGTGCCAAACGTGTGCCTCTGTTAGTTAACAGCTACTCTCATAAGTGCTACCTCCCAAGAAAACTGTATAACTGCCAGGATGATTTATGGGTTTCCATTGCTAAGCTCCCAGTCAGATAATTTTTCAGTGTCCACTTTTCTGCAGTACTGCGTAAAATAGAATTAAAATTTAGAATTGGGTTAGAGCCTTCACTTTGGGAAATGGCTTATTTGGGAAAATTACATCTTTTTGGGAAGTGGACAGCAAGGGTGTGGAAGGGTGGTAGCCCTTGGCTAGCAGTGTGCCCCAAAACACGTGGGTTGTGTGTTGGGTTTTGGGTCTGGTGGGTTTTTGGGGGCTGTTGCCCATGTATATGGTTCTTGCTAGGACTAAAATGTCCCAGGATGCTGCTGAAGTGGGGCATGTGCTCTGTGATTAAACTGAAAAGCTGCCCAGAGCATCACAGAGGGTCTGGCAAGAGGAGAACCTTGAGGTTTAGGTGTGAGTGGAACTGCTTATTTTGCAGGAAGACTTCTATTGGCAGAGTGGTGGTACAACCCTGGGCTAGCAGGGTTGTCCAGCTGCAGTGTGGCATAGAAAGCTGTAAGCAGAAACCTGGGGTGTTTTGTGCAGGGAAAGCCCACCTTTAAAATAGGAGCAACTTAAGGGAACTTCTTGGGCCACCCTGCCATGGACCTGATAAATATGTGCTTGTGATTTCTCTGTGCTCCTGTCCTGGCTTGTCCTCCACTGCCAAACTGGAAGCTTCAGCTGGCAGCCAGGGCATGGACCAGATCCTCTACTGAGGAGACTTAGAACCTTCAGAGAACTGGAAGCATTTGTAGCTACTTCTCACTCTCTTGGCTGTCTCAAGGTGGGATTAAACCATGTTTACAACCCCGGGAGCATCATTTACTGCATCTCTAAGCCACCGTTCTGCAGTGAGTGCAGCAGCTCATCCCCTCAGTGGGCTGGTATTGTGTTGTGCACTGCAACACCTCCTGGGCAATACTATAGAGTCCCTGCTGCTTCCAGTAGCTAAGGGAGGATGTGTTTTGCTGGAGAGAGGTAGATACTCACTATTGCACTTTATCTGGGATAAAGGTGCAGAGCATCCACCAGCGGCAGGAGCCGGTTGGTGGCCGTTGTGAAATGAAGTGCTGAGATGTTCCTGGTGGGACCTTTTTCAGCCTGTCATGGGGGAAAACTCCATCTTATGTGTTTTTCCTTCATACTCTGGGTTCTGAGCTTTTATTATAATCGAGGCACTGACTCTTCTGCATATTTGATTAATGAAAATTGGCCTTTCGCATGGGCGCACAGGGCAATGGTTTCTATTTTGTACTGGGTGCCGTGGTGATCCCAGGCATTCTGCAGAGACAGAGATAATGCAGCACGGTGCTAAAGTATGAAAGGAGATGTGAAGTTTGCAAGGGAGGAAGGAAGAATAAAGGAGAAAAGAAAAAAGGAATACATAGGCAAATGTGTGTGGATTTTACAGCTGCTTGATACAGCTGCTGCATAGCAATTGTGATAGGCAAGTGCAGCAGAGGCACTGAAACACCAAGTTGAAGGAGACAAATTTGCCCTTAGGTGAAACCTCCCATTTATTTACATTTGTATAAGCATGTGGAGATCTACAGAGAGAAAACCAAAACCTGGAGAGCCGCGTGGCATTACTGTAACAGTGGGTAGAAAGTTCCTGGTTCAGACAGCAGCAGCTGGGATGGATGGGTAGCCTTTTGCCATCCTTCTCCCTCCTTAGAAAGCAAGAAATAGCTAGCTTAGATAAAATAAGTGTATAAATCACCCCAAATGTGTGTAATATTTATGGTGCTAATTTGTAATGTTGGGTTTATCTCCTGCCTGGTGAGAGAAAGAGAGGGAGGGAGTTTTTCTGATGCCCTCAATGGCTGCTGCTTCCCAGTTTATATCACTTGTTGTCATTTTTTTTTATCTCACTTGAAAGGTGATACGTGAAAGTGGAATTTGTACCAATGTGTTGCAGCAAAGCTAAAAATAACTTTGGTGGTTGTCCAGCTTTCCTTCTGTTTGCTGGAGGAACAGAGGGCTTTCTCTCGGAGCACTGGTTAATTGGGACTCTGTCTAAAGGTATAAGTTTATTTTGAGATTTAAAATGAGTGTTCTGAAGGACTTGGCAAGGCAGAAGATAAAGCAGGATGAAATGTAATCCAAAATTTTGAAACTGTGCCCAGTTTCTAAAGTGGGTTCTTCCTGGGAAGAGCTGGGTTTGATAAATAACCTTCCCATAAGAAACGTGTTTTCCTTTGTGATTTGGAGAATCACAAAGTGATTAAATAGCGTTCAAAACTCCTCCAGTTTGTTTTGAGAATCTGTGGTCTGGTGTTCCTCTGAAGCCTGATGCTGAAAAGTGATGCTGGTGCAAGTGCTGATGGGCACAGGGCAAGGTTGGAGGGCTGGGGTTGAAGGAAAGTGGGAAAGTCATCTGACCTACAGTGCTTGTGCTGCAATTTCTCGACAACTGTGAGCGAGCTTTGATTTTTAAATACCTCTGGACAAATTAACATCTAAAACCCAGGTTATGTTCAGATCTTGTTCTTTGAGATAATATTCCTGAGGCCAGCAAGATAGCAGAGTTACTAAGGTATCAGGTTAAACCATTTTACCTTGAACCCTGAGTATGAATTATTCAGAGCTTTCTCATTAGTATTCATCCATATAACCTCACTTGTCACTCATCAAAGGTTACATTTTCCATCTATGCCAAGTTCTTCTCGTCCCTGTCTAGACCTCCCAAGCCCTTGTATTTTTGAATAAACTCTGAATCAGACAGGCAAAGCTGATTGTGCCTCTTGCCCTCTCCATCTTCTGCTAGTGCTGGAGCTTTCAATTTATATCCAGGCCTCCTAAACACCAAGCTAATGGCAGCACAACCTTTGGTAGTTGAGCAAAGCCATGAAGAACATGGCCAAGCACTTTGCTGGCAAGTGCTGTTTTTCCCCGAGGTTGCACTCTGTCAGATTCCATGGGAAATCAAACGGTGCAGATGGGAGTGCTTTGGTCCCATCAGGTCTGGAGAGAGAAGTAATCTGGAGGAAGTGAGGTGGGACAGGTTGATGGCAAATGATTGAAGGAGGAGGTGATCTGCAAAGGTAGGGACAGATGGAGCGTGCAGGTGTTCAGCTGCCGAAGGCTTGGCAGGGAGCTGCGAGGACTTGAGTCTGTTTTACTAAGAAGTTGCAAGTGTTCAGCTGGAGCAGGTTTTACTAGATTGTGTTATTTTGCTTCATTATTTGGAAGCTGCGTTTCTCTGGGCGCCTCACTGGTTATGTGAAAACCTCTTCTTGCAAAGCCATTGGGTGATAAAGAGGAGTCGCTGGGGGCAGTGGCTGCTTCCCACAGCTCCAGCCTGAGTTTTGCTGGTGTTGATGGGGTCTGGCTGGCTGCTTCCCTTTTGGTTTGGGTGTTGGGTTCCTTTAAAAAACATTCCTTTGTTGCATTCCTTTAAAAGACATGCAACGGTCAGGACAGAGGGACTTCTGCTCTACTGCTCCCTGGAGACTTAACAAGGTCCCTAATGTGGTGGAGAAGGTGACAGGGAAGGGAGGGGGATGCAGAGACAAGTGGGGAGCCCCAGCACAATGCAGGGAGCTGGCCAAGGGGAGCAGGAAGGAATCTGCAGGGAGGAGCAGAGGGTTTTTTTGACCTCGCATATGCTTGGTTGTATCTTGAATATCCAGCCTAGGAGCACACCTGGCTGGAGGTTATGAATGGGAATGGTGCCCTGGGCAGCTGAAATGGGACTTTCAGCTGTCTCTCCTGGGAATCTTGATGCTCTTTGGACTCACAGAAAGCCTACAAGAAAGGGACACCTAAGAAAAGCACATTCAGACTCCCATCTGCCAATCTGCATCCAATTCCCCAGCAATTTTGAACCTTTTCCAAGGTTCCAGACAGGGAACTGAAGAGCTTAAAATTACCATGAAAATTTGTCAGAAGGACCAGTTGACTGGGAGAAGGAGACCTAACGAACACCAGACAATCCATAGAGAACAGTGCCACAGGCAAGCAGGCACCATAAGCTTTTTGTTTTTCCTGGAACACATTTTCTCTGCTGGCAGCGGGAGGTGAGAGCTGGTGCGGATGTTCTGCCCGGCGGTCGTTGCCTTCAGCACTGCTGGGAGCACGTTGTGATGGAGGGGAGCGTTGTTCAGCCAGCTCAGGCTGTGCTCTGGCACTGCAGAGACAGGAGGACTGCAGGCAGCAGGAAGCTTTTGGCAGCTGCAGGCACCCGGGGCAAACCCCACTGCAGCCAAAGTGATGAAGTGAGATACTCGGCGTTCTCCAGCCACACAATTTCCTGGTTTCATTCTGGATCCAGATTGAATGCAAGGGGTTCGTTCAAGTTAATTATAAAATTAAAACATTTTAGGACATAATGAATTTACACATGATAACTACAACTTGTTCAAAGGTCGCTGGGTAAGGACTGTTTGAAAATCTATTAAAGATCTTGCATCTGTAAGGTGATGTGATCAGATTGTTTGCTCACCTGGTTAGTGGGCTTTTCCAAGTCATTCAGGTTGATCCTTGGGTAGAATGAGGTGGAAGAGGCCTTTTCAATGAGTTGTATTTTAACTTTTCCTTTCACCTTTAAGGTAATGTGGAAGCTGATAATTCAGCTTTGCTATTGCAGTGGTGACGATGATGATGATAGATCCATAACAACCGAGGAGAAAATTCAGTCTGCTCTGCTGCTGGTGTTGCTTTGTGTAATGTGGTGCTTGATTCAAGACAGGTATGTTCTTGTCTGAAGCATGACAGACCTGTGCAGGGGCTTCTCGTGCTTCCTGCTGCCAGATCGCTGCCTTCTCTAACCTGGGTCATTCCTGCAGAGCCTCTATCCTCTGTATCCTCTATGTGGAATCTGGATCTGTTCTTGTGTTCATTAAAGATAACAGCAAAGCTTTCACTGGTGGAATGAAGAGCTGGGGCTGAACTGGAGAGGGGGAGATTGTCCTGTTTAACTTTAGGGCTGACACCTCTATAGCAGGACGAGCAGAGAAAGCAGCAGTTGGACATTGGGTGCCTGAACTGATGATTGTCAGAACTGATTCTGAAATGTGGTTGCTCTTAATTTAATGGTATTAGGACAGGGGAAGATTCCTGATAGCAAGAACTTGTGAAGAGTTTAATATGAGTATTGTGAAGAGTTTAATGAGAGTATTGCAATCTGCTGTTCAGCTGCAGTGCCTCCCCACTATCCCAGGACATGCCACTGGGTTTCTCCTCTCCCTCCAGCACAGTGCCTGGACACAGTGGATGGGGAGGAGTCAGCAGGGACCACCTGAAACCTGGGCACCATTAGAAGAAGTTTGAACCCACAACATCAGAGTGACTTCTCATTTTTTCCAGAATTGGCTGCTATTATCCCTGCTGCTCTGGCTGAATGAACTGACACAATTTTATTAAATTAGCCATTTGTTATGTCTCTTGTACACCATGGAAAGCAATTTAGCAGACTAATGACTGCAAGGCCCCTCACAATAGCAGATGTGAACTCTCCCTGCTGCAGCCAGTCTTGCTGAGGATGGTGTCCCCAGCGCTGGCATTGAGTGGGCAGAGATGACAGAGCACCAGTGACATGCAGCACCTGCCCTTCAGACAGAAAGCAGCTGAACCCAGGCCGTGCACGAGTGGGAAGATGTCCCATTACTTAAGATCAGATCCTGAAAGAGGTCATGTAATTTTCTTCCATCCTGCACCCCAGGGCAGTGTCACTGGGCCAACTGTCACCTTGAGGAGGGGCTGTGGCTATTCCAGTAGATGGATGTGTGACTCCTGCCAGCCTCCCCAGACCACATCCCTTAGAAAGGTAAACCAGCCTGGGTGCCAGGAAAGTATTCTCCATCTCCTGCCATGGAGGAAGGATTGGAAACCATGTGGTAAAGTCAGGAACTGTCTTTCCTTCAGGGAGAAGAGGAGGGAGGGAAGTATGTGTGTCTGGAGGAGATGGCAGCAGATAGGCAGCGTTTGTCCTGCTGGATCTTTAGTGTGGAGCTTTGCACCTCACTCCACAGCAACCACCCACTTGTTGCCCAGCTCTTCAGAGCGAGAGGTGAGATGGTGCAAGAGCTACGTGGCCACCAGCCAGTGCACTCCTTCCAGCAAGCCACCAGTCGTCATCTTTCTTCTGTAGCACCTGCAAATCAGTTTGGTTGTTGTTTATTCCCAGAAGTCTCCAGAGATGGTAGCTCTAAAAATGATGTCTTATCCTGAATCCTGTCTCTGCAAGTAGGTGGAGTTACGAATTGCACTCCTTCCAGAAGGTCACTGGGTTCCCCATCTACAGAGGCACTGGGATATTTATGAGGCACCTTGCAGCATTTCTGTCATGATCCTTTCTCCTAATATATGCATTAGAGATTTTGAGCTTGGTGTGCAAGAAAGATTGTAAAGCTTGCCCAATAAATCTGCTCGTATTAATTCAATGGCTCTCTTGTGCAAAGCCTTTTTACTGCTACTGGTACCGAATAAACACAAAGCAAAGTCGAAGCACAACAATATTTTGGAATAACTCATGGGTGATGTGTACGGCTGAGGAAGCACAAACAGACAACATCAAAGACAAACCACATGAGATGTTGAGCCCTAACAAAGGACTGGGCTTTTTGCTTTGAGCTGAGGAAGGCAGAAGATGTCTGGCAGTGCTTCAGGTGGCCTGGTGAGCTGTTTCCAACAGAGGACAGTGTTGTGCAGTCACGCTGGCTGCTTATTAATTAGGATTCAGAATCCAAAGTCATAATGTTACCTACTTGAAAAATCCTGGTCCTCCATGGGCTAGCTCTCCTCATTTTTTAGATTCTTACTGGTGCAGTGTTTGAGCCCAACCCTTCCCTGCAGCCGGACACACGCTGTGTTGGGCTTCCTGGCATCTCTGCCTTTGCTGATGAGTGCCACCAAATCTCAGTTTCTGACAAGGACTATGGCCAAATTAAAAGGAAAGGGTGTCAGGGGAGATGATGCTGCCCAAACTGCTGCAGGTGACTGAGCAGCTGTACCTACCTGCAAGTGCCTGTGGGCAGGGTGCTGGGCAGGGTTCGTGGACAGAGAATCCTGGTGAGAAGCTCAGGTTAAATAATCATCAAGTTCCTTGTGGTTACCTGGTCTGAAGTCACTGTGTCACTCTGCTAGCACGGGTCAGTGTCCACTCCTTTGGGCCATCTGAGTGTTTTGCCTAACAAAGTCTTTGCTGTTGAAAAGACCTTTTTCTTTTCTTCTGGAACCTCTTGACTGGTCTCTTTAGTCAAGTCTTGCTCTGGGGAAGTGTTTACATTTTGTCCAGGGAGGTATGCTGGGGACTTCCTGGCTTTTCTGATTCTCACACCCATTACAAGGCTGTGTGTGATTGCCAGGGATGGTATTTGATAAGCAAAGGGTCTTCTCCAGTTCTTGCTTCCATAGAATGGCCTGAGAAGTTAATAAATTAACAGAAGGTTGCTAATTCAGGAGTTAAATTATGCATTTGTGACTCTGTGGCATGAACAGCAGCCTCTGGCCCTAGTGCTGGGGACACCTTTTGGGAGCACAGGTGAATCCTACTGCTGGGAGGCTGCTTGTCTCTCTGGGAAAGTGGGATGATCTGAATTTCGTCCAGAAAATGGTTGATTTTCTTCTGGGAAGAGGCTCTTGCAGTATCTGCTCATCCTTAACTGGAGGGATGGACACTTGTCTGTGCCATCCATCACTGCCAGATAGTCAGGGAGTAGCTGGTGACATCTGGCATGGGATCAGCTACTGCTTTCTGGTCAGATTTCCATACTGGAGTGGTTTTGACTATACTACCAGGAAACTGGGGGAAACCTCTTGACAAATTGGGCCCATAGATGCTGCCAATAAACTCCAGAAGCAACAAATCCTTTTTTATTGCATTGTGAGGCCACATTTTATTGGTGAATTAATAGGAATAACCGAGCTATTTTAGTGGCTATCTGGGAACAGTATATTAGTGGCAGTATTAATAAGCGTGGAGTGACAGGAGACTTGTAAGAGTGGGAAAATGAGATACAGTATTTATCCCTTGTGCAAAATCTTTTTTATTATTAAAGGCACTGGGTTAACTAGGGATAGATTTAATACTTCAACTCTGTTTTTATTGGATAATTAGCAGTGAGCAATCCCAACCCTGGGACAAGGACAGAAACCTGAAAATCAAAGAAGTCATGAAAGGAGGGGAAGGAAAATAGAAAACAGGGAGTAGGTTTGGGATTTAGGCCTTGTGTCTTTTTACATAGATGGCCACAAAGTGAAACTTTTGCTGGAGCTGGCGGAGGAGCAGCTTCTTGCTCCAGAGACATGTGGGGAGGAGGGATGTGATGCTCCTCCACATCCCGGTGCTCTGCCTGTCTGGGAGACAAACCCTTGCAGGAAGGTTTGCTGACTGTTCGTTAAACATCTCACCACTCCCTGGCACTGCCAGCTCTGTTACAAGGAAGAATAAAAAGAAATTCATCAGTTAAGTAAGACCTTTACCATTGCACAATTTTAGCTTCTCAGATAAAAGCTTGTCCCTAGAATAAAAAACGGAAGGAATGAGTTTCAACGAGTTAGAATAAAACTGAAAAGCTGGGAGCTGAAGTTTTGAAAGGCTCTGGAGATGTTGAGTGTTGATGAAGGGCACGCAGGATGTCGGTATTTTGGGGGGGTTGAAATATAAACCACCCTTCCTTAGGCTAATTGTGCAGAAAAAGAGCCTAGTGCTGCAGTTTTCTCTGTAAAATGGTGTGATTGTGCAGCACTACTAACATTTACTGACTATGGAGTCTGCTTATTTCCCCCATTTTTTATTATCAGCAAAACTTTAATTACAGCTTACCTACCACCTTCTGCCTACGTTTACAATGCAATAAATTTTCAGCCTCCCTATGCAATCTGCATCTCAAACAGTGTGGTGCTCTGGCAATGGACGTTATTGATTCCATGAAGAAATTATAACAGCGTTTGTTCCAAGGGAAACAGGAACGCAGAGGCACACGCAGGGGCTGGCCAGATATTAAAATGTCCCCAGTCTCCACCAGTACTCTCTTCTCTGTGCTTTCCTGAGCAACACAGCTCCAGGTCAGAACCCCAGTACAATTATTTGAAAGTGATTGATGGGAGTCGTGAGGAGTGGGGCTTTAGGCTTGATTTGATTCCTTATTTTCCAAAAGCAGAAGCAGTTTTTCGTTGTGTTTTCCCTCCCCTGGGTTGTAGGACTATCTGAAAGTGTTGTGGAGGGAAAGATGGTTGCTTAATGATTTAAATAGTAAAAGAGAAATTAATTTGTATCGTTTAACTGATTTTTTTATTATTAATATTTATTTTTTGGTTTGAATATCAGGAACAGATGTGGCTGTGAACAGTAATTAAAGGTGCAATCAATGGGCTCATAGCTGTTGGGAAGGAGTAAAGAGCTAGAAATGGAGTAAATGAAATACCTGAAAAATATTCTGTCAGATTACTGCTAACTTGAAAATATATACACTGGAATTCATTAAAGAGAGTCTGAAGGTGAAAATTTGCTCCTCGTTTGAAGTTTGTGTTAATTTGTCATTAATATTCCATGACTTAATGAATGCCATCACACTGCTCCAGCATCTGGCTGACCTCAGCCAAAGCTCTGTGCACTCCAGTGCTCTTTACAGAGGAGGCTTCTCAAATACTTTTCATTTAATAGATGTGCCGGCCGTTTTCTCATCTCTTGTAAGCAGTTCAGAGTGAAATCAGTTAGAGCCATAGTGATTAACATCCAGTTTCCATGGGCATGTGCTGGGAGATGCTCAGTCCCCAAGGGGTAACCTGGTGGGTGCAGTGGTGGCGTACGGGAGCTTTCTGTTACTGGCCAGAGGTGAGCGAGCTAAAATACCATGGACAGGAGAAAAACTGAACTGGGTGATGTGCTGCAACTCTCGAGGGCTCAGCCTGAATGAGAAAAATGTCCCTGTTCGTTGCTAGTGCTGACTGTGAATGTAGAGAGTGATGACTTATCTCCAGAGTGAAGCTGGAGGAATATTAAAAGGTTGTAATTGTTGGAGAACAAGGCTGATTTTTGAACTTGCTGCACCATATTCTGCTCTGTAATGAGGAGAGGAAGAGAGATTCTTTCTGAATCTCCTGTCTTCTTGTCACACTACAATCTGTCCCAAAGCAACATCTTGCAGCGTTATCAGGTAAGACAGCTTTGAAAAAAAGGCAAGCCAGAAATCACAGAATCAGAGAAAGGTGGGGTTGGGAGGGACCTCTGGAGATCGAGTCCAACGCCCCCTGCCAGAGCAGGGTCACCCAGGGCAGGTTGTGCAGGAACAGATTCAGGTGGGGCTGGAAAGTCTCCAGGGGAGACTCCACAACCTCTCTGGGCAGCCTGGGCCAGGCTCTGTCACCCTCACACTAAAGCAGTGCCTCCTCCTGTTGAGGTGGAACCTTCTCTGCTCCAGTTCATACCCTTTGTTCCTTGTCCTATTCCTGGGCACTATGGAAAAGAGCCTGGCCCCTTCCACTTGCCACCCACCCCTCAGATATTTATAAACTTTAACATCCCCTCTCAGCCTTCTCTCAAAACTAAACAGCCCCAGTTCCCTCAGCCTTTCTACACAGGGGAGATGCTCAAGTCCCTTCATCAACCTCATAGCCTCTGTTGGACTCCCTGTCGCTCTTAAACTGGGGAGCCCAAAACTGGACCCAGGAGGGCTGCAGGAGGGGTGGTGTGATGCTGCCATGGGGTATTTCTGCTCTGCCCTGCCTGCAGGCTGTGCCCTATCAAATGCTGCTGATAGGGCTGGGAATATTATGCTATAGTTACAAACTCTCCTGCCTGGCCTTGCTGGCTGAGGGTGATGAAAAGCAGGATCTGGAGGATGTGTTTTGTCTGAAGACACACCCCAGTTTGCAGAGAAAATTCAATCACTTTCTATTCTGTGATTCTGATTTTATTAATTTATCCCCCCCCAGTTCATGCATTATCTTCTGCTTCAGGTCTCAACCCGAGTGGCATTGTGAGGGTTAAATTTAAGGATTTTTCAGAGTTCTCATGGATTGCTGATATAAAATGGCTGGGTTTTTTTGGTTTGATTGTGTTTGGTTGTGTAGTGATTTTGTGGCTTGTGGGCTTTTTTTTGTATTTGTNTTTTTTTTTTTTCTTATTTGTTTTATTTTCATTTTGGTTGGTTGGTTTTCCTTTCTTCCTCCTCTCTCCTCTTTCTTCCTCCTCTTCCTTTTTCTTTTCCTTTTCCCTTTTCTTAATACACGATGTGATTCTCAGCCGTGGCACTAGATGGTGTTCAACCAAGCAGGAGTGGGGATTTAAAACTGGAATCCCAAACAGAAAATCAGTGAGGCTGAATCCAAGAGAATTATGACTCAGGTGTTACCCAGGTGAATGAGGACTGCATTCTTGAAGCCAAGATTTGTTTGAAATCTTCAGGTTTCAGCACCCCTTTTGAAAATCAATAGCACTGATATGTAACCTGCATGTAAAAAGAAAATGAAACCCAAGAAAGTTTAGATTCCAGCTCAGACCCCTCTTCAGCCCTTATATAATCAATAATAATAAAGGACTAAATCTAACAATAAACAGTATGGATTCTAAGGAAATGAAAAATATCATGCCTGGTTCCCTGGAGGAATTTCAATTTATACAAACTCTTAAACAGGAGGAAGATGTTTCTCAAAATGAGTTACGCTGTCCTTGTTTTGAAGGTTCCCCTTGGTGGGCATGGTATATATGTGAGCATAAACCCTGCTATAAACAAGTGCTGGGTGGAGTATGACTGCAGCAGCACAGCTTTTGAGGCCCTCTCTTATCTTCTACAGGAGGGAGAAATTGGGTGCTGTGTCCTTCTAGCAATAATGGGATACTTGAGGCCCCCAGATGAGCAGACTTGGGAAAAAAAAAAAAACACACACAAAAAACCCACCCAAATGTCTCCTGCTCTGGAGACATTTAAAACCCGCCTGGATATGTTCCTGTGTGACCTGCTCTAGGTGATCCTGCTCTGGTAGGGGGGTTGGATTCGATGATCTTTCAAGGTCCCTCCAACCCCCAGCATTCTGTGACTGTGGTGGAGAAGTGTTTGCAGCATCAGCTGCATTTCCATTCTCCTGAGAAACAGCATAAAATAGCTAAAACCAGCCACATTAAAAAAAAAGAACTGAGCATCATTAACAGCAGCAAAGTCCTGGTGGCAAGGAGGGGCCATCAAGCCAGCAGGGGTGGCTTGATGGTCTCTGTGTGCAGGGTCAGGCATCCAGCATCACTACCATTTCTAGCATCCATTCTTTCACCCAACTGTTTGTTCCATCTCCCCACCCTTGTGGAGAAGTCCTGTGTCCCTCCTCCCGACACCAGCAGGGAGATGTTTCCCCACACTTGGAGCTGCCTTTTTGCCTCTTAAGCTTGAACAAGCACAAGCAGCTCTTCCTATGGACCAGGGCTTCTGCTTTCCTGTGCCACGTGTGTTTGAGCCTCTGCAGAGTTGATGTAAGGCTGAAGCACTCCGAGCCATTTATCTAATTTTTCATTTATTGTGCTCCTATAAACACATTGTCCTTACATGGAGCTTTTCCTTTCTAGCTCTCCAAATGCTTCATGTACCTGAATTACATCTGAGATCAGTTCCCTGGGATGAATCACCAGGTGACTCAGGGACAAAAGGTATTGAGCTGCCAGTCCAGCCTGTGGGTTGGCAGCCTCTGATGTGGTCAATGATCTGGGCAGCTGCTCCCAAACCTTGGGGCCAAACTAAATAGTGAGGAGAAGCATGAGGATTATTACCACGTGGGATCAGACCCTTTATCTTGAGGTTTGTGGGTTTTTCCCATAGCCTATCTCTTCCTGTGCAGATCCAAACCAAGTCCCAGCTTCAAAAGGTCCTTTGTTTAATCAACAGAATGCTCTTTTTTAATTATTGTTGGTTTACCTATTTATGTTTGTTGTTTTGCATGAGTTCTATCAAGCCAGCATCTCTTCTTTCCCTACAGCTGAGACAATCAAGTGATGTATGAAATATATAATGCTCTTTGATTAATATTAAATGTGGAGAACAAACACATTTGGAAGGTCTTTATCTTCTGATAGACTCAATTATTTGTGGTGCAGAGGCTTGGTGACAACTCCCCGGGGACACGTGGGGTGTCATCCTTGTTTTCCAAGCCTTGTTACGAATGAGCAAAACTTAGACCTTCTCTCAATATTGCCTTATTTTTTGGTTCCATTTCTAATGTTTTAGATATTTCTTGGTTCTTTAATGTCTCACAATTGTACTGAGGTTTTGTAATTGTTGTTTTTTACTTCTAAAAGGCAGCAGTTTGCAATTATTAAGACTCCATCCACCGTTTGCTCTGTATTTCCTGATACAGCCCAAAAAAGGGCTCCTTTATGCTTCAGAAGTCAAGGTTTTCTTTATGTGCAATATCATATCAGGTCAAAAATTGCCCAAAATAATAAACAGGCATCTCTAACAACTTTGCTTTATTGCATTTTAAATTAATTTCATATCCTTTGCCGATGACAAATGTTAGGAGGGAAAAGGTATTTTTGTGAAGGAAAGATGTATTAAATATATCTGAAAAGGAATTTAATGCCTGCACGAGGCTCTGCAAAGCTGTTCTTTTCTGGCCAGAAACAGCTTTCTCCTTCTTACAAATGGCTTTGAACAAAATCAGTGGTACTGCCACCAGTCATTACACATTTCTGTTATGTCTCTTCTGCCTTTCACAGCTTTTCCTGGCATTTTGTGTCCAACTGTTTGCTCAGTGAGATAAGGAAGGGGCCATAGCTGTGAGTAAATATTCCAGACTTTTAGGAAACGCTGAAGAAGTGTTGTTGAATTTGTTGGAGGGCTGACAGTCGGGGTAGGGGGGTGAGTTGGGGAATAGAGTGAACTTCTGTCAGCATTGACTGGGGCTGGAAGGGTATTGGAGAGGAAAGAGAGGACACTTGACAGTGATAATTTTTATTTATTTATTTATTCAATATGTTTTGACCTTAGAGTTGGTGATATCAGCTGTGGTGAATCGATAGTATCTCTCCAAGGTGGGGCTGACCTTGGCCATGTTCGGGTGACATTTGGCGTGTACCCTCATGTGAGGCAGGCGGGTGGGTTCGTGCGCTGTTGGCTTCTGCTTTCATTAAGCTGCATTAGCAATTAAAACTGAACAAAACTAAAGATGGAGATGATGTGGATGTGTTAGAGGGACTGGGGGAGAGAAGACCTCCCTCTGCTGTTAGGGAAGAGCTGAAGGCAGACTGAAAGCCAGTGATGCTCACACCTCTTGTTTCATCAAGGTCCAATGCTGGACACCAGATTGGTGGAAATTTCACTAGGGCTTCAGAAGGCATTTGGTATTCTCTCTTACAGCAAATCTTCTCTTGTTGTTGTTGCTCATCTCTACAAGTTATTTGTAAATAAAGGACCTTCCTTTATGCCTATAATAGAATTGCACAGATAAATCGGCACTCGGCTCTTCCCCGTTGCTGGAGCCAGCTGCGATTTCATCTGTGAAGTCTTCACATCGGATGGCCTCTCCAGAGGCTTAAAACGAATCACAGAACAAAAATGAAGCCTGACCTTATGCCATATGTATTTTTTATGACTAGAGCTTATCAGACACCATAGCCTACCTTGCACCAGGAAAAAACCCAACCCTGGCTCACGTACCCTAGCAGAAAGAAAAAGAAGTTGTTTCTCCAAGGCTTGATGATACCATCACCCTTGTCCATGTGCTTCACCCAACCGTGACCTTGCTTAAGAATAAAGCCATTTCTGAGCTCTGTTTTAAACGTTGTCTGACAGAAGCCCAGCTGCTCAGCAGCAGCTGAGCGTGGAGGGAAGGGGTGTTGGTTGTGCCGGCGCCGTTGTTGCCGCTCGCCTTTGACGGTAATCGGGTCGGGCAGACGTCTCCGACATGTGTGGTTAATGGGCTGCCATGCTGGGCAGGGACCAGACCTCCAAACTCTTTCTGCTCCACAGCAAATGCACAGGTCTGAGCATATGGAAAAAAAAATCCAGCCCCTTCTGCATTTAGCATCGTTGTTAAATTCTGCCCTCACTTCCGAGTTCGCAAATTGGTGGTGTTTTGCGCTTGGAAGTTGGAATTTTCTGCACGGGTCTGATTCTTTTTGGTTTTGTTTTGATTTTTTTAGGGGGAGGGTCCTGTTTTTGAGTCTTTTTTAACTTTTGTTTGAAATGGCTAGTTAAATTATTGATAAGATCTTACAACTGAGCTAATTCACTTCAATTTATCCAGTAGACAAAACTATTTATAATTAACAGAGAAGCAGAGGTCACTCCGGTGTAGAATAGCTGCCAAGCCAAATGAATAACAATTAGGCATGGTCTTTTTTTTTTATGCTAAGCTAAAAATTATGCAAGGGCTACCTTCTGAATAGCCTTGAAATGATTAGCAAGAGATTCAGGTGACAGGCTCTGGGGAAGGGAGAAAGAAATCCGGGGGGGTTGCTCAAAACTCTGCACTTATTTATCTGGTTTGACTAGCTAGGTTGGCGCGGGAAACAAATGATCTTTTAAAATAAACCTTATCTTTAAATCACAGTGACAGCAGAAGCTATTGTAGGAACATGACCATACATAATTGAAAAGGACAAAGGGTGAGGGGTTTACATAAGAAGGATAGGATTTGAGTGGTGACTTGCTTTGCCTGGGCAGTTCCTAGGGCTGCTGGCATCTGCCCGGTCCAGGTGGAAACTCCTATTCTCAGTTACATAACCTTTTGGGATTTTTAACATTAAGATGGGGAGAATATGTCCCTAAAACATCCCCGCCACCTCTGGGGCTTGCATGCTACTTGAGGAAGCAAGACATGAGGGAATGGCTTTGCTCGTGCACCACCTGGGTACTGCATGCTTTTGTTTGCATGGTGGCTTTTATGGCTGTGAAATAATGAATGGTTAAAAGGAGGGGGAAAAAAAACAAAAGGAAAAAAATTAATGTAGGCTACAACGCAGAGTTACTGCACCAAAGCTGAAACAAGTGTAAAAAGTAGCAACGATTGCATAATGGAACGATAAAAAAAGGCTTCTTACCTTTGCTCGTGGGACATAATACCCCTTCACAACACAATATAATTGGGTTGCCACACTGCCCCTTGTAAAACTAAAAAGAAAAGAAATGTAGGGGTGCATTAAAACTCCTTTCATTTTCCGATGCCTTTAGAGAGCTATTGGACATAGAGGACTTGCTTTGGCAAAAAGCTCTAGTGAGCTATTAGGTTTTTAACTATTTTATAGGGTTTTTTTATTGTTGCCAGGTCTAGTTTTTCAGTACAATGACTTTGTCCTCTCTCCCCCTTCCAGCCTGTCGTGCGTTTATCAATCTTAGAGATAACATTCACTATAAAGATAAGTCCAGGCTCTTAGGAAGCACTGTGTCCTGCTGACATATCCTTTCTTCCCCCTGCTTTTTTTAGCGAGCCTCACACAACTTCTTTTATCTGACAATCTTACTGATCCAAATTTCTTGTGTCAGCTCCAGATCCTACAGACAAGAACAAAACCCTGGCATGCAAGAAGTGGACATCATCACCTCTGGGCCAGGTTCAAGTGGAATGCAGCAGAGGAGAGCAGAGACTCTTGTGGGTCAGTAGATGACCTTTCCTAAGCAGTTAACCACAAGCAAAGGCCTCACTGTTGTTTCCTGTTAATTAAGATACTTTTTTTTTCTCCTCATTAAGACTGTAAGTGGTCAGACAGGAAGGACTGGATGTGGAAAAGAAGCTTCCTTCTCTCAGGGAAGCTGATGAAAGTTACTTCTAGAAAAAGACTTGTCTTTGCCAAGGACAAATGGATGCAAAAATTACTACATTGCCGTGGGTTGATTAGAATTGGGCCTTTTCAAAGAAAAACAATATTACTTATTAGTGGACCTGCCAAATTTTGTCCCGACTCACATTTTTTAAAATCTGTGGAAATGTCAGAGCTGCTCTAAGCGTGCGCCGCTGACAATGATAAGTTGTGTGTATCTCTAACTAGGAGTTTTAAAATGATGCATAGGGAGAGCAGTTGAGAGAAAACTTCCAGCAGATATGGGCAAGAAAAATGTTCCTGATTAATGCGGTGGAGGAGAAAAAAAAAAAGAAGAAAGTTGCAACTTCCTTGTGTTTATCGTTTTTATGGCAGTGGGAGATGTAGGCTTGGCTGGGAGTTAAGGATTGATCATGAATGTCACCATCCACGAGGGCTTCCCAGGCAGCTTGGGAGTGCACTGCCAGAAGCACACTGAGAAACAGATAGGATGCTGACTTTGAACATGTCAACATGTCCTGGTTGACCTCTTTCACCTCTTTCACATTTAATCGGCTGTGAGTGGTCTCCAGAGCAGTGTTCTTAGATCCATGATAAACAAATTCGTGTCGCTGTAGAGAGAACAGGAGAAGCCTGTCTGGTTTCTTCCCTGTCCAGCCATCCATTCTGAAAGGTGGCCCTTGGGAGCTGAGATGGGCTTTGCTTCCAAGACATTGGGGCAGCTTCTGGGGCTAAGGCTGGACTGCCACATCCACCAGCTTCCCAGAGATGTTTCCGTGACTTTTTCCTGCTCTTTATAACAAAGTTGACAGCAGAATTTTTGGCATTAATGGACACCTCAGCTGAGCATTTCAGTTTAGATCTGCATTTTAAATTGAAGAGAAGATCAAGAGGAACCTGCTCTTCACTCCCTAGGTTGAATTTGCTGCTTGAGTTACAGGACTTTTAGCAGGTGAAGTATGCTGAGCTGGCAGGGTAGGCCTGGACTCCACAGTTCCAGAGGCAAGACTTTTCCAGCTGGCTTAGGCTGATGTATTCTGTAGATTCAATTTAATACCACAAATACCCGAACAAGATGGAATGAGGCACCTCTTCTAGACTGAAGCTTATGCACGTGTATGAGTGCACGTATATAACATCATTTTTATGTCTCTAATCTATCTGTGTTGTTCAATTATCCCTGCTACTGTTGAATTCTCTTGAACCCAGTGTGCTGACTCTCTGCCTGCAGTGCAGCAATTGAACAGCGTGTTTGTAAGCGTATAGAAGATGACAAGAGGAAAAATAATTAATGAGAAGTTGTGTCAAACCTATTCAGTTTTCATGTATAGCAGCAATGTACCTTGTGGGTAGCGAGCCAGTTTCACCTAACGTTACCATAAGGAAATATTTACTGTTTTAAGCACAAAACCAGCTGGAAAATTGTTCTCTCTTGTTAGAATCTACCCAGCAAGTCCTGCCTGCTCTGCGTGGATTGGATGGGGTGAGGGCCAAGAGGACAGGTTTTTTGTGCACAGAAAACCAAACCTCTTATGAACAAAAGCTGAAAAGAGTAGAGTATTTTGGTTGGAAGGGACCGTTCAGCTGAGAAGTCTTCATGTGGATAGGACTAGAAAGAAATTGAAACAAGGGTAAGTCAGGCCGGATAAGTAAGAAGAAAAAAAAAAAAGAAAGGAAAAAGGCAAACAGCCAGCAAATGAGAAGAGCAAAAGCTGTTGGACAGCAGAGGGGAGGGTCTGTCGCTGGGAACAGGTGAAGAAGATGCTCTTTTCTCTCTACAGAGAAAAATAATGCTCCTGCTCAACAAGGGCTTGGGCTGGTCTTGCTCCTTTTTTTTTCCCCCTCCCTTTACCTCTCTTTTTCACTTGACAAGGCCACCAGAGTAACCGAGTGGCATGACCCACGAGTGGCAGCGAGGCGCTGGCAGTGCAGAAGTCAGGAGGTGTGGGAATTGTCCCAGTTACCGGCTGTTGGGTCCAGCCCATGAGATGATGCTTTGAGATGCAACCTTATGACCACCTAAATGCCTGGGAACAGAGCCAGTGTTTCTACAACAAGCTGAGTGCTTTGTGTTGAGTACACAAAGGGAAACACGGGAGAACATCCAATGAAACTTTAAAAGTGAATTGGCCTTAATTGCTCAGCAGTCAGAACATCTTTCCATCAAACCCACCCCCAAAAACCAAGCTTCCCTTCATCCCTGTTTGGCCTGGTCGTTGGGAGGTGAAAAGCTGAGCTTTGAGCATAAGTGACAAAGCTGTTTAGATCTGTGTGGAAGGACATGCTGTTGCTGCATACAGAGCTCCTAAGAAGAGGAACTTACCCCAGTTTGGGGCAATTTTTCTCTGTGATGACAATTCAGCAGCATAGGAAAAGGTGTCAGGAAAGCAGCTTGGAGAAGAGGCATTAACATGTTAATTATTACAGTGTTTCTGCACTAAATCATGGAAGTTTAGCCAGGACATAAAGCCCAGTGCTCAGTCACTGCTGGGTGATCAGCTTCCAGAAACAACCCAAGATGCCTTTTTTATTTATGTCTGATGTTTCTTGCTAATTTAAATGTCACAGCTCATATCTATGCCTCTGTTACCTCAAGGGTAGGCTACTCAAGTGTGAACTCTAATAGTGCTGCATTTCAAACACACTCAGAAAGGTACTTCAATGCAGAATGCCTCTGTTTACATTTAAACTGATATATTATTATTTATTATTTATATTGCAGTAATACCCAGCGGCTCCATCTGTAAGGAAACCTTTATGGTCAATGCAAAATAGACCATAAAGTAATGTCCCTCCCCGTGCAAGATTTCATTTCTAAGTAAATCCAGCCGTTGAATATGTCAGTGTGTCTTCACAGAATCCAGATCCATCTGCGTTGCTGTGCTGGGGTATTTAGTTTTCAGGCATACAGCTGGCAATGGGCTGAGGTTTTGCTATGCAAAAGGCTTCATCTTCCTTCTCCCACAGCTAAAATCACTCCAGGCATTCAGGCTTCAGGCTACTCAGGTAAAGGAGATGAAGTAGTTGAAAGAGGATTTATGGTTTGGCTTTTAAATTGGCCTTATTTGGTGCAACAGAATCTGATACTGGGTAAGTCACCTTGCAAATATCCTATGAGACTTTGGGAACGTTACTGATGGAGGAGTATTATTTGGATATTCTCTCTTCTTTGTTTCCTGGAGCTGAAATATTAGAAGCCCACACCACACGGAAACCTTTTAGATCTATTTACTTTGAGATTTTTTTTCTTTTCCTACAGATATGTACAGCCTGATTGACTTTGACAGACAGTGCAGCCTCTGCCTCGTCTGATGAGAAAGGCCCTGTGCTAATAAGCTAATATTCTCAGTTGCACTCATAAATGATGCAGTGATCCTAACAGGCTTTTCAGCTGCTACCAGAAGTCCCTGATCCATATGTTTAAGTGAGCTCATAAATGCTGCACGAGCAGGGGAGGTTTGCTGCTCGTGTCGGGGAGCAGGTGCGGTTGTTGGCATGTTGTTGCCCTATGCTGTTCTTCTATACATCTTTTGTAGGATGAGCTGTGCTTAAGTTCCATCCTGTGTCGTGGAAGGAAAAGGCAACAGTACTGAGAGTGAAAAGAGATCACATCTGTTTTATCTTGAGCGTGGTGGTAATTTGGTGTCGTGCTGGCAACGCTTCTTGGTATCTGGTGGATGGAAGGCACGTTGTTGAATGTGGATGCTGATACATGAGAGGATGTGACATGTTAATTCAAGCAGTGGTATGGGAGAAGTGAGTTGGGTGGAGGTCTTGGAGACCCTGCACTCAGCACGGGGGAGGCTGCAGCTTGAGCACTGGGTTCAGTTTTGGGCACTGCTGGATAAAAAAGAGATTGAGGTGCTGGAGTGGGTTCAGAGATGGGCAACGAAGCTGGTGAAGGGTCTGGAGAACATGTCTGATGAGGAGAGGACCCTCAGGACCTGGGGTTGTTTATTCTGGAGAAGAGAAGCTGGACAGCCTTCTTTATATGGAGAAACCTATATTGGCACCCCTCCTTGTTGAGCTTTGTGGCACAGTCAGGCTGGTTGCTGGAGCTGCCAGGGCACCCTGTGTTTTACAAAATTAAGGCTTTACAGTAACATTACATTTTATGATCTTGTCAGCATCTCAAGTAAGTTGCTTTGTCTGCCACCCAAGTTGGGCTCTGGCCACTTCTTTGTATCGTGTACTATTGTTCTTTGTTCTTCTGTTAAGAAAAAGGGGAGTTAATTAAAAACAGTGTTTGAACTGGGTTTATTTAACATTCATCTGTTCAATATACAGAGGCATAACTTTTCCTAAGATTCCCTTGGCTTCCTTAACAAAAAAGACATTTTCTCCACTAAATCTGCCATGACCAGCCCAGATGTTCATCCTGCCCTGAGTCAAGGCTTGTGTCTCCAGCTTCCCACGCAGTCAGTATGAGATGACTATTCAGAAGATGGAGAGCAAGGGACTTCTCGTGTCCACTTAGTGTCCTCACGTGCATCTTTACCTTGCATGTCCAATGATTTACACCCACGCTAACCACCACAGTCGTCCAAAGATAAGGTCAAAACCTGCCCTTCCTCGCCTTTTGCTACCAAAATTATCTCCCCCACCACAAGTCTTCCCTTTCTACCTTGAAAAAAAAAAAATCCCCACCTGCTAACCTGGAGCATTCTGTTTTGTGTGGTTTTCTGTTGACAAAAGAGATACATTTTCTGGCTAAATTGTTGCTGTGCAGCATTACTCGGAGAGCAGATCAAGGCATGGTTTGTTCCTCTGTTCCCTTTCTGCCGCTTGAGTGACTGCCTGTGTTTAAAAGCATTTGCCTGGATTTCATAGAATCATTAGGGTTGGAAAGGACCTCTATGATCATCAAGTCCATCCTTGATGATCTAACCTGATTTAACCCAGTACACTCTCAGTATTTAAGAAAAGCTGTCAGTGGTGCTGCGCTCCTCGTATTTAATCCAACAAGTATCGCCGATGTTCTGAGTACAGAACTCGATGCCAGAGGTCTTTGTCACCTCCTGGGTGTGCATCTGGTTGTTTATCTTCTGGTTTTCTGACTAGTCTTCAATGGCCTGGACCTTCACGTGATCCATCCTGCGACAGAAATCCCTTTGTCTCAGGATACCCCTCAGAGCTGGGTTGGATGCAGGAGCTCTGAGTGCTCGGCACTGGATGATGAGCAGGGCAGAGGATGAGCTGCTGGAAGATGGAGCCAGCAGTGGCTGGTGGAGATGGACCCTAGAGGTTCCTCCATGGACTGCACTGCTCTCCACGGTGGCCTCAGTTCCACTACACTGTCCCATAAATGAGATGTGCAGGGAAGTAGTAGTGGGAACATATAATAGGAGAGTACATGGGGGGTTGGTTAAATTGTGTGGCTTCTGGATGACCAGAGTTGAGGATTTAGCCAAGTAAAAGCCCTGCAGTCGGTGCCCCTTCACCAGCAGCAGTAGCTCAAGTCCTTCCCAAGGATGACAAAACCCTCTTCTGGGAGGACTCAAGGCTATGAGCAACAAGTAAACCCATGATAATTTGGAGCTGGATCAATGGGAGTCACACTGAAAAGCCCTTAACATCTCTTTTCTCCCCTTTCCCTCCTCCCACCCCCTCCAACTTTTCATGTACTGAGCTGTATTATGAATAGATTTTTGAATTAATTTTTTTGGGGGAGTGGTGGTTAAGTTGTTACCTTATGAGTCTTCATAAAGCATCCAAGCAGGTTGGTTAGGCTTTTAACTCTGATTGTTTTTAATGAGACTCAAGCATCTAATCCATTTACATGTCTGTGGGTTTAAAAAAAAATGTGTGTTCATGTCATGAAGCACCTTAATGTCAAGAAATATGGCCCTTCAGATGGTAACTGCTGTTCATTTGTGTAGCTTGTAGTGATAACTGGTGGTTGTTATTGGCATGGTAGAGAAAAAACAACTCTCTTCACAGGCATTTCCGAAAGAAAATCTTGGAAATGGGAGTATGACTGTTAATTGTTATTAGGATGGGGAGACAGCTCTGTGGATAATGTCAGAAGAACATCCAGAAGTAGTAAGTAGTGGAGCCTAATTGGTCATTGATGTAATAGCCCATGGATTTTTTAATTCAACATTCCTTGAGCCCACGGGAAGAAGCTTTTTCCTGCACCTGCCTTTATAGATTTCTTGGAGAAAATAACCTTTAACCAAATGACACAAATAGCTCCATTTAAATTAAAAGGAATAATAGGAAAGATGAAACCTCGGGCTCATAGTGCACTTGGGAAAGGGAAGCCTGAAAAGGTAACATCTTGGAGTCTGTAGCTCATGAGAGGGTCTTGGAGCATCTCTGTGCCAGAAGTGTAACACCTGCCTGCTGCGTGGCAATCCCATGGCATTAAAAACACAGCCACGGGAGGCCCACAGATGTACTCACCTTTTCTGTGGATGCCTAGGAAACTCGAAAGGGAAGGAAAAGTGAGAATGATGGTGGGCTTAGAGATTTGCTTATGATGGTGGGCTTAGATAATTTGGCATTATAAGGCAGAAACTCATCAGCTAGAAATGTCTAATGAGGAGGAAGATTCTGGCGTGGCACTTGATGGCAGGGTGATTATGAACCACTAAAACAGTATGGCTGTGTTAAAACCAAATGTACTGTAAGATTAAACAGCTGAAGTATTTCTTCCACTTGTACAGAGGCATTAATGTCTTTGTGGAAATGATCAGTAAGGGTACTGAATACAGCACTGATCTCTCATAGCCCAAATAGATGGGTTCAAGCTGAAAAAAAATGTAGAGCATAACGCAGAGGGTTTGATAATTATGGGTGAGAAAGCAGCATCCAGAATGAAATGAAAAGAGCCAAACCTGCAGCTTATCTGGCCTAGCAAACTGAAGTCTTTGAAGGTTGCTCTATATGGATAGAGAGCAAGAATAAGGGAAGAACAACCTAGAAGAGAGTACTGCGATGCCAGCAAGTGAGTGTAGATGGGCCAGAAATGGGAAGCAGCATATTCTGGGAAGTTCTTGCAGAATCTAGCAGGATGGAAGAGTAAAGTCACGTGAGGTGATGTTCAGCCCAAGTCAGATGGTTACCTGCCTCTCAGGGGACAAAGTGACCCAGAAGAGTCCTTCCAGTCTCATGTTTATCACTTTTTTCCCCCCTCTTCCACTTGGTCAAGTAGTAAGTATCTTCACATTATTTGGATGACTTTGTCACTGTTTGCAAAGTAATTCAACTCAGGTATCTGTTCAATAGCCACAAAAATATTCATGAATCCTGATTGTTTTGTGGATTTCAGTGCCATAATCAGTCAAATAAGATGCGTTCCACCTTGGTGACTAGACAGTAAAATGCTAGTTCTTTGCTCCATATAAAGTGACAGAGATTTTAATTGCATGCTTGAAGGGTCTGGGGTTGTTTCTGAATTAAGTGAATGAATCTATTAGTGCCGTTGTCTTTGACTATAAATGCTCTCGCATAATGATGAGGCAAAGCTATTACATCCACTTGTATGGAGCATTCCCACTCCCATCTTCCTCAAATTGGTTTTAGTCACTGGTCAACACTGCAGTGAAATCAGATTCTCAGAAAGAGAAGTGGAAAACTAATGTAAAGTACCACTGACCCTTTCAACATTTAAATGGTTTTCAGATTATTAGGGGAATGGTACCTGGACCTTACACCCCATTCCCTGCCTGCAGGCACGTGAAGCCTTATTGGTGCTGATAGGTTTATCATGTCAGTTTAAGGGCTCAAAGCCAATTTTTCCACCTCAAAAATAAGGAATATATTTTACTGGACTGTAGTATGATATCTTTGCAAAAGGCAATCCCTAATGTCCAAAATACTAGTGGAGAAAACCACCGGGAAGAGTTATGTGTCCAAAGCAGTGCTGTAGGCTTTATTACTGACAAAATATTATGATGCTTGCTGGCTGCAGTGTTCTGAATCCTGCTCCAGCATCCAAAAATCTTCTAAGAGATTGCTCTGCAGGTACAAACCCCTGTAACCTGTGGAAATCCTAGGCACTGGGCTGTAGGATTTTCTAGGTGTGCTCAAAAGCTCTGCCAAAATAGCTGGAATAAAGAAGAGTTCCTCTTCGCTGCTAAAAAAAGGTCCATTTTTCATCTTACAAAATGAATGTTTAATATAAAGTAATACATATGGATGATGGCAACACAGAAATCACCCTAAAGGCTGGACGCATTAATTGCAGTGCCTTGACTGATGGCAAGTTTATTTGTGGTAAATCTGAAGTGGTTTGCACTTGTCGGAGTCTGTGCACGGGGTATTTTTAGGCTAAGAAGTCGCATCCTTTTTGATCAGTCATGACAAGCTCCTGCTGTAGCCACAGTTCATGTCAAGTGAAGAGAGCTTTGGGCAAGGTTATTATTTACATTTGTTCAGTAAACAATCTCTTGCTGGGATAACTGGATCTTCAGTGGGGTTTATATTGCTGCAAAATATCATGCTTATAATGGTGTGCTTGTCTGGAGTAGTTACCTAGCCAGGAATTAAGTGTCCCAGGAAGAGTAAAGGGTCTGCAGACTGGATGAAGTCCCCCCAAGTCATGGTTTTACAGAGAGGGTGAATCTTGAGCAAGGCAGAAATGGTCAGTCTCCACCATCCTGCATCACAGCTCGATTCCTGCTGCTGAACCCAAATGTTTTCCTTCTCTTTGTGCCAGACTCCACAAACCACATGAAAATATCACTGTATTGGTGCAAAAGTCATCAAATGACTGTCGCAGACCATGAGTGGGGCAAAGAGGAATGGTAAAAAGCAGATATTTAAGGACATTTAAGGACATATAATTATTTGCCTAGAAAATCCTACAGTTGAATATAATAGCTGGGGGATGTGGGGAGGGAGAGATTTCCATTAAATACTGTTCTGTCTGGGACAGAGGGCCAGATATAAATTTGGAATTAGTCCTGGGCCTCTCTGAGTACTTGTCTGCATATTTAGGAGCCTGAACTACATAGATCCTGAGTTCTGCTCCCATCACTGCAGATTTGTTGGGTTTCTCCTCTCATTTCTTCTGCATATGTATCCTGAGCAAGAGCAAGCCTGCAGTTACATCTTTTCATTCCTAGCTGCCCAAACCCAGTAAGACTAAATGTCTGCAGTACAGCAGTATGGAACAAAAGCTTCCTCCTCCCTCATTTTCTTCCTACATGATGCAAGCTAATGACACGTCCTCGGAATTATTATATAGAGGGATATAATCTATGAAAGAATTACTGAGCATCACTTCTTTCCTTTGTGACGCGGGGAGGTTGATATTTTTGTGGCACAAAATCGGTGCAGCTGGGCAGGGAGTCACATTCCAAATGTGTGATGATGTCTTAGTGCAATAGGAGAAATTAATTCTTGCAAAAGAAAGCAGCACACTATTTGTCAAGGGTGTCAATAAATTTCCGCCCCTGTTTCCTTTCGTGAGCGGAAAGCAGACAACAAGAGAGCTAACAAATGATTCCTCCCCTTCACTGCCTCAACCATCACTCTAATGATGGGGAAACAATGGCAACTCCTATAACCATCACGGAATTAAGAATTTACTGTCCTGTTTCTCAAGGGATCTAATTTAAAACAGTGTTCTTGGAGAAACTCAGGTCAAGAGTAAAGAAGGAAAAGTTGACGGAGATCTGGTTTGACAGCTGGAATATCACAGAGCATACCAGGTTAAACTCTGAAGGGCTTGATGGAAAAGGACTTCTTACGGGGAATGCGCTTGAATCCCAACTAACTGGAAAGAACTAGCAAAGCTTTTTCTCTTCTTTCTATGTAATTTCCCTTATATATGCATGCTCTAAGTGCAGGTGATTTTGCCAGCTATGTTTTCACCACCTCCTATCTTCTTGCAGCAGTCCTGGGACTTAAGTCTAGACTTTCCTTAGGAAGAAGCCCAGGGTTTTGCACCAGGGTCGGTGAGTAGATAAGGCTGTAGCTCTTTGAAAAGAATGCGATCTGAAGGCAGAGCAGACCTCAATCTGTTGGGGTCCATCTTCCACAAGGATTTCTTTCCTCTTGCTAGTTCTCAGATCCTGTAGCTAGCACTGATTAAGAAGTAATCTTTCTGACCGGTGAAGATGTGGCTTTGGTCACCCAGCAGCGTGTATTTAATCCAGGTTCTGGACTTAAGCACTTCTCTACCAAAGTCCAAGAAAATTAAGTATATACCTTATATTAAGTATATTTAAATTCAGCAAAATTCTCTGTGCACTAGCATTCCTTCCACACTTAATCCAGGATTAAGTTTGGCACAAACATTGGCCAGAAGTACAGCAGCTAGACACTATTTTTATTTATTTATTTATTATTTCTTTCCTCCCAACTTCTCTGAAAGAATGGGAAAAGAACATGCTCTTTACTTTTAGTCGATATTCCTAACTTCAGAGAAGCAAAGATGTAACCTTAGGCTCTCAATTCCTTGTCATTTGTTTTAAACTTTTACAAAGGTCGTCGTAAGAAGGCGTGGGGGGGACCTGCAGAGAAATGTCTCTTTTTTTACCTTTTTTTTAACACTGAAAGCAGGAATCCACAGTTAAGGCTATTTTGATAACAGAATGGGGTTTTTAACTTCCTTTATTATCTGGATTATTTTTTTTTTAATTATTTTTTATTGTTAAAAGTAGCAGACTACTTGAGTAATCTTAAAAAAAAATAAAATAAAATAAAAAAGCCCCATAGGGTCTTTGAATTAAATGCTTCTTTTGCTTTAAAAGGTTCAAGACTTTGAAATAATGAATGGTGAGACCTCCTGTACTTGAGGGCTTTCCTTTTTGAAGCATCGCTTTTGTTTTACCATCCAAAATGTCCTCTGGGATCCTGAAAACGCTTTTACAAAGCACAAGTCCAAAAGTCACCTGTTTATAGCAAAACTCCTCTCCAGAGGAGGGGAACAAGTGAAACTGAAGTAATTCACCTCAGATAAAGATAAAAATAGACACAAATATTATCAAGCTTTAATAGAAGATCAAAGTTGCCAGACTGGAGAGGAGAAGAGGATGAAGAAGAGAGTAGGGATGGTTAAAGAACCTCCTCTTCCTCCCATCAGCAGAAGTCTTACCCCAAGGTGATCATAAAAATAATGAACTTTAGAGCCATTGCCATTTTATCAGGAGCTGGCTGGTTCTCATCAACTCAAAACCTCAGACGAAGCTGACAGGGATCATCTGGCTGTTACACCATAAACCTCTTTCCTTTAACATCACTCGCTGAAAAAGCAGACAGTGTCATGGAAAAAGAAAAAAGAAAAGGTTGGGGGAGAAGTATAAAATAATCTGGAAACTGAGAACACTTCTTTTGAAACTTTACAGCCTTCATTTTTATTTTATTGCTTTTTTTTTAATTCTTTCAAGAGAAGCTGTATCAATGTGCTGCCAAACTTCATCTTTTCTATGAACATAATGTGATGGAGAAATATTTTTGCTTTCCCTACTGTGGCATATTTGCTTAGAAATATTAGAAGTTTTCATGGGTTATAATCAACAAATTCAGGAACTAGTGTATGCCACTGAATTTCCCCCCATCCTGGCCAGATTGTGTTTTCTCTAAACAAACCTGTGCTCAAGAGCTGCCAGAAGCTGGTAAAGCTCAAAGCAATGTGCCTACAGGGGAGGAGAATTTGGCTGTCTTTATTCTTGTAATTTAAATGGTGTAGCAAGGGCCACTCTTTACGACCCAAATTTTCTCTTGCCAAAGTGGGATGATAAGAGATGATGATTCTTGCTGAATAAATAGCTCAAGGTGGGTTGGAGGGGGAGGTTTCTACCATTACTGAAGCCAGGCTTCATCGCAGCTCTTCAGGTCTTTGCTGTCAGGTCAGGCAAAGGGCACTGGCTTTGGCATGCCCAGCTTAAAAATAGTCCAGTTGATCTGCACTGGGGAGGGACATCCAAACCCAGGGACCTAGAGTACCCCAAACATGTCCTCTCTTGGGGAGAGCCCTTTCTCAGGTCACCAGGAGTCCTTCTCTTTGACCTCCTCAGTATGCTCCAGTCTTACATCTCCTTGTATATAAAGTACATTTTTTCCCCAGAAGAAATCCACGTTGTCACATAAAAGGAGATTTTTCCAAACAGACATTTTTGGCAACCTGACAAAGGTCATCTACGCAGCTATTCTTTTAAAACCTCAAATTCTCCAGTACCATAATGATGCTGAAATATGTTTTCATGCTTTAGAAACGTGTTTCTTGGGTCCTTTAGTTTGGCTGCTACAGAATGAAAAATATTATCTTCAGATCGATTTAAGACTTAGATAAAGTCTCCTTGGATATAGAGGTTTGTTAATGTGGGAAACTTGGGAATTTTCAAGCTTTTAGTCGGTGAATATGAATTCTGAAAGTCTTAACAGCAGCTCAATAAGGCACAAAGAGGTTAAATGGAGAAAAAAACCCACGTTTTTGTAAAGAAAGATGTGATCCACAGCTATTATCTGAAGTTAATCGTAACAAATAGAAGAAAATAATCCCAGTCTGTGCTACAAGAGTCAGGTAAGGGAAAAGGTTGCACCTGAAATGGACACTCAGCTTTGCAATTCTGAATTGAGGCTTCTGCTGGGAGACTTCCCACCCAGCAGCTGACCTTGTGTGTTACTTCCATGTAGAGCTGTAGCTGGAGTGAACGCATCCCAAGCAGTGCTGTAATTTCAACGTGCCAATCACCCGATGAAAAAGTAAATTAAAATGTTACCAGCTAATAAGGCCTAATTTCATCATTCTTAAGTGCTAGAGATGAATAAGCAGTATAATTAGACTAACACTGTCGGTGGCCTTCAGAGGAGAATTGTTTTTAAGCAAAGCCAACAAAACCCAAGTAAGAAAATAATTGGATTTGTGGGCTTTGGGACGTCGGTTTGATAGTGGGTTTTGATGGAATGGCTGGTGTATAAACAGTCAAGTCCCACAAGGGGTCAGGCATAGGAAGGGCTTGAAAGGGAGGTGCACAGCAGTGTACAGCACCGTAGAACTTCTTGAGAGAAGCTACAGAGATCTGACCCCACTGCTGGAGGTCCCCTCTTGAGAAGCACCTGCATCATTAGTCCAAATTTTACCCTGATTTTCATACCCTGATCAGCTCAGAGTCATTTTTATCTTGAAGTTAGAAGCACACAGGTCTGTTCAAGGAGCTGTTAGCTCAGGCAGAGCACACAGACCTGGTCCTTCAGTAGGTTTTGCCACCAGCCTGGTGGCAAATCAGTAGCTGTGTGTAACAGCTCATCCCCCATGAAAAGTTCCTTGTAAGTTAACTTAATTAGCAGATGACCTACCATTAAAGTACAATGCTATTTTTCCATCCAAAGAATTCCACTGACAGGTCTCAAGGTACCAGAACGTTTTTATCTACAAATCAATAGCAAAGCTCCCCAACACTTGTAGTAGCAGGCGATCAAAGCTCCGATAGCAGGGCCATCACTCATAGCCACCGGGAGCACAATGCTGGCTTCTAATGACACGAGTGTTATCTCACAATTGCAGGACCTGATCAATTGAACGAGACAGTAGTTGCCAATCAATAGTTTTCTATCATTAGAGCAACCCCATTCATACTGCTGGAGCAAGAGGTTTGTCAGCATTTTCATTTCATAGGGGTTTTTTTTAAGGGGTTTTATCTGCTCGGATGTCTAAACTGAAACTCAATTTACCAGCTGTGTGTTTGGACACAGGCTTTGCTCGCATCCCAAATAGCTTCTTTTTTATTTTTTTTTAATTGAAAATGATTTTACTGCATATCCAAAAAGGGAAGGTGAATGAGCAATCACCTTAGACACTTTCTGGGGGGAGAGCTGCAGAAAGGATAATGCCACCTGAGGGCAAAACCTCCTCTTGTCAGCATCAGTACCCAGGGCAAGGTGTCTCATGTTCCATAAAATTGTAACCACCTCGCTTGCTGCTCCATCTGTGTCCTGCATCCGTAGGCGTGCTCACATCAGTACTGAAGTACAGAGTTTAAAACCTGGAATTTTGGCATTTATTTTAGGCATAGTCCTGTGCAAGTAGAGCATGACATGAAAGTCTCCTCAGCCAATATATTTTTTTTCAAAAATAGAAGCCAAAATCAGTGTCCTAAATCTGTAGCCAGGCTCTGAAATAGAAGACCTGATTTTCTCAATGCTAAGCCCCAGCGAGCTCCCATTAATTGGATACTCAGCAGTCTTGAAATCAACTTATTTGTGAGCTGAATTACAGATTTAAGAGCTTAAGCTCAGGTTTCTTTTCCAGCACTTCAGGTTTGTGGGTTTTTAAGCCCCTATTTTTAAATTTGGTGTTCCAGCCACTCATGCCATGTCTGCCTGAGACACTCACCCCACCTGCAGCAAACGTTTGCAGCTTCACCCTGAGGTTAACACTCCAAGGTTGCTTCTCCCCTTCCCTTGGATGCTGGGCTGAGCAAGGGGCTGTTGTTTCCCTGCTCTGCCCAAACTATGCTGAGCCTCAGCTCACCTCACCGAAGCAGTGGTGGATTTTTGTGTTGCCTTTAATTAGGGGCTTTGGTGATGACAACAGGTCTGCTAGGACAAGCTGCTCTGTTAAATTTATGGGGAGACTTTCAGTAAAGAGGAGGTAAAACACCTTTGTGTCCTGGAACTACTTTGCTTGCTGCTGGCTTGTTAGCTGAGGTCTTTGAGCATGACCGCTGGCCCGGAGCAACCCAAAACTTTCATCTGGAAAAGGAGGAGTGCTTGGGACTTGCTATTCTGTCTGACAGAAAGAATATGTTCTAGCAGAGAAGCTGGCCCAGGAGGGTGATTCTGGGGCCAGCAGGTTCCTGCAGGGCAGGATGAGACCCATAAGTCACCTTCAGCTCCAAAGTGGCTTTCTTTGCTCGGCACACAAACTGTCACCTCTGCTTGATGGGTGCTAAAGTTCATGGTCTGTTTATAAGAACACTGGAAAAAATGGTTCTTATTACATAGAGTCATACACGTGTCCTTGTCTGTGGAAAAAAAATAAGGGGGGATTAGGATCAGACTCCCCCTTTGGCTGAAGCGAAGCCACCGGCCATGTGGAAAGCTCTGTGCCCTCCTTTCATTCATTATTCTGTTGTGTAAATAATTCAGTTGAATATTTTCTCATGATCTCTTGCCTTTGCTGTTTGCTTATCCCCAAAGCCATCAATTTAATCACATGTTACAACTGGATTTGGGTTGCTGGCTGGATATGATTTTTGGGTTCCCAGACAGGAGCGTATCTCTTTATAAATTCTTTATCATATTTGTAGAGAAATATCCTATCTCATTTGAATGTAATTAACTTAGTCACTACACAATTAGTTTATAGGATTTATTAATGCAACTATTAAAGCCAGCTAACAAGCTCTGGCAATCCCTGTGTGGATTTTAAACCACAATACAGACAGGCATAATAATAAAAGGGAAACTTTTTAATATTCTCCTGTGGGTGGAATCTTGGCTCCCCTACATGTTTTACACTGTCTTCAAATTAAAATGCCTGCCAGCAGTTGAAACCCTGAGGTCCTCACAGTTTTCACTTTGGTTGCTTTAGGCAAATTCCTCTTGCTTTTATTTTATTTATTTTATTTTATTTTTCAGGGGGCTATTTTCTGTATTTATAAGTAAGGGTGGAATCTAAGACAAGCAATTTTGATAGGACTTTCCCTGTTTTTAAACTGACATGATTCTGGGAATCCTCTTCTTCAGAAAGATGATTATTTGAGGAGCTGGGTTTGTTGCTCTAGCAGAAGTCAGCACACCTTGAATGGAAAATTAGGACTGCACTAATTTCAAGAGAACAGCCCCATAGCATGGAAATGTTTATGGTTTCAGTGTCGTGTTTGAAAGATTTGTTCTTGTTTGATGTTTTTGTATTCAGAGCAGTTTGTATATAGGATAGATTTGAAACAAAAATAAAACAACAAAAAGAAAACCCTAAAGCCAAAGCTTTTACTCACCACATTTTTTATTTATGAGGATTTTAGAAAACATGAGCCTTTTTATCTTCAAGATTCCTACTTAAGGTAAAATGGCAAAGATCAGGTTTTCATTGCAGGGTTATTAGATCTGGCTTTATGGGGATTCAGTTTACAAGAATTAAAGGCAATCTTCACCATGCACCTTCCCTTGCCCTTGTGGCTCTCACGGCAGAGAAAGAGGTGAGCTTTTCACCACAACAAGCAATTATGCCCTTAAACAAACTATAAATGAGGTAGTCACAGGTAAATGCCACAAAACCTGCAGGATCTGACCCAGTGAAAAGGCATCTGCCTGCAGGGAGCCAGTGTCTGCAGCTGCAGTGACCCCAGCCCCATGGCCACCATCCCCCTAGCTGAACAGGGACATCTCCTTGGGGCAAAGCACCACGGGGCAGAGCTGCAACCTGTGACTGAAGGAGAGGAAACCAGATTATTGCAATTAAATCCTAGAAGTGTGTAATAAATATCCTGGCGAGCCACGGTGCGTGCCTCCGTGCCTTGGTTTGTTGATACATTGGAAATAACATTACTTTGCATTAAAAGGTCCAAGTGATGCTCAGGTCTTGCTGTGAAGTCTTTGGCCGAGGAACGGCGCACGGTGTGAAAGTACAAAGTATGGTGGATGATATTTGTTGCCAAATGCAGAGAGAATTCAGGGATATATTGGATTATCCACTGAAATAAAAGGTTTCCTGCTGGCTGAGCAAAGATCGTGCCCTCCATGCAAGCCTGGCCACTCCAAACCCTCTGTTTCATACAAATCCACCTGCTTTCCACTTGGACTTGGCTGAGAAGTTGCCCCAGGAGCCCATGGATGCCTCTGATGGGCCAGGTTTTCCCCTGAGAGTGGAGGATTTCTGTAGGGGTTATTGAGTTTATGGAGCTGGGCACCTTCTCTGAGGCCAGGAGCTGTGATTTTCCTGATCTAGACACATGTTTGCTCTCTTTCAAAGCCTGTTATGCAGATCTGTCATGTGAGAACGGCTGCTCCCAGCTGCCTTGGAGGTGCTTTGCCATATGTCATGAAATGAGATTTGTGACTTTACTCCAGGTGAAGCGTCAAATTGATTTAAATTTTCTACTGAGAGATGGAAGTTATTTTCAGAATCATATTTTTCCCTTTTCTCTTTACTGGATTGTTATTTTCACAAAAAAAAAGATAGAGGAGAAGCTGTTGCTGGGAAAATAAGTGTGGTCTTTGAATGGAAAACCAGAGGATTTATGTTTACATAAATAAACATAGAGGGTAAGCAGGCCATTAGTTAGAAATTTCAGGTTTTGAATCAACATACGTTGAAGAAAAGACTAAAGTTATAAGCATTAAAAATAAATAACAATCATTCAAGTTTCATAAGCCCAGGTCATTGTATGTAGTTTAGAGCTTCAGGTATAGAGGCTGAAATTCAGGCTGTGCTGAAGTTAAAGGTGGCTTTGCCATTATCTTCATTGTGGCCAGAATTTCAGCCTGAGGGAAGCTGCTGCAAGAGCACAGGCTGAATGTCCATGGAAAATGCAGGGTTCTTTTTCTCTCATTACAATATTTAATTCAGAGCAGAGTAATAAGTGGGAATTTTAGCTATTTGTACACCTAAAAGGTGGTGAGTAGGGTGAAAATGGTTTTCTTTCTCCCCATCCTGCCACCTGGAAGGGAAGTCTCAGCTTTACAAGGGGCAGACAGAAAAATGATGTTGTAAATTAGTACTTGGAAGTGGTTATGCTAAGCAAGAAACATATAAATGTGAGAAAATATCTGAATTAGACACAGTACCTGAGAGTCTGATTCTTAATAGATAATACAGTTGAAATATTTAGTATCATATTGTTACATTTTTCTGAAGTTTGTCAGACTTCCAGGTCTGATTCCATAACTGCCATTAAAAGATAGTAGTGCTGCTTCTTTCTTTCTCCTTATACTGAATAATTATGTTTTCTGTTTGATGGAGACTTGTATTTTCTATCAGTCATTGCTCCTTGAAAAACCATCTTTTCTTGGGAAATGATTTAAGCTTAATTAAATACACTCCTTAATTCTGGGAGAAACTGTCTATCCAGAGTTGTAATGCTGTTTAACTTACCCATTCTTATGTTGTCCTGTAGTTAACTCAGAACTTCCTTGAGAAGCTCCTTGTGGTTTGAAAGGTTTGGAAGAGAGAAGTTGTACTAAGTCATGCTCACGGAAGGTGCTTTTTCACTCTCTGTTATTTAGAAAGGAAATAAAAAAGCTGTATGGGGAAAATAACTGGCTTTGTCCCACTATGGGCTGCCCAAACAAGGCAGGCACAGTCACTGCTGCCTCTGGAATGATGGTCTCCTAGCTTCAGTTGAGTTTGTGATGACTGTGACCCCCAGGACTCTGCATGGGGCTCAAGGAAGGACAGAAACCCAGAGATGAATCTCAGCGGGGCTGGGAACAACTTGTTCTTAGCCAAGTTGCTTAGGTGTGAAATTAATTGCTGGAGTAATTTGGATGGAGACAAAACCTGTTAGGACATGTCCATCTGTCTGGGGAGGAGACTCTTCCACGAGTGAAAAGCTGCAAAAGAAATTAAAGAATTTGAAAAAGAAGACAAATACCAGGAGAGTTTCCCAGCCTCCAGAGAAGGGGGTGATATCAAAGTGCTCAGCAGGCTTTACACCACAGACCTGGCTTAACTGGGGTGTGCCTGGGGACTGGGCTAATCTTCCTCTTAACTCAGTGATCAGCGAGCAGTAAGAAAAAGTGACTTGCCCAGATTGTAAATCAAGACACAAATTCATCAAATACTATTTCTGTTACAAGTTGTCCACAGGGACAGGGTTCAAGAGCAGGGTGGCACTTTAGCTCTGTGGAAACCCAGCGTTACTTTTGATTATTATTCTAGTGATGTTTCCTGAAGATTATTGCAATTTTCCTTTTCATTTTGTGGGTGGTTTTGATAGGATCTGTAATGTTTGGAAAGAAGCTGTTTCTTGGAAGGTGGGAGCACCTTTGTGTTGTAACCACTTGGAAGCCCCTCCAGTAAGTTATCAGCCAGCTCTGCGAGCTCATCCTGAACCTCCCACTCTCAGCTGCTTCATTCCCCTTTCTGCAGCCCTTTGCTGCTACCTGCTCTAAAACTGCCTGTAACTAAACCAAACCTCTGAAGGAAGCAGTTGTTTCTCTGGACAGAGCTGTCATCACATCCCAGGAACCACATTTCCACCTGGATTATGCCGACAAGCCCAATCTATCATTATTTTGTTTACTTGGCAAACATTGAGCTGCCTTTTGCTTGCATTGTCTTTGGTCTTAAGTGATCCTATCAAATTTTAAATGATCTGCATCTATTATGGTGTTGGCAGCATCTCTCTGCATTATCTATGGTGAGTCTATTAACCCAGCTATCTTCTCTCTTAATTTCCCCAGTCAAACATCAGCACAAAATCACAGACCTCTTGGAAGTTAAAAGCCAGAAAAATCAGTATTTTTATTTCTTTTTTTCCACATCGAATGATATTGGGAGAGGGTTGTATTGTATTTGCACTGACATTTACCTATACACTTCTGCATCAGTGAGCTGTGCTAGCCTGCTTTTTTTTGGTGTGTGTGCATTGAAACAACACTGCAGGCACTAATGCAGTCAGAAAACCCTGTTCCTTGACTCCTTCCCTATTTATGTTCTTTTTCAAACTGAACTCTTCCCATGGAAACCCCAAATCCTGTCCTGAGAATATTATACTATGCCCTAATTAATTGAATATGCACAAGTTTTCCAACCTGAATGATTCAGTGATTCGAAGTGAGGGGGTTTGTTTGTACTCAGCTGAACTGAAGCCCCTTTGGAAAACATCGTGCTCTGAGATGGAGACGTTCAAAGCTTCGATTTTCATGCTCAGCTACATCTTCAGGAATTGAGAATCCATCTCCTTAAACATATAAAAGCCATCACATTTTTCAGGCCGTGTGTTCCAATGGAGATTTTCCAGGCACAAATAAATGGCAGCTCCATCTGTCCCCGGTGGGGGTTTTGCTGACAGCCAGGCACTGACCGTGGAACAAAATAATTCCCCTTTTAGGATCTGGAAATCCATCTCTTTAGCCAGTACCTTGCTTCATGTATCTGTGGCTCAGAAAGCAAGGTGTCTGCTGTCTGGGGGTGTAGAATGACATAAGCTTGCACTGACATCCAGGTAAGCCCACCTGAGAGGAAAAAAAAGGCATTAAAAAAGTCATTGACTCCGTTTTAAAGAGGAGGAACCGATGCCTGATCTGAAAGCAGAGTGGGAGATACAGCAGAGCTGACATTGGACCTTCATCATTTCACACCAGTCCATAAGTCTGAGTTGCACCTCTGTGTTTTCTCCCCCCGCTCTTGGGCTGGCACAGTTGCTTTCCGCAGTTTCGCCGTCGATATTTGCAAAGTCATCCCGAAGAGCTCAGTTTGGTGCAGTGTAGTTTGACTTTTCCCTCTGGTTTTACACCGAGCATCTCACGTGGAAGTCCCTTAACATCTGGGCTTCCAGCTGTACAACTTCCACCTCGCTCCCCCTCTCCCTCTCTTGCTGCTGAACCTGAATTGTTTTCCTGATGAGATGACGACAGCCATGCCCCTTTACAGCTAATTTGTTCTGACTACCAAGACACAGACCAAAGGTTTAGGTTTCCTGCACTGGAAATGCCCCTTGGTGTCTTTTAAGCTGTGCAGTAATGTTGGGTTTCCTTCTAGCTCCCTTTTCTAGCTCAGCACAAGGTTTTCTTTTAAACAAGATATTTAGCACGTAATGCCCCTTAGTGTGTTCTTGTCTTGAAAATCTCTTCAGCTAGTCACTGGATCAGGGAATATAAACTGTTCCTGTCTAATCTTCCTCCTTTGCTTGAGGTTTTGCTTTCTCCACATGTTTTGCTAGTCTTTAAAATTTAAGAGTAAGAACAAATTCCTGGATAGTCCTTATTTGCCTTTGATAAAGACAGGACTGATTGATACGATTGACTGAATGATAAAGACTGAATAAAGACTCATATTCTGAGCATAAGGGAAAGCTGAACACCAAAACATGAAAATAAAATCAAATCTCAGTCTTTAATTAATCTGGCAAGGGGGAAAGAAGCGAGTTGATGAAGGGGAGCCAGATTGCTTCAAGACACCCAGTTACACAACCGCTGTGCTCCTGCAGCTCTGCACCTTTAGGCTGGTCCAAGGATCCCCGTCCCCGACACCGTGAGGTGAAGCAGCAGCCTGCTAATGCAGCTGTGAGTGGCTGCTTAATGGACTCTGAGTTTGCAAATCTGCTTAATTCCCTTTGTCTCTTCTCCTGCAGAAGCACAGCCGCCGGTGCCGTGTGGCTTGCCAGGCGGTGAGCTGCTTCACGAGCTCTTCTCTCTGAAGGCAGCTAAAAATATCGCCGAGCCTTGCAGGATCAAACCTGGAGATTTGTGAAGTTGTCAAAGCCAAGCCAGCACTTCAGAGCACAGCAGCACCGAGTACATCTAAATCCTCCAAGCAGAAGTTTCCTTTGGAAGTTCAGTGGCAGATGTGACCAGAAATCCCCAGTTCCTCAGGGCAGCTCGTGCAGCCGTGGGGATTTGCAGCGGTGTGGATGCCGTAGTGAGGTGCTGAGCATCTGGGGGTGTTGATCTGCAGCACTTTAGATGGCCTCTGCATATGCTTGAGTGGCTCTTGCACTCCCAGGTCACTGATGGTGGGGATTGTTCTGGTTCACAGGCTCTCAAAAGATTTCCAGGTGGGAGCCCACCAGAAGCTTTTGCCAGCCAGGCTTCTACAGCCCAGCCTAGCAATGCCAGGAGCTGGAGTAGCCACGCAGGCTTTAGTTCTACCTACAGCCCACTGAGGATGTGGCAGTAATTTCTTACCTTCAGGACAGCCTTGGAATAAGAAAGGATTTCCAGTGAAAAGCCAAAGCTAGTGCTGCTGTAAGACTGTGTTAATTCTCTCCACGCTGACGTTTGCACGCACGGGTACAGCTGTCAGAAACTGAAGCCATCGTACAAACTTGGGTTTTCTCCACATTTAGATTTGGTAATCTCAGACCTCGGGGCAGAAGGGAATTATTGACACTTCCATAAAGAAAGGGAGTCCTTGATGTCTGGTTTTCCTCTCTGGGCATGGGCAGAAATGCACACCTGTACCTTCTCCAGACAGCAGTTACTGCAGGTTTATGCACTCCATGTGTGGGGACACTGATTACAACCCCTTCCTTCACTGTTCCACACACTCAGAGCTGTTTTGGCTACGCTACTCCTGCTATTTTAATTGTTTTCACTTGCCTACCTGCCAAGATTCATCCTTAAGGATTCAAATGACTTTATCCATCAGCTCCAGGAAGAGCTATGGCAGGATGAGGTGGCATTTTGCTGGATTTTTATTCAGTATCTTGAGCAATTTAGCATTCTGTTGGATTGTTACTCAGTATCTTGAGCAATTTGGCATGTTGTTGGGTTATTATTCAGTATCTTGAGCAATCTGAGCACTTTTCTTAGTGGAATTAGGTGGAGGAAGGTGGGAAGGAATTGTTTGTATTTCTGTGGGGAAAACACACAGGCCATTTTCTTTACATTAGCTCCTCTGAGGTCATGAAAGGATGATTGAAACAGGTCCCACGGGGCGTGTTTGAAGCCATTCTGTTCCCAGGTTATTTAGTGGGGAGGCTGTCTCCTTTTCCTTACCGCTCTGCTCTTTAGAATTAAATAAAAAATTTGCTTTACTAGTTGGTCTCCAATCATTGTATGAATTATGTTTGCCGTGCGTAATGAGAAAATTGCACTGTGCAATTTTGATGTGTATATTAGCATATTTATCATTGGACTAGGTTTATGTTTAAAGAGCTGAGTAATCATCTAAAAATGTGCTAAAGTGATATTTGAATTTTTACTGGGTTGTTTTGTTGGGTTATTTTGATGCCTTAGCAACCAAAACAAGACTCTAATCCCCTGCTATCTTTGCTAAGTAGAGAAGACCTGTAGTGGTTGAGAGGGGTGAGGATGGTGCTGGTACTGTCTGAGTGTTGTTTAACTCTCCTTGTAGCAGTATGACTCAGAGCACCATGAGAACATCAGAGAGACTTAACTGATTTCATGGGTGCAGCCCCTGCCTGTCCTGGGACTGGCACTGAGGAAAGTGAGAGAGGGAAGGAGGGTGGAGAATGATATGGAAAGTGTAAAAGAGGGGGGAAATCAGTGAGGCAATGGTGGAGGCTGTGCACAGTATCAGAGCTGCACTCAGTTAAGGGTTTGGCTGAGAACTACAGGCTAGAAGAAGTGGGAATTCCTGTCACTTTGGAATAGCTGTATTCATGTCCTTGGGCTGGTGATAATTCACTGTGTGTGACATACTTGCTGGTGATAGGGCCAGTACCTTTGGGAGCTATGGCTGTGATGCTGCACTGTCTATGTTGCTGCTGGGGCCAGCCACGCTCGTGCATCAGGGGAGCTTTAGCCTGGACATTGGGGGAAAATTGTTCACAGCAAGAGCAGCCAGACACTGGAATGGGCTGCCCAGGGAGGGGGTTGAGTCCCCATCCCTGGAGGTGTCTAAGGGTTGTTTAGATGGGGTGTTGGGGGACATGCTTAGGGGTGAACTTTGCAGAGCAGAGTTAATGGTTGGACTCACTGATCCCAAGGGTCTTTTCCATCCTGAATGATTCTGTGATCTCTGTCTGCCCACCAGCCCGTGGTTCTTGTGCACAGGATCAGCTCCCACCACCTTCCATCAGTCCCTAGACAACACATTAAGGGGAACCTTAAAGAATAGATATCTTAATTAAGAATTTTAATTCATTCAGGAGGAAAATCAGTCCGTTCCTGCCTTCCCAACCTCAGCATGTTTCTGACAAAAGAGGGGTTTGGGTAGGCTTCAACCTCCAGAATGATGAGGTCAGCAAAAGACAAAAATATTAAAGTAGGTTTCATCTCCATGGGAAAGAAACCAGAAGATGTAAATCTAATACAGAATTATCATTTCACTTTAAAAAAAAACCAAAACAACTCATGTCTTGTGCATTTGGAGAGATGCAGATCTAGCGTGCATCCTAACAAGGGCTTTATTAACCAAATGGGTATGGCTTGTGGTGTCTAAAAAGGTCTGAACCAGTAGAGCCCATTTGCATTCCAATAGGGCATGGCAGAAACTTCTTGTAAGCTCTCACCAAATTCACTGGGGTGGGGGCTCTGCTCATCCCATGTGATTCTGCCACAAGGATGTAATTTTCTGTTCAGCTCTGCATTACAGGCCAAAAGCTGCTATTTTCTATCTGCTGAACTGCTCTTTAAAAGTTGTCACGGAGGTTAATAATTGTACCTCTGGGGACCTAAGGTTAGGGATGTGATTTTGCTGTCAGTATAATAGAGTCTGCTTAAATTCATGGATTTAGCTCTGCATTGGGATCAGCAGAGAGTATTCCCAAGTGCATAATGAACAAAACCTGTCGATAGAGTTCAATATAATTTTCAACTTAGGAAAGACAACTCTTTCACCTTCACTTGCTTTGTACAGCTGTCACTCCCTGCTAGGTACAGTGAATGGTTTTATTTTCATTTTACTAATTTATTTTTTTTTATAGCATAGCAAAATAAAGCAAAACCTCAGTTATTTAACCATGAATAGTCCAGTGTGAGCACGTCCCACTCAGAGATAGTAAATATTATGTTAAAGCAGTGTGTGTAAGCAGCCCTGTTTCCATTTGTTTGCTCTGCTTCTATAGCTACAGCAAACTGAATTGAAGAGAAAGGGGTTGACATTTTCCAGGATGCCCTTAGTTTCACTGGTTTCCTCCTGGAAGGCTACTGGATGTTTCAATGGCCCTGCCCAGGGCTACTTCCCCATCTAAGCTGCTTTAGGCTCACGTGCTGTGAGCTGAGACCTGCTGCACCATGGTGCTCATCCCGCTCGGCTCGTCCTGGGGTTAGTGGGCAGGAAAGGTCAGGTGGGAGCAGAGGTCTCTCCATCAGCCAAGACTCCTTCTGGGTTTGTGAAAGCCTCTGTTTAGCTGCTCTCAGGTTGCATCTACCTGGAGGTAAGTGGTTGTGTGTGTGTGAAGACTAATAAATAAACAAAACTTTTGTTTTCTCAGCCCTGGAACAATACCCATTTATTGCACTTGAGTAATCTCTTAACACCATCTCCAGAGAAGGAGACTCCACAACCTCTCTGAGAAGCCTGGGCCAGGCTCTGCCAGACTCACAGCAAAGTTTTCTTCATATTTTGATGGAAACTCCTGGTTCATGCCCATTTTATCACTGGGCACCACTGGAAAGAGTGTGGTCCCATCCTCTTGACGTCTATCAGTATTTGTAAGATGTTTACAGATGGTGATCAGGGTTAAAAAATGGGCTTTGTAGCCTGGAACAGGAGGAAAATGGCTCAAGTGTCTGCCAAAAGGGTGGAGGAGTGAAAGCAAGGGTTGTGTGCACTAATGTCATGATCTGCTTCATTGAACCTTTCCATTTGTGTCTCCTGTAAGGGTCTGAGGGCATGAACTAAATATGTTCCACTGAGAGGTTTCAGCCTGTGTGTGGCAAAGTGACCTTTTGGATCCAGGGGCTCAGCTCTGAAGATCTGGTCGTTGGTCCAGCACTGTCTGTGTTCTCAGTGGTGCAGAGATGCAGGATGCTGTGCATCTAAATCTGTACTAAAAAGAAGTTGTTCTTATTTGACCTGCACCTTCCAAGTTATAGCTCTTGAGAGACCCATTTTAAATGGTGGTCTACTTGGAATTGGTGATCTAATGATACTGGCTTCGTAATTTTTAATTGGTATTCTAATGAATTGGGTTTGTCATTGGTATTTTAATTGGATCAGCCATCAGTGCTTGGTTTTCATGTGTAACTGGTGTTCAAAGCATCCTTTGTAACTGATGCCTAATCCTGTTAGGGTGGAAGAGAGGGGCTGTGGTTCTGAGTATTGTTCCTGTGTAGCTGCTCTGCTTAATGAGGGAAGGGAGCAGAAATAAAGCCCTAGGTTTTTATTTGATTTATTTTATTTTATTTTATATTTTATTATTTTATTTTTTCTTCTCTCCATTTCTTCTCAAAAAATGATATTGGGAGAGGGGCTGTGCTTCAAATAACACCTAGAAAACAGCAACCTCTTCCAATACATTACACAGGGTGCAGTTTATTCCCTTTTTGCTCTTTAGCTCAGGTCATTAAAACAAAATACAACTCACCCCCCTAATAATACTTAAATAACCCCTTGAATTCATTGCTGCTACTTTTTATTTGATGCACAAAATTATACACTATAAAATACCAGAAGCATCTTAGCACTTTGAGGACAGAAATTGTGCTTACTGAAATATTGTATTCTGTGCCTGGTTTCAAGCCTTTGTAATAAAATGAAACAGGTCCTGGCTATGAAGTGAACCTTAATTCAAGCAGACACATTTCCCTCTCGTGGGGGGACTCGCTTTCCTCATCGCTGTGTGTGTTGGTTTAGCCTTTAATACCAGGATTTTGCTTCAGCAGTAGATATCTGACTTTAAGTGGAACGTGAGGGAAGTTCTCTCCTGGTGGATATTGTCTGGCGATGCCTGGCTGTGGTGCACAGTCCCTGGCTTGGCTGCTTCAGGGAAAAAACGCCTTAGAGAAGACTTCTGACATAGTCCATGGGAATGGCAGATGGCAGTGGAGCTGGGGAAGGTGCTGTGATGGTGCAGTGCCTAAAATCCTTACCAAAGGCAACTTGCAGCACTTTTTGTTTCATTAATTTTAATGTCATGAACTTTAAAATGCACATTTAGGAAGTGCACACCATAGAATTGGTATTTTCTTACTTGTTTCTACAACAGATATTGATGAATTCCCACTGAGCTGAGAGAGATGACAGAGAAATTCCTTATGTTGCAATTGCAGGGGCAGGTTTTGGTCAGGATTACACGTGGGTATCCCCATTAGTACCCTGCTGATGTCATTGAGGGTGGGAGTTCCCTGCAGCATCTCTCTTACTGGGAAGGAGTTGAATGCCAAGAACATCTGAGCTGTAATTTTGCATTCCCTGTTGAGGTTGCAGGTTCTTCCTAAGGACTTGCCATGAAATTCCTGAATGAGAATAAATATTCAGTAGTGTGTGGTGTTATCTTCAGAGCAATGCCTCAAACCTCTGCTACCCTTTTAGAGATGGTGGTTTGCATCTGCCTTTTTCTTATGCTGGACTCAAAGAATTGTAACTTTCCCCACTGTGAGAAACGTCTGGTTTTATGAATTTTTCTTGGAGAGGTAAAAACCCAGTTGGAGATGGAAATGGTATTTACTCTCCTGCAAAGCAGTCCTGTGTGATGGAGCTGGGAGATACCGTGACCATTAGTAGTGTTGGCATGTCCACACTGCAAACATCCAGAGTTGCTAAGCAACATCCAGCAGTGCATTCCTATCCTGGCACATGGGCATCGACCCTGCACCAGTTTTCATCTCTACCCAAGCAGCTCAATCAGCCTGGGCCAGCGTATCCATGTAGTGCCAGCCACCGACCCATTTGCACAAGTGGGGCCCTCTCTGCTGGCCCAACTGGTGCTTTAGGGAGAGGTGATGGGTGTTGCAGCCCATGTGCCTTGGGATGTTGTCCGGGTGTCCCCACGGTGCTCCTAAGGTGCAGTTACCCAAATCCTCCCCAAAATCCCCTCATCGGTGAGTGCCGTTAAGGGGCTCGTTGGTTTTTGGTGTCCTCAGCTTGAGGGTAAAACAAAGGGGAGGAAACCCAATTAGATTACAGTGATAGGTTCAGAGGTTCATACATAATCAGTTCATAGATCTTTGGTTGAAAATTTCCTGACTGAATGCCAGTCTGCCTCACCCTCTGCGGATCTCTGCAAATGCATGGATGTTACTGTTTAACATGTTGCTTATTTGGAACTCTATTATAAGCTTCTATTTTTAAAGCTATTGAAATCAAACTAGATTAGCTAAAATTTAGACTACTGAGACAACTAAAAGAACATTTTATTATCAGTTATTACTGTAGCACTGAGCTTTTAAGATTCAATTATTGTTTTACTTTGCTGCTGACAGCTCCTACACTCTTCACCCATTCTGATTTAACTTCTCATCGGTCCCTTTTGGTTTTCCTTGTCTGCCATGTATTGTTACATAAATACTGGGGAGAAGAGATTTCTTTCAGCAGATAGACACTAGTGGGAAGGAAACCCTGGGGAATCTATCAAGTGAAAACCCCAGAAATGTAAGTGATTTATTAGCATTTTGAGTACACAGTTGGAAGGATAGACATTGACACATTAACAATTTGTTAATTAACGTGGGCAAAGGATATTAATTGGAAAGTACTTCTGTGAAAATCCTAAGCTTGATTTGCTAAATTTTCTACCTAGCTCTTGGGCAAATCTCATATACCAGCTATCAAACCAAAACTCCTGGTAGGGTCAATAACATCTCTATGTCTGGATCAAGCACAGGATGGTGACTTTAGTCTGGTAGCCCCACACCAGACTGTCATTCTTGACTTGCCTGGGGCTCCCTGACCTTCTCTGAAGCTCTGCACTGGGAAGGATAAATTGCTGGGTGTTGCAACAACTGAAAGAGAGAAAATCAAATACCTGGTGTTGTTCGTTTTGATTTCTGCCTAGTTTGTTTGGCAATAATCAGGGTTGCAAAAAGGCTTATATCAGCTGTTCTGGTAACTATGCTTCTTATGTAAATAAGGAACAAAGAGCTCAAGGTCCAGAGGGTATTCAAATCTGCTTGACCTCATCCCTTAACCTCACCAGGATTCACGTTGGGGCACAGCAAGTACAAGAAAGGGAAGGACAGTTGGTGATAACCATCACAGAAAATTCACCAGGAGCTCCAGGTAGCCAATTCATCATAAGGGATGAATTTCACCCTGCTACTGAGTGTCACTACAAGCCCTATTCATCATTTATGTCTCAAAACGCTGTGTTTGGAGGAGGTAAGTGGTGCGTAGGCATTTTGCTGGCTTGCTGTGGAGGATGAATTTTGACCTACATGCTCAGAGCTCCTCTAAGCAAGCAGAGTAGAAAGGGAATGTATCTAGCCTGAGAAGAAAGTTCTCCTTCTGATGGTAAGAGTTTCAGAGGTGTTGGTTCCAAATGATGAAAGGCACATGCTGCAAACAACCAAAGATTAATTAAAAAGAGAGCGTTAACGTTCTGTGCTGTTTCATAACAGTGACATTCTCCTTGAAATATAGACAACATCTGCGTCCTGAAGTTCAGCCAGACACGAGACAGCAGCAAATACTCTGCTTTGAAAAATATGACTTCTTGATAAATATTGCATTAAAGAAGATGATGCTCGGTATCTGTTGGGTATCCTGGCAAGGCAATACTGGAATTATGGGCTGAATTCCCTGCGTGTGTTGTATCAATCAGAGCTCGATCCATCTCCTCCTGAAGTCACCACTTTGTTATTACAGTGGCTGGAGCACCCTTTGCTTTACACCATTTCTTTCTCTATGGTTCCCATCCTGAAAGGAGCCTAAAACAGCCTTCTAGAAAAGAACACTTTCTTGCCAATTCTCCAAGTGTTATTTCCATCAATATCAAACTAATTAAAACTTCGGAGATCAATATTTCAGCCTTTGTATTAGTTCCTCTTATCTATTTAAACGTGTTCTTGCTCTGTCTCTTCTTTTTTGCCCAAGAGGTCTTAATTAACGATCAACAAATCAGTTGAAATCAAATAAGAGCAACTAAGCCAAAGCAGAAAATAGAAACCCCAGTGCAAGCTTGGCAAAATTATCAGGAGTTGGCTTTTTCTGGCCACTTACAAACCAGCTCTTCTTCACCTCATCTTCATGGTGCCCTGTAGAGAGGGAAGCTCAAGCTCATCAGTGCTGTGATAGATGCTGCTCCTGCGTGTTTCTTCTGATGCAAATAACAGCATCGAGAGTGCTGTGGCTACCAATATTCATACCAGGAAAATACTTCCCTGTTTATTTCAGTGAGAGTGGGTCTCTGAATGCAGGAAGTGATTTGTTTTGATTTAGCAAGGATGTCTGCAATGTAACAAATCCAAGTGTATCTGTAGCTCCTGTCAGTACCATGCAGTGATGGGAAAAAAAACCCAAACCCACCGAGCTGAGCGTGGGAAGAGAGCAGAGAGGGGGAGATTGGGAGAGGAGAGCTGTGGGTGTAGGCTGCAGATTATGAGAGAAGTGCATCATGCCAAGGGACTGCTTAATGATATCCTTAGTGTTAATTAGTGAATCTGAACCAGGCAATTTTTATTTAGCTAAAGTTTCTTAGCCTGATTCAGCAACACTTCCAAAGGTTTTTGAAAACTAGGGAAAACCTCTGGGTGTCTGTTGGAGAACCTCAGGGCAAAGGCCGATGCTTCAGGGTGTCTGGTGGAGAAATTCATGGCAAAGGCCAATGCTTCAAAAGTGCCTACCAATAAAAGCTGTTTGGGATTTGAACTTAATTCCATTTTTTTCCCATAGTCTTGATGGTGTCTCGTGCCGCAGAGATACAAGAGATTTAAGTTGTAATGAGGGTGACAAAGTGTCTTCTGAGGCTGTAAGCTGTGCAAGATCTTGTTCATTTCCCAAACATTGACCTTACAGAGACCTCTGCCCTGCTGAACAGCTCCTGTGTTTATGAAGGGGTGCAAAGCCACCCCCAGCTGGAGCCAGTGCAGCTGGGAGACTGGATCTCCCCAGGTTTCACCTTACCCCACCATGAAGAGCTGATCCATACAGACACTTCCTTTATTCATCCCTTTAATTAGAAGAATCAGATCACTTGGCAGCTGATAACATTTCTTTCTTCAGCTACATTGATACAGTGCTAAAAGTGAAGCTTCTCCTCCTCCTGCTCCTTTTTTAACCTGTTGTTTTGGGGTTTTTTCTTAACTTTGGCTGAAAGCAGCAGCAAATGGAAAAATGTGTTGACAAGCAGTAGCTCAGCAGAGAACAAAAGTAGGAAAGAACAGCTTGAAAGAGGTAATCTTCTTCTGTGCAAGAAGCAGATGCACATGGGAGTGAGAGATGAGCAGGTAATAAAGGTACTTTTGCTTTTAATGCATCCAGCTCCTGGTATGGAAGCAGAAATTAAATGAGAGAAGCTGTTTCTTACCCGGTCAGAACAAACATCTGGCAGCAGGGGCTATATACACACTGTGCTACATGGACTTACAGCCTTCTCAGTATCAAGCTCATTCAGAGTTATCAACAAGAGATGGAAGTCTTGAGTTTGTGGGGTTTATTTTCCTTTTATAGTAGGTGAAAAATTTGGAGTAGAACTTGTAGCAATAAAGCAGAGGGAGATGCAGACTCTTGCTGGAGCAGCTCAGTAAGGACATAATAATAGGGATCACATCCTGAACTGGTATTTTCCACACAGACTTTTTGTTGTTTCTCCTTGAAATTGGTAGTTTTCATTCTCTGAGGTGGATCTTTGGGGTACACAGATTGCATTCATCCACCACCATCATCCATAACTTCCCTGCTGTGTGCTCTTTCACTCTCTTTCCCTCTCCACTTTTGCTTCACCCTTAGGAAAAAAAAAAGGAGATGAAATGGTGTCTGACATGGATTTCCACTTCAGTTTGAGCTGAGGTTGTGCTCTGCTTAAACTAGAGCGTGGTTCCAGTCATGGTTGTGGGTGCAAGCAGAAATGAATGCTAGTAGCCAAGCAAAGCCCAAATGCCTGGGAGAAACACCAGATGCAATATCAACATGAAAATAAAATTCATACCAGATTTCTCTGCCCACTGTGGGTTGTGCCAACACACAAGCCTTGGAAGTGGCAAGATCTAAGTTTAGCCCTGTGGACCAATAAGTGATCCAAACCCTTTTCCTGACCTTGTCACCCCCTGTTCCTCCATGCTGATTAAATGTTCTGCAGCCTTCTGGGC
>VWZY01011577.1:23906-54860 GCA_013399075.1 Chloroceryle aenea | reverse complement strand
CTATACTCTCTATGTCACTGCTCATGGGCTGTTAACAAGTCATCAGTAGCAGTTGCCCAGGACCCGGGACCGCGACCCTGACCCTGCCCCCACCGGATTTCCGGCCCTGCTCGGCGCCTTCGGGACCCTGCTCGGAGCCTTCGGGAGCGGCGCGGACCTGTCGGAGCGGCGGCTGGCCTTTCCCCGGAGGAGGAGAGCACCAAACCTTTTCTCCACGGCATTGCTGCTTCTCGGCGGGACCACTGCTGCACCAGGACCGTTTCACCGGGACTGCTGCCCCTTTTCCCCCCAGCCGGCAGTGTCGGGTTGTATGCGGACTCTCTTTCGGGTGTTTCTTTCATTGTACTGTTAAATTTAACTCGTTTTGTACTTCTGACTTGAGTCCCTCGCTGTTTTTGCTTTTTCAAACCATTACACCCACTATAATATTTTTTTCCTACTCATCCTATTTTGGAAAAAGCCTGTGGAGCATTTTGTTCAGAAGGCCCTTGCAAAACCTGTGTGCTCTTTACTCAGGTTATAAGTAGAACTTAAATACTTCATGGATGTTGGCCCAAGAGGGAACATCACAACAGCAGTCTTCAAATCTCTCTATGTTCTTGGGCCTTTAGCATGGGTTTTGCTGAGTAGCATTGGTGAAAAGCCAGAGAATTCCAAATAAACAACCTAACAGGGTACAGAATCAGCAAAACCTCCCAGTAATGGGTATAAGACTTCTTTTCACCTCTCTGGACCTTGCATGTAAAAGAAATATCAGCAGTTTGCCTGTGCTGAGGACCAGAGTGGAGCAGTGCAACTGAAGGGCTGGATCAGTTATCCCTTCTGCACTGTTACAACCCTGACACGGGTTGTCACAGCGAGAATTATTTATTTAAGGAGATTGAAATGGGAAAAAAAAACCCTCAAACAACCCACCAAGGTATATAGGAAACCTGATTTTATTTTTTTTAATGTTTAGCAGGATGTTGGACTTAAGCCCTTAGTAATTTTCAGTGGCTTAAATCTTTTCCCTACTACGCAGCAAAGCACAGCTCTTGGCTATATATAAAATGTGACAGCTGCTCTCGAGGCCATATACATTGAGAGCAGAGCTGTCTGTCACAGGTAGCTTTGCTGCTGGGAGCTGATACTCATCTTAAACTGATAGGGAGAGGTTAAACCAGCAAGTTTTGTAGAGAGGATTTAACAAAAATCGTGAATGAAATCTGGAAATAATAACAAAGTGTTTATAAGCTTAAACAGGATCCTGTGAAAAGGTGATAAGTATTGTGCAGTTTCTGCTACATTGAGGGGTGGTTTTGTGCTGGCTTAGAAAGAGATACTATTCATCTTTATTTGTGCTACAGCTTCGATAGAATGGGCTTAAAAGGTAAGATATATATGAGCTGTGCTCAGTCTCCGGGAGCAATGGCAGCTTGATTTTATCACTGCCAACTGCAATCTGCAGTCTTGTGTTCAGTAACCCTCCAGAAACTGGGCTGCATTTTAAATGCAGGTGTAAAGAGGCTTTTTGANGAAAAAAAAAGGAGATGAAATGGTGTCTGACATGGATTTCCACTTCAGTTTGAGCTGAGGTTGTGCTCTGCTTAAACTAGAGCGTGGTTCCAGTCATGGTTGTGGGTGCAAGCAGAAATGAATGCTAGTAGCCAAGCAAAGCCCAAATGCCTGGGAGAAACACCAGATGCAATATCAACATGAAAATAAAATTCATACTAGATGTCTCTGCTCACTGTGGGTTATGCCAACACACAAGCCTTGGAAGTGGCAAGATCTAAGTTTAGCCCTGTGGACCAATAAGTGATCCAAACCCTTTTCCTGACCTTGTCACCCCCTGTTCCTCTGTGCTGATTAAATGTTCTGCAGCCTTCTGGGCTGGCAGGTAAGAAAAACTTTCTCCCACTTTACTTTTTTCCTCCTCTATTTCATTTGGTTTCTAAAGAGATTACGTTTCCTACTGTGATATTTTCAGTTTCCAATGGAAATATCCCCCTCAAACAACCTATAAACATAAATAACACAGCATAGAGACTGGAAATATATCTATATAAATTCTAAGATGTAGATGCAGAAAATGTAACAAAAGAGATTTACCTAGAAAATGTAACCTTGGTATTGATTTAGAACTGTGCCACTCCTGCTCCAGAGCCCACCAGGTAACGTTTGCATTTACAGAACTAATAAATTTCTATTCAATTAAATAATTGGTTGTAGATTTTACCTGGTTTGTGCCTGCAGCTTCCTTTCCATGGCACCCACGTAGCAGAGGGGTGCAATGGGTGCTCTCCTGTTGGCATTGAGCTGTCATGAAAAACAAACACACTGAGATTTTGCTGTTAGTAAGACCCAATAGGTGGTTGCTTAAGACTATCAGTCAGATTTGGACAAAGAGTTTATGCCCCTATGGGTCAATGTAACATTTGCAGAGTTTCAGCCATCTCTGCAAAGCTGAAGAGCAGTCTGAAGGGTGGGCAGGGGAGAAGAAAGCTCAGCTGGTGGCAGAGCTCTGCTGGCAGCTGAAAAAGGGACACCAGCAGCAGCTCTGCAGACATCAGCAATACCTGCACAAGAGCAAAACTGCAGCTCTTCTGATTACAAGATATGATGGAGACCATTTGATAAGGTCTCAAAAGCTTTCCTAACCCCGGCAGAGATGGACACTTGCCTTGCTTCCATCTGCACCTTGTTTGGGTCTTTGCCATCTCTCAAAGGGTTCTGCTGCCCAGCAGAGCCCAGTCTGCAGCCTGTGTCTACCTGAGGTCTGCATCATGGATTATTAACTCCCGGTGATTTTGAGGGGAATTTAGGCATCCAGAAGTTCTTATCTGAAGGTTTAGGTATCTCTTGCCCTTGCACCAAATGGAAGTGTGACCTAGGAGGTCAGACTGGACACAGGCAGTCGTTCAGCTTGTCCCACTGTCATAGTTAGAGGGGCTAAGACCAGTTTAGCATGATGTGATTAGAAGCAAAACTGTATTCTATACTCTCTATGTCANACAGAATCAGCAAAACCTCCCAGTAATGGGTATAAGACTTCTTTTCACCTCTCTGGACCTTGCATGTAAAAGAAATATCAGCAGTTTGCCTGTGCTGAGGACCAGAGTGGAGCAGTGCAACTGAAGGGGTGGATCAGTTATCCCTTCTGCACTGTTACAACCCTGACACGGGTTGTCACAGCGAGAATTATTTATTTAAGGAGATTGAAATGGGAAAAAAAAACCTCAAACAACCCACCAAGGTATATAGGAAACCTGATTTTATTTTTTTTAATGTTTAGCAGGATGTTGGACTTAAGCCCTTAGTAATTTTCAGTGGCTTAAATCTTTTCCCTACTACGCAGCAAAGCACAGCTCTTGGCTATATATAAAATGTGACAGCTGCTCTCGAGGCCATATACATTGAGAGCAGAGCTGTCTGTCACAGGTAGCTTTGCTGCTGGGAGCTGATACTCATCTTAAACTGATAGGGAGAGGTTAAACCAGCAAGTTTTGTAGAGAGGATTTAACAAAAATCGTGAATGAAATCTGGAAATAATAACAAAGTGTTTATAAGCTTAAACAGGATCCTGTGAAAAGGTGATAAGTATTGTGCAGTTTCTGCTACATTGAGGGGTGGTTTTGTGCTGGCTTAGAAAGAGATACTATTCATCTTTATTTGTGCTACAGCTTCGATAGAATGGGCTTAAAAGGTAAGATATATATGAGCTGTGCTCAGTCTCCGGGAGCAATGGCAGCTTGATTTTATCACTGCCAACTGCAATCTGCAGTCTTGTGTTCAGTAACCCTCCAGAAACTGGGCTGCATTTTAAATGCAGGTGTAAAGAGGCTTTTTGATGTTGGGTTTTTGGTTTGTTTTTTTTTTTTTCATAAGAAGCAGCAAAGAGCCTGGCAAACACCCTGCCTCTTGCAGAACTTGGTCGTTGCTCGGTGGTGCAGCTCCAAGTGGGATTTGTGTTTTGCTGTGTATATGGCTGAAATGTGGGGTTTAGGCAGCAGGCTGTGGTAGCTGAAATCTAACTTAGTGGAGCATGTATCCTTGGATTACTGTTGTACAGCCTTTTGGTCAGATCAGAGCAGCTGGAGCACAGATAATGGTCACTGTCATGAGTTTGAATGGGGTTATTGAACTGGTGCAAGCTCCTGCAAATTGAAGCAGCCACGGCTTTTCAGAGATCCTCTGAGGGAAGGGGAGATAGCCAGGCTGAATCTTCTTGCTGTAACAACACCTACCTTTTTGGAGGAAATAAATATGTTCCTATCCTGTTGCCTTAAAACTAAACTCTTCCTCTTGCCAGCTTGGCAGTAGGGAAAGGGACCTGAGACGGACACCAGTGAGTGCCAAGAGAATGCTTGGGATAAAACTCATGGTTGCTTTTGAGAACTACCATTGAAAATGAAGCAGTTTGGACTCTGTTCTTGACTCTGGCCCAAACAGGGATAAGAAAGTTATTGGTAACCCAGGAAAATGTCTTTTATTTCAGTTTCATGCTGTCTAAAATGGGAATGAGCACACAGGTTCTTTGATACCATGAGTAGAATCAAGTGACAACATTATCATTGGTACTCCTTGGGGTTTGGGAAGCAGGTGGAAATCTTTCAATGTGTAGTTGTGGTTTTGCTCAGTAATGTTGCTGGTGCAAAGCCTAACTAAATGGAGACAGGAATAAAGGAAACAAAACAACTCCATACGATGCTGCTGATATTTGCTACCCATAGATATTTCAGATAATACAGCTCAGAGTTTGGATTTCTGGGGGTAAAGAGAGCCCAGCTCTGTGGCACCTGATTTGTGTGGGTATTTTGGGGAAAAAAAAACCCCAAGACTCTGAATATTCTGATAGAAATGGCTGTATCACTGCTATCTCCAGCGAGACAACACTGTACGAAGCACATATATGTAAATATATATATTTACACCTTGTTGTAAAAGGGAATACTCATCACCCCCCTGTTGTTTTAATGAATTATGGCACAGCACGTGGTGTGTAATAGTTTATGTATTGCAATAATGTGAGAAAATTATAGTTCACAACTTTTCCTACCAAGAAAGTGTATTATATGCTTGAGTGGGTGAGAGGTTTTCTTTAGGGAAGGGCAGGTATGGGGTAGATAATACCTGGAGTGTCTCTTGAGCTGTTGTTATATGCCTTTAGAGTATGGTTTGGGCAGAGAAACTTACTTAGTGTCAAGAAAATCCTGTTTAAGATGGATATGGTTAAATGTTATTGAAATGGGTAGAAAGAATTTGAATTGAAGGAGCCCACAGAGATCACTTGCTCCCAGCTTTAAAGAGAAGCACTTGCTGATGTTTTAGTTAAACAGAGTTAAAAAACCAAACAAACAATGGGGTTTGTGAGTGTGATTGCTCTCGGTGAAACCTCCTTAAAAAATATCATATTTTCTCCCAGCTTGTTTTGCCTTTTCATTCCTTCACCTCTTGGGGCAATGTTGATGGGGAATCCACGGAGTTGGCCTTTTCCCCCCTCTCCTTTCTGGACCCTTACGATCACAACCCCCTGTAGCTGCCTCCACACTCTGCTTCCCCTGCCCTCCTTCACCTCACTTCTAGATTTTACTTTTTTTGGGAGAATCTCATTTGCAAAACCCCAGTTTTCTTCTGCAACATTATTTGCAGGCCTGTTATGAAACTCTCACTGCATTTATATTTTTGACAGTCTGAACCAAATTGCTCATAATTCCATTATGCTCCGTATATCACTGAGTTGGGAGAGTAATTCTGGCATATGCTAATGCCTCTTGGTTTACACACATAAAATGCTATTCTGGTAACAAAATAGTGAGTGTGTTTTATAATGGGATATATATCATTATAACTGGAACACTGGTTTTACAAAATATTTTAAGAGGAAGGTAAATTAGATCATGAAAAGTGCATAAGGGCTATAAATTATGTAGTAGCCTAAAGAATTATTATAAAGGGATTTGGTTGTGGCCTGATCCCATGAAACCTTTAACTGTGGCCATTAAAATAAACCATATCAACTGCTCACAGCCTCAGAAGATTTATTACGTGCCATGGAATGGTCACCTGAAACTTTGAATCTGCATGCAGCATGAAAATAATGGTCCCCACTAATTCTTGATGCAGATGCTTTTAATGAGTGACATTAAGTGGGAAATGGTGGTAGTTGAAACTGGAGTTTTTATAGTTCTCTCTCTTGACATTCAAAACGTTTTTTCCTTAAGAGGTGCCTAGAATTTTTAGATGGGAAAAGCTTTAATGTCTGATCTGGCTTGTGAAAGATGCTCGGGGGTGACACACTGAAGTGCCATGAGATGGAGCAGTGTATTTGAAACCATCACTGTCATTGAAGTTCTTCCTTCGGTATCGAGAAAAAACCCTTCAGTTTCCCTCCTGTGTAAACCAGGCATCTCTTCACCTTCATAGCTATTTTTTTTTCTTCCTAATTTACCTGTTCTTTCTTTACATCACATTGTTTAACTGCTGACCTCCTTCAAGTTTATGCAGCCAAACCTCAGGAGGGTTCCTTTCGGAGTCCCTGAAAACTGCTTGGTTAGGTGTCACATCACAGCAGTGGGACAGGAATAGCCTTTAAATGAAATTCTTGGAGAATTAACACACTTTTGTGCCATGCTCCCTGCTGGAATGGGGCAGAAGGTCAATCTCCCAAGCTCCTCTCCAAGAAGTCTAAGGCCTCAGTAACTGAACTGAGCCATGCAGGAGGGACTTGGGGTCTCGTCACAGTGTGGATCTGTGGCATTACAAACTTGCTTAATTCTTATGGTGATGAGAGATGAAATCACAGATTATAGCAACTGATTAACTCTGTCGTGGAAAATTCCCAGCAGGAAATCTGAGGAAGGAACTGCATTTGTTGAATTGGAATGATGATATTATTTATTTCATTTGAATTATGCCCCTTTTTAAGACCTGGAAACCCCTTTGCTGCTTCAGCTGAATGTAGCAGTTGAGTCCATGTTAGAGCTCTGGCATCTGGGCTGAGATTTGAGTAACTTCTCTAGAGAGCACAGTGAGGAAGTGCTGCTTAGGAAAAAAGCAGAGGAAAGGATAAAATGAAGTATCCTTGAAAGAAATGAAATTAGATAATGATTAGCCATTAACCAGGTCATTAATTTCTGGGCTATTTCAGGGAAGGAGAAACCCTGCAGAAACATCTAGAGGAGTTGTGCTTTTCCCCATAGTCCAGATCTCTCTGAGATTCCCAGATTCTCTCATCCCTATTCCCCAGTCCGGGACCAGCAGTTTCGATCCCTCGAGGTGGTTCAAGCCCCCCCGTGTGTCTCTGTGTGTCTGAGAAGCTGAATGCTTAATTCCCTCTAAGTTTCCATTAGTCACTAGAAATTGCCACTTGTGTAACTCCGCTGTGTGGCTTCTTGTCAATGTGGAGCAGTTTTAATGTTGCTTCTTGATCATCATCCCAGCAGTAGATAACGCTGTGGGTTTTTTTTTAAAGCTGTGTGTAATTTTAGCATAGCTGAATTAGTGCAGAGATGGATCCCGAATGAGCAGGCTTTGCCAGGCAGAGATCCAGCAGCTCATCGGGGGCATGTTCTCACTGGCATCCAGAGAGGGTCAACAACTTGGGCATCCTGCTGAGGGCCTGAGCGTGGCCGAGGACTCGGAGCACTTCAGATGGCACTCGGTGACTCCAGACCACGTCTGCAGAGCAGGCTAATTCTCCCCTCCTGGGGAGGTGTGGTGGGTACCACTGTACGAGCTGCAGGGGACTATAAATATTGCCTTTGGAAGAAGCTTCTCACCAGCGTGTCTGCATTTAACTGCAGGGCTGTGCTGGTTTAGACACAACAGCCTGCAAGCTCTATCCTCCCAATGAGGGCAACACTTCTGTTTGTGTCTGTTACTATATATATTTATTTTTTTTCTCCTGGATACATGTGGTAAAATCCAATTAATTTCAACAGCGTTTATGCTGCCACAAAATAGGAATGAGGGACAATCTGGCTTTATACTTATTTCCCTTTCTTAGACCCTCAGCCTTCAGAAATCTGTGGGGAGAATGATGAAAAATTAATGCTACTGCCCATCTGCAGCTGTTCTTGGTACATTAGTGTCAACAAGAAAGCAGTCCCATGCCCTTGTAAGAAGGAAAGAAAAAAAAAAAGGGAAAAAAAGCAGCTTTTTTGCATATTATAGACCCTGTGACAGTCTACACAAACTTTCATTTGAATGCATTTTGTGGTTTCTGCTTTATGACAGCATCACCAGCTCGAGGAGGGATTTTATCATTAGTCTCCTGATGGGATTTTTAGGCTTGGTTTTCATGAGTTATTTTTCCTTTTTCTTTTCTTTAATTTCTTCTGACAACAGTCGCTACGTGGCTTTTGTCAGTTTAGCCTAGTTTGCTGCTAGTTGATAATAATTCTAGTAGTAGTTAACCAGACTTTTCTAGGAGGGCTATAATTTGGCTGTAATTACAGCTGGAATGATAGAATCACGTCTCTGTTTTTAAAGGGAAGGAAAACTTGAAGCTTCACGGTACCGGGGGAAAAGAACTTGAAATGTTATTTTCCAAAGATTAAAAGCTGGAGGGTTAAAACAAAGCTTTCCATTATATTAAAACCTAATCTTGTAATAGTAAATCCTTTTTTATGTTTTGGGGGATCTGACCTGTGATTTTTGTGTGTCTGGGGCTGACAGCATCAATTACTTTACAGCAGCCCATTAAGCCAGTGGCCTTTGGGCATTGACCTTTTCATCTCTACCGTTAAAGGAATTTATGCAGGCAGAGTGTGAGACGAGTTTATTTGTTTGCTTTCTCATTTTGCATAAGGTTGGCACTAGCATAAATTGTTTAGAGCTCCTGATGGCACACCGTGGTTTCTACAAGCCCTGCTCTAACATCCCGTTGCTGCTTTGCGATGTCACCGTGTAGCAGCAAATCTGGAGTCTCTGCCTCACTCTAGAAACAATTGTGTGTGTATAAGTTGTAAAAATGGCTGGAAAAACCAGAAATGTGTCTGTATTGATAAAGCAGGTGCAGTGTCAGCTCCAGCCACGCAGACACGATCCCATCATCTCACCAGCACAGAAGGTCCTACAAGACAGGGATGAGAAAACGATTCGAAGTCGTCTGTTTGCAGTGCTGCAAAGTGGTATTTGTGCCAAATAGCATCACTAAATGAGGTTCCTTAAATCAGGTTTTGCAGAATTAGGCTGGTTTATCTTTGTAATTTGTGCCCAGCTGCCTCTGCTCAGGTGATGCTGTACATTCTCTGGGGGATGGGATGAAGGGAGAGGTTCCGCATCAGCTCCGGCCGTGGCTTATCCATTGGCTTTGTAAATCTGTGAGGTATCCTGAAGGCTGTGGAAGCTGCTGGATAATCAGAATTGGTAATGATGTGAGGCAATAAAAGAGATTTTAGGCTTTTGGTGATTCTTTTTTTTGTGAATTCTATGAGAGTATCTGAACAAAATCATGTATTTATTTAGTTATCCAGTTATTTCTTCATTTATTATGTCCCTGTCATCCCAAGCCTTTACAATCCAGAAATATTTCCTGGAAATTTTTTAAGCTTTACTCCTGGGTAATTTTGATTCTTTGTTTCATCCGTGCATCCTCTTGTGTTTTCAGATTGCTTGTTTGATATTTATCCTGTTTGAGTTGGAAAACACGTCCCTTTTGGGGACGATTTGTTTTAGTCAACCCACATGATTAGAAAATGAGCTCAAATGCCTCAGAAGAGCCAGTTCCTCCTAATGTATATACTGGGTGTCATGTAATTCTTCTTTACTCTTTGGGCATTTACCATCCAGTCTCGTACGAGGCAGTGCCATAAGTAGAAAAATGCCTGTGAATTTGCCATTAAGCAGAAGAAAAGCCTCCAGCTAGTTTTAGTGATGATTTAATTAATTACGAACAGCACAAATACCATGTGCATTTAGTCATTCTTACACAGCAATTATGTGCATTATGAGCCTTTATTCTTGTCTTCTGCATATGGACAGACAAATATCTCTATAATTCAACATTAATTATGTATGTATGAGCCCTTGGTATATTCAGAAGTATGCATCAGGTAATTAGAGCTTGAGTCCAGATACTCTTTGCTCCTTTTCTATCAGAAGTGCCCTTTTGCTCACATGTCTGGTGGGAGGTGTCCCTGCCCATGGCAGTGCAGTTGGAATTAGATGGTCCTTGAGGTCCCTTCTAACCCAAACTGTTCTATGATTTTATGTTCAGCCAGCAAGCCAGCCTAGCTCCTGAGACTCTACCCTAACCCAAATCTAACCCTGCTCCAGAAATTCCGATAGATACCAGAACAGGCCATGGAATCTCTCATTACCCTAATGCAACACTGGCTGGTCCATGACCTAACTTCAGCAGCTGACTAAGTAGTCCAGAACCAAGCAAACTGCAACACATCTTCATAAACTTTCTAAATGTTCTCACAGTGAGAACAACCAGCTACTGGAAATGTCTCCCCAGGGAAGTGGTGGATTCCCCAACAGAGGACACTTAAGATTCAGCTGCCCAGGGTGCTGGGCCATCTTACCTAGACCCTGCTTTTGCCAAGAAAGCTCAGACTAAATGATCCTTAATGTCACTTCCAACTTGGGATTATTTGTCTGGTAATTCCAGGGAAGTCGCAGGTGCTCTTTCAAGCATGGGTGGTGGAGGAGAAGCTGAGAAAGGCTGGACTTGGGGAGTATGACATGAGCCACTCTTGACACTTGTCAAATCTAATTTTCTCCAACTGGTGGTTGAGTGTCTGTGGAGTAGGTCACAGATCTGGAGGGGAAATTAATTATCTGGTTTTGAGCTCTGAGGGAGGCAGCGGCTTAACCATGACATCAAGACTGCTTTTTAGCCACCTTAAAAAAATCATGTAGGAAAATGCCTGGGGTAAAATATCAGAGCAGAGAGACAGTCTGGCACAGCTGGAGGAGAAGACAGAGCTGTATTCCAGAAGGTGTAGCTTAACCTCCCTTGAACCCCTCAAGTGAGGGAGAAGGAGCGCCCTGAAATGCGATTAGAGGAGAAGTAAAAGGTCACCTGCGTGGGCTTGGCAGCTCTTGACTTACCACTTCCAGGGCCTTAGCCAGATTTTTACAGCTTAAAAAAGCTGGTAGAGTGATAGAAGAAGAAGTGGAGGCATTTGCAGCTTCAGTGGTAAAGGGACTATGTCTCTGCAGGTGGTTTTGGTGCATCTGTTGGGCTTCGACTAATGCGACCCTGTCGCTGAGCAGACACATTGCATGCTTTTTAAGACAAACACCCAGGAGGGCATTAGAGACCCAGCCAGCTTGGGTCATTCTGACCCAGGTACTCTAGGCAAGAGGCAGCTCTGGACTGTCAGATGGTTTTGGGGAGCTCGTTAAACAGATTGTGGCTTTCGGGTGTTTGGTTTCCACACGCATGAATTGGACTTGATCAAAACTTCCAAATTTGAGATCTTCAGCAAACTTCTCAGCTACAGCCCTCGTGCTGATATCTGTCTCCTGAGCAACTGAAACTGTTGTGATAAATAAAATAAGGCTACATTGTGAGATGGGGGCTGCTTTCCTCATCACACACCTTCCATCTCTGAGGTTATACCTGGTAGCAAGTAGCAGATCTCAAAATCATCTTGTTGGAAAGGATTTGGAGCAGGACTCTGCCTCTCTCCCTTCCTTTCTAGAACACTCTCTGTCTCTTAGACTTTATAGTTGTTTCTTAATTCTTAAAGACTACTCTGAAAAGAAAACCATTGAGGAAAGAGGTAATTGAAATTTCCCAGAGGGAAGGCTTTAAGGTGGCAATGACAATGGTTGGCCAACACCGCCACGAGGCTTCCCTTGCCATTGTCAAAGCTGGTTAACTAAAAGGCTTTCTCCCATCGTGGACTGTCAGGCTGAATTTGTCAGGTAGAAGAATCAATGAACTGATTAGCAATTGTTGAGTGGGGTGGTTTTGGAATTAGCAGTGCTATGATTTCCATGGTTTACTTTGTGCTTTTGAATGGAAAGAGCCGTGAGCAGGCCGAGTATAAATAGGAATAACTCCTAATTTCAGTGCTTAGATTTGTCCCAGGAGAGGTGTTGGCCCACTGTGCAGCAGAGATGATGTTGGAGTAGAAGGCTTTGAAATAAAGTTAATCCATTGCCCTTCCTTCCTGTATTCCTTTCTCTTTTCTCTTTTAATATTATTGATGAAGTGACCGAAATGGTATCTGGGCATATCTGAAAAATCAATGAAAAAATAAATCTTAAAAAAAAAAAATCAATTGTCCTGCAGTGTGGATTTAAATGTGACCTGGTTTTGCTGTACTGTGTATATACTACAGAAAGTACCTGGCTGTCAAGAGATATATTTTACTTTATTTCTTTCAATCGGATTACTGTAGGAGATAATTTCTTAAGAGAGGATGAGGCTGTTAATTTTAGTTTTTCCAGTAAAGGTCCCAAACCCAAGCTCCCTATGTCAGAACTCTTCTGAACTTTGGGGTCCTGCGAGGACTTCAAAGAGTTTCCTAATTGCTCTCAGCTCAGTAACAATTTAACCAGCTTGATCTAGATTTCTTTCTTGTCTGTTCTTCCTCAGCTTTGTTCTCCTTTCCGACTGCATCCCTCAGACCTCTGTACAGTGTCTCATACTTTATGAGATTCCAACTTGGGATAATATCCCAGTTTCTTTGTCTTTAGCATTAATTCACCCCTACTACATGCAACCTCCCTCTGACTGCTGCCCAGGTTTGTTCCTGCTCACGATTGTCTCCTCTGCCCATACGTGGCTGCCAGCATTGCCCACCTTCTTCCATCCTGCACCACATCTGCTGTTTCCACACTCTCTGGCTGTTGCCTCTGAGTTCATCTCATAAAGATTTACCCGAGCCACAAAAAGGATGTTTCGTATAAAATAGAACAAAATTCAAAAGACATGAGATCTGCTGTGACTGCCACTGCTGATGGAAGCACATCAGGGAGGTCTTGGAACCCACGTGGAAATGTGTGGTTTCCATTATTTATTATTGATGGTGCAGATGTGCCCAGAAGCACACTGGTAAATCCCTGCTTAGGCAGCACTGCTCCGAGAGCACGTTCTTCACAGCAGGGTCTTTAATGAACATGAATTGCTTTGACCAAACCTGCATGTTTGATGAGGAACCAAAGGGTGCTTAACAGCTCTTGGGTGATGGTAGAGAACTGGCCAAGGATGGCTGGAGGGGTGCATTTTTAAATGCACAGGGAATGTGGTCTTTGCTTGACCAAAAGAGGTCCTGTGCATGCAGAGAGGAGCTGTGGCTGCCTGGTGACTCTGTTAAAAGGAGTTATCTATTGGATTTTTGCAGGATTGCAAGTACATCTCACAAGAGATTCCACTGCTGCAAGGGCACAATAAACACCAGTCACCATTTCTCCCATTTCCCCACTCTTCCTGACAGGCAAAGCAAGGCACAGAAGCAACATGTCCAGAGTTACCCAGTTCCAGGAGCCGAAGTCAGGTCTTCTGAGTGCAAGGGCAGCATTCACTTCACCAGTCCCACTGCCTGTAGGGATGTGACAACATAATTTAGCTGTTGTGTAATTTATTATGCCCTGCTATGTGTTCTACATTGCAGCAAGGCTGACCAAGTTTGTAATTCTAGTGTATATGATCAACATGCTGCTCATTTTTCCATTATCCGGGCAGTCTGTAATTCATCTCCCTCACTCGTGTCTCATACTGGAGCATTTCATTTCCATGACTGTGAATTATCAGCATCCAATCCTTGAAGGTATGATTGGAGATAATAGCCTAAAGTTTCCCAGGTGAATAATTACTTCAGCTGTCTGACTTGTGGCATCTTTGAGGGCCTTTTTTTCCCTTACAGAGGAAAGTGTTCAGTATTTTCTGACGACCGTGACCTTCTGCAGTGACTAAAACCTATTTTATTTGAACTCTTATTTAGGTAAAGTCTGTTGTTGTGTGTCCTTAGTTTAGTTCTCCAAAATGTTAATAAATGTATGACAGAAAAATGAGCAGTGTTTTTGCTACTCAACATTTTTTTGTTTGTTTGTTTGGTTTTTTCCCCAGGTTGCTGCCTGTAATGTGTATTTAGAAATAAGATTTTGCAAAACTGCCCACATCACTCTGGAGCATAAGCTCCTGTGAAAGCTTTTGGGAGCTGAGCTTCTTCATTTGGGTTTGTTTAAAAATCTTGTCCTTGTTGCCTGGCAGTCGCTGTTTACAACAGTCAGAACAAAACTACCAGCTTGAGATTCTGAAGGCATGAAGGCAATTACCTTCTCATTTTGCACTCAGAAGGAGTCATGTGCTTAATGAAGTCCCTTTTCTATCTTCAAAACTCTCCTCTAGCATAGAAACATGGTATTTTGTGCAAATATTTGTCCCAGTTCTACTCTCTGTACAGTGCAATAAATACCTGAGGCGATCTCTACTTGAATCCAGCCTCTCCAGGGCTTTTGACACAGCAGCATCCCCTAAATATGTGGTTAATCTTAATATCCTTGTCACAAATATGATTTATCCTGAGTGTAGAACCCGGGATGACACCTGCAGGACGCTTGGTGACGTGTGTTGAAGTACAATGAACCCTGTTCTTCAGTCAGCTGGTGGTCACTCCAGCTGCCTCGTGCAAAAGCTGGCTTTTAAGAGAAACGGTGCTTGGGAATTTGGTCCAGTGAAACAGAAGGCCAGGCTAATTTCTAGAAAGCAGGTGCTGTCAGGGGTTGTTTTATCTTCTCAGCCTGTGTGAGTTTCAAAAGAGCAATTTGTGAGTTTTAAGCATCCTCTGAAAGCACCCTGCGAGGCATCACTGAAGAGCACATTGAAATGCTGAACATATGGCGAGCGTGTTATTCTGCTACACTTTGCATGTGGCTGCTGTGTTTTCAGAGACTTCATTCACAGAATCATAGAATCACTGTGGTTGGAAAGGACCTCTAGGATCATCAAGTGCAACCTTCATCCTACGCAAGCCGAGAGCCGTTCGACTGGCCGCTGGCGTGCACGGTTGCTCCCTTCCTGTTCTTTGCATGCCCAACTCTGTGGCTGTAGTTAAAAGATGGGGCAGAGTTGAAAACAGGATGAACTGCACTCAGCCATCCACCCACAAGCTCTTCCTCCTGTTGGTGCAGGGAGCAGCGAGCAGAGTATGTCACTGGAAGGACAATGTGCATGGTCTGTCATCTGTGGACGTGAGAAGATTTAAAATGCTCCATTTCTATGGTTTAGGAAAGCTCAGCTGTTGTTGCTGGGGGGCTGTCAGGACTGGTGCAGGGTGTAGTAGGTCTCTCCACTGTTTCCCTTTCCTTCCTGGGTGCATCTGTTCAAAATTCATTCCTTCTGACCGTGCATCTTTGTTCTGTGACTTGTCACGTCCACTTATGTTGATCCCATACTTCCATTAATTTCAAGACAACATCCGTTGACATAACTGGACAGACATGTCACTGTAATTGGTCAAACCATCTCAGAAATGTGGGTATTTTTCCTGAAAGCAGCTGTTCAGGTTTGTTTTAAGAAAGTGGAAACAAGAAAACCACTTACCTTGATCTTGCAGGGATTTTTGACTAAGGGCTCTCATTAGGTTTAAGAAAAGTGGTTGACTACAAGGACTTACTCATGTATAATTTATTAGAACACGTTAAGGGTTTTATTTTCATTATCTTTTAAATACTTCAGCTTTTTATTGGCCTCCTGTAGAATTCATTATTTGTCAGAGTTAGATATTTCCTGGTTATGTTAAAAGTTTGAAGAAATGAGTTTGCTATGTCATAGCTAACTGGGTTTATTGTTACTTACAAACCAATACAGGTGTTTTCTTGCTCTTGCTTGGGTGAGGTGGTGCCATCAGGTCTTAAATACAGCTAAAGGTCCACTGACAAACCTTTTCTTTTGGGGGCATGACCCCAGGGAGCTGGAAAGAGCCCATAAACTTCTCTTAATGGTCATCAAATAGTCAGCTCTTGTAATGGTTTTTTATTACTGACCTATGGACTAGAATTTTCAACAGCAAGTGAGGCTTTTGAGCCCGTGACCTGACAAGTCTCTTGGATATAGCCTCCATAATTCTCAAGGTTCACTCTTTTAGAGGTGTGAAGTCAATGCAAATCCAGCTCGTAAAGGTCTGCCCCAGCATGGGCTTCAAAACCACTCTGGAGTGCTGGAGTGAATTATACTGACACGCTGGCAAGCTCTCCCCTCCCTCCCTCCCTCCCATCCCCACCCACCTAACAAAGAGAATCGTTAATTTTCATATGCCAGTTTGTGAACTGTGGTCTCCTGGGAGCTGCTACGGGCTCATTCCGTGGGAGCAGAAAGCCATGGGGTGGGCAGAGGGAAGAGTGAGTAGTGGGAGCTGGCTCAGCCCTTCCTTGCAGTAAAATCGGACGTGGTACCTGGACCCAGACCAAAGCATCGTGTGGGGAAGTGTTTGGCCTGTAGTGACACCACAGGCTGTAAGAGAACATCCCAAAGCAGTCCATTCTTTGGCTGTTTTTCATTCTTGCTTTTTTTTTGTTATATTCTGGCAGTTTCTGTCTACCCCAAATAGCCCCACCATCATTACTGCAACGAATGGAAACAAGCATCCCAAAAGTTGTACCCTTTGAAATCGATATTTGGAGTTGTGTCTACTTAGAATTAAAAGCAGAGTCACAAAAATGTATTAAAAAATACATTTTTTTTTTCTTTTTTCTTTCTTTTTGGCAAGAGCTAAGCCAGCAAGACAAGATTATAATGGAAAGACTAACTATTGTAATTGGGCATTGTATCGCAGTGCATGGTTTTAATTTACAAAACCAAGCAGGAATTCAATAACATAGATGTTGATATTGCTTTTAAAACACTTTCATGCCTGAAGGATAAGTAAATATCTTAAAAGAATTGGGGATTATTTCTCCTATGATACCTACAACAAAAGGAGGAACAGAAATGCTTGGGTTTCAGAAAAGCCCAGTATTGGTCAGGGAAGGCATCCTGCATCCCACACCACCCAGGGAGAGTTGTGGTGTGATGCAGAAGGAGGAGACTGAGGCAAAATGCTTCTCCATCACCCAGCAGAGCTCCCGTAGTCACACAGATAGATTCTTCTATAACCAGCCATTGAAAAATAAAAAAGCTTTTTTGAAAGCTGCATTGGAAAAGTAAACCATCATGAGCAGCATAGATCAGCAAATCTGAATGCTTGTGTTGGTATTTAGCAGGGGCATCGGTGTTTGAGCCACTTGGAGTTTCAGTTTCTGTCGTGGGTTGCCTTTGCACCACGCTCATCACCTCTGTGAAAGAACAGAGAGAGAGTGGGACAGTTAAGGCAGCTTTTTTTTTTCCTCCAAGATGAACTTTGAGGCCTGTGGTGCAGCCATTAAAGACAACCTCTACTGGACCATTCCCTTCTTCTCGTATGGTAAGATCCATAGCATTTGGTGAAGGGATGAGGTAAANGCTGCTGGGCCCCCTGCTCTGGGTGCCCCTGCTGGGTGGAGCAGGGGGGTGGCCCCAGAGCATCTCCAGAGGGTCCCTTCTGCCCCCCACCATTCTGATTCTATCTCAGTCTCAGTGAGGGGTACCAGCAGATGTAAATGGAGACCAAAATCCAAACCAGTTCAGTTTATCCAGCAGATTAACACCAACTTCTCTAACAAATGTGCCTCAGCCCCGCTGGTGACACGCACTCACATCCCTGTCACTGTTCCTGCTGCACCGCATCACTGCCCTCGCCGCGTGTCCATCACCTCCTGCGTGGCTTCCTCCACGCAGCTGAAGTGAGGATGATGGGCTGTGAAGCTGTCAGTGATGCGTTGGATGAACAAAGCTTGATATGACTAAATTAGCCCCCGTGTTGCTTAAATTAATGGTGCTGTGGGTGCTGACAAGCCAAGGTAAGCTGGGACAGCTCACCTTTTCTGAGCTGGAGCTCACCTCCTGCTTTTTAGGTCTGTGAACTGGAAAATTAATAAGAGGTTTTACAACCTCCTGTTGCACTTGGAGGGCTGGGTTATGCTTCTCAGAAATGCATGAGTGATATATTTAAGTTTATACTTTAAATATACGTCTTTCTTCAGAAGAACTTTTAAAGTCATGTTGATTTTTGCTATATGCTTTAAGTGCATAACTAATTTTACAGAATTATATGATATCTTTTTAGGTCAGTACTCTCTCAGAGCATCTTCAGAGCAGTGTGAGAACTCATTACTCCATGAGCTATTCTCTTGCACACATAAATCTACCTTCCAGGTTGCTTTTTGGTACCCTGATGGGCTACTACAGCATTTAATTTCTTTTTCAGTCCCAATGTACCTTAGTTTTAATTGGGAATAGTAAATTATCATGGTAATTTGAGATATTGTCGGGTAGAGATTTACAAACAGCAGGAGGTGATCAACACTGTTTGTAACTCACTGCTGGGAAAGAGGCCTGGGAAGATGATGGCATGAGGAAAACTGAAGAAAAGAGAATTATGTGTTGCATGTGAATTAGAAATGTGAAAGCTAGGAAAACAACTTATAAAGGCATCTGCTTTCTCCAAGGAAGGGGAATGCATCACAAACACACAAAGGAGAGAGGGAAATAACAAGCACAAGCTTGTCCTCACCCTCAACTGATTACCAATGCTTTGTCTAATGGCTTCCTGCATGATTTCATCTCTTCCACCAGTGATTATTTCAGTGACTCTCATGCCTAAATCTATACACATTTTCTGTCTTAAGTGAGAAAAAACTGTGAGTCTCAGTCCTAATTTTCTCTCATGTGCCCTTCACTCTGGCTTTCTAACTATTAATCTTTTTCTACCCTGCAAAAAAATAGCCACAGCTTATGGGGATGGCATGAAAAAGAAGGGCCCAACAGCCTCTTGTTAACGACACGTAGTCTGTTATTCCACCCACTCCTGCCATTCTTGTTTTTCTTTCTTCTGCTGCTCGACTAGAAGGGGATTAAACCTTTCAGCATTCTCCATTGATATCTGAGTAACAGCAATGCTGGATTTGCTTGTCATTCTTACACTTACATGGTTTTCTCCATCTCTTTGGACTCAATGATCTTTTGAGGTCCCTTCCAACTCTGAACATTCCGTGTCTCCTTTATATCACCCAATGTTTGGTCTCCACCTGCTTCTCGCATGCAGAAAATGCAAGGTCTGCCTTGCTGCCTGCAAAGCTCTGCTTTGTAGGTTTCCTTCTTCCAGTAATTTCCTAATGAACAAATACACGGGTGCTGGAAAAGCTTTGCTTGACTCCAGCTGCTGTCGTGAGTCTCTTACACCAGTCAGGATCTCCATAAAGGTTTGCTATTCTTCTCACTATCTCCTGAGATAATCCACATACAGCCTTTATCTTCTGGAAAGCATTTTTTGTTGAGACTATCAAAGGCTTTTTCAAAGTCAATAAAGTTAATGATGATGGGTGCACCATTCTGCTCTGAAACCTTCTTGTTTATCTTCTAGCTGCTTGCGTGTCTCTGATTTCATCTGCGATAAAATTATCCTCTTAGGAAGTTTTGTCTGATGCTGACAGTAAGTCTATGCTGCACCGATTGGTACAATCTGTCAGACCCCAGTAATTTGGCAGTTTGGCAATTAAAGCCTTTTTCCAGTCGCTTGTTACTTTCCTGCTTCTCCAGCTTCACTTGTTTAACAGCCTCGCAGCTGTTTTCTTCCACTGCGCTCTTTTGCCAGCACCAAATGACTTCTGCTGCAGCCTCCACCTTCCTGGAGAAGGCTCCTGCAGAGCTGCCAGGTCTGAGGGTAGTGCTGAGGGTGTTTTCTGTGCACACCGTTACCTGCACTGTTAGTCCTTAGGTGGTGGTGTGAACAGACTCTTGAACAAAATTCTCTCACTATTTTGCTAGTTCTTGATCGGTAATGTTGGATATTCCACAGCAAATTCTTCACTTCTAATTTTTTCCCCATTCATAACATTTTTTTTTCTCTTTTTTTTTTCTTAATACCCTCTTCTGTCTATTCATTGTCTTTTTTTTTAATTATTATTTTTTTCTTTCAAGTCAGTTTATTTTCTTTGTCTTTTTACTTGTAGCTGACACAGATTTGTTTGATCTCCTTGTTGCTGTGGAGGAGAAGCAGCAGGCTGCCTTAGCCTGGCACGGGAGGACACCAGTCCCAACTGGCACGGCATCTTCTCAGGGAACATGGACTTTATTCTGCTGAGCAGGCAATAGCTTGGGGGGCAGGGTAAAGAAGGAGATTTATTTGACTTTGCTTTCATTCTTATTTGATTAAACCATAGAAGTAAGATATACAACTAGGGGAAAGGTTTCCTGAGTGTAGTGAAAAATATTTTTGGCATGCATCAAAAAAAAAAAACAAGTGTCCAGAAAGTGCTGTCACTTAGAAGAGGCTTAGCTAAAAAGTAAATTGCCAAACAGAGAATTGGTTCTATTTTAGCTCAAGCCAGGCCAATGAGGAAATGTTTCTGCCCTTTCATCTCTGGGTGTTTTGCCACATTAAGATTTGCTTCTCCCCTGGAATCCATGCAGGGAGGAGTTTTACTCTGTGGGTGAATTTTCTCCATCCCAAATGATTCTCATGATCCCCAGGAGGCTGTGACCAACTTGGGCTTTCTCCTTCTTCTGCTGCTCCCTCGCAGTGAGTGGCAGTGGTGGAGTGTCTTCTCTGGTGGGCTTTTCCAGTTGTTCTGAGGTTTAGGGAAATTGTTATAACCTCCCTCTCCAGGGCTAATGGTGTAGATTCTTTTTGTGGGATTTCTTTATTGATATTAAAAAAAGACTTGGAAGCAGGACCCACGTTTATCTATTCACTGGCTATAAACAGGGGACAGGATCATACCTGCTTCTGTGCATTCAGCTCATGCCTGATGCTTCCAGTGGTCAAAAGCCACTCATAAAAATCAAGTTGGAATTTCCTTCCTATTTTAAGCTTGTACTAATAGTTCCTTGATTGCTGTTCTGGGTACCTGTGAATGCAAATGGGCAGTTAGACATTTTGATGCTTATTAGCATATGCTGGTCTACTAATTTCATGCAAATTGTTAAGCTTGTGTGGGAAGATTAGACAAATAGTAGCAGATGCATTTTTATATGCTGTGCTACGTGCTTGAGGTTTTTGGAAAAAATAGTTCCCTAGTGTGAGAAATTCAATATTTGAAATTCCTTTTCCATCCTTTTTTGAATACTTGGGAAGTAAAGTTTTGGTACAGCACTTACAGTAACTATGTCAGAGATGACCTGGGATCACTGTTAGGCAGAAACAAAGGCTGGCTTGAATGCAAAAACTCTACAGGATGGATCCTCTTCTAAAATAGCCACAGAATATATTTATTCTGGAATGAAAAATGAGAAAAGAAGAAACGTCTCTGAAAACTGCTTGGTATGGTACAGCAAGCCATTCTGGAAACAGTAATGATGGGAATGACACAGAAATATGTGCAGGAAAGTTCAAATATGAGCAGGGGGTGGTGGCAGGATGGTGCAGGGTGTCCTGGTGCTGTGGAAGTTGCTGTGTTTTGGGCAGTCTTTTGCCCTTGTCACTCATTATTTTGTTCATTTTGAAACTAAGCTCTTTTACCTGTCTTGCATTAGAAAGGCAACATAGGTCCCAAGGAATTCCAAAGTTAATGGTAAACCTAAACAAGTTTAAAAGCTACAGATCTAGGCACTGACACGAAAACAAAGACCCCACACTTTTCCTACTGCTAAAGCACAAGCTTCATAAAAATGCTGGTAGAAATACTTCACAGCAAGCAAACCCATCGTTTTTCTTCTGAAAAATACACACACAGTATCTAGGCAGATGCATCTTTGGTTTAAAATTATCCAACCAACCAAAAAATATAGAAGACAAGTCCTTAGAATGTTTGAAACCCTGGCTTGAGACAGTTGATTTGCAAGCAGGGAGAGGAGCTCTTTATTTGTCCTTTGACACAACGGCTTCTGCTGGAAGTGATGAGGGCTTAAATGTGGCTGAGGAGCAGATTTTGTCCAAAGTAGGTCAAGGGAAGAAAATCTTACTGTCTGCCTACAGCCCATCTCATCTCTGGAATAGGAGAGGCCAATGAGAAACATCAGCTTGTGGCCCAGCATCTACAGTTATTGTGCACTGTGTCTTCATTTGGATGCCACGCTCAGTTAATAACCAGATCTCCACCATACTTCTTTATTGCTTAGGCTGAAGGAGAAAGTAATTAAACTTAATAGGTATTGCCCTTGCTTTAAGGCCACTATACACCTAAAGTTGCCAGCAAAAGTAATTAATAGTAATAGAAGTCGTGAGTCCTAAACAAAGACATTTGTATGCCAAGTAATCTACAACATGTACCTTTTGGAACAAATTATTTATATACTTACCACCCTTATGAACATAAACTTCCTGCTCCGTGGGGTTCATTCTCTCTCTAATTTGTAGGAAATGTTCTTTTTTTTTGTGTCTCTGAATGGCACTTATTTTCTCTGAAGAAAAGCTCTAAGTTCCCCATGAATTCGAGTGTAAAAAAAAAGATTAACCTTTAATTTGAATGCACACGAGAATTTAAAATATATATTTCTATGTTGCAAATCCTGACGATGCTGGACAAGCACTGGGCATAGCTAATTGACCATATGGCTCTTTGATATTCACAGCGAGGGGAGATTTGTGTTATCATTAGAAATATGATGATGTCAACACCTTAACGCAGCATCAATATCAGCTCAGCAAAGGCATGAGCACAGTTAGCTGAGCTCCTCAGGAAAGCTCTCAGTACCATGTCCAGATGTAGCTATATGATCTTTGAATCATGATGGACAAGGTTTTGCTTGGAATTAGTGTCGTGTTTTCTCATCGTAAATAATTTTCTACTCACCTGCCAGTCAAGCTTGGCTTGGTTGGGTGCTGCATGGGAACAGATCAATTGCTGCATAGAAATAAGACAGAAATTACTTCTAATTGTTTTCTGGGGGAGCCATTAGATCATCCACGTGAAACCTAAGCCTGTACAACCTTGATGTATTTCCATGAATAACCCGTTTCAATACTTCAGTGACCCAATTATTTTCGTTCGTAAAAAATGAACAAGTAACTTCAACTCTCGCCAGCTTCCCAAGGACAAAAACCCGAGTCCCTACATCTACTCCCTCTACTGTCAGAACGATGTCAAACGACCTGTCTGCCAGCTGCACAACTCCATCCTCAGCTTGCCTTGCTAGTGCTGAGGAAAAGAGGAGCAGCACCAAGTCGAGTCGTGGAATGAGAGGAGAGGAAAACTCTTCTCTGCAGCTCTGAAGCTGGGCTTAGAAACTCTTAAGTGGCAGAAAGTGCAACATCTGCCTTGGGTTACAAACTTTAATCAGTGCCAGGGAAACTGTATGTTTGCTTTCGAGTTCTTCCAACACTAGATTGTCATTAGAACTTTTCCATAACGTACCAAACATCCCCGTGTGTGTGTTTGCTACTGCTGTATTTTGCCCTTAGGCCAACTCAACGAGCTCAGCTGAATGAGCTTTACACACAAACAAGGTTTGGTTTCTTTTTCAGCCACTGGGTACATTTTAGGTCCTACTTGTAGTCCCTGGGTCTTGTAATTTCTTCCTAATACTTCCGTGTCCTTCTTGAAGTGTGAACCCAGACACCAAACAAAATATTCAATGGTAGTTTTGCTAATGTTGCTTTAGGAGGTGATGCTACCAGAGTGTGATGCTTCCTGCCTGTTGAGGTTTCCAGGGCTCTGAGTAGGGACAGTCAAGCCCCCACCAGAGAAAATATAGTGACAAATGTCCTTAATGTTATTTGAGGTAATATGTTTACTCTGTGCAGATATTGACAAAAAGGCCATTAAAAGTTACTAGACATCAAGCAGGTTACTGAAGGAAAGCAAAGACCTATTGATTTCTTGCTTTACAAATATGCTATTTATTCTATTTAGCAGTTACAGTTTTGCTGCGGTATCTCTTAGAAGGGCAATTATCAAACCAGTGGAATTCATTAGGTGGCCAGGAAAATCCTATGAAGATTTGTATGAGGAGAAGGAAAGGAGGGAGGGAGCAGCCCTAGGGGTGCTGAGGACTGTCTCTTCCTTTCAGCTGTGGGGAAGGGATTTATCAGCAGTGGGCCAGGGCTGGGTTCCATCATCTCTCTATGATGTCCCAGAGCCTCATTCAGACCTATTACTGTGAAAGGCCCTGCTCATGGGCATGGAACAGTGTCCTTATTTATCCACGCACTTGTGGGTGGGTATGTGTACCCTCACTGTTTATGAGAAAAAAAACAAACCCAAAACTTTCAAGAAATACCCTGCTGAGCAGGACATGATATCATCTTCATTTTCTGCTTTTCATCTGACAGCGCCGCAGCGGAGTCCGTTCTTGTTTTATTCTTCCATCTCTTTTCCCCTGTATCTCAGCACTGAAGCTCAGTTTCAGATTGTCTTTGCAGCATATTCTCTCTTTCTCTCCTTTTCAAGAAGTTGATGATCTCCTATACCACTATTTTTGTCTTTTGAACCCTGAAACAGGCATGAGAAAGATTTAATATGACGTCTTGTTGCTCTTGGTTTTTTGTACTGAGCAGGAAGATGGAATCAAACCAGCATTTCTAATGTCACAATTCAGTGAAATATGTAACAGATGCTCCCAGAGGCTACTCTATGCACAGTCCCATGGAAAGCTCTCCAGATCTCTTTGGAGATTATAAAGCAGTGGAGATGGAAAGGACTAATCTTGAATGACCGGGCTGCTGGGATATACATCAGCCTAAAACTGATGGAAAGTCATGGACGCAATCTTGATTTGTTCAGGAGGCAAAAGGTCTCAAGAGAAAGGAAATGAAACGTGAACCTCATTCTGCTGGCAGGGATCCACCAGCTCTGCCCCACGGCTGCCCCTGCACTCTCTGACCCCACCTCCAGCTCTGCAGCAATCCACCTCGCCGCTGCTCTCACCGTTTGTTTTCTGCTTAGCTGACCAATGTCTCTCAAGTTCCTTCGTAATGTAGTCTAATCCTTTCATTTTTAAAGACTTGTCTCTTTATTAAGTTGCTAATTGGCTTTAATAATTCAGACCTTTGTTCTGTCTCTGTTCCTGATGTCTGACAGGTTGTTTCATTGCCTCTTCTCCCCTTTCATCCTCTTCTGGGGTCTTTGTGTCTCTGCCCTCCCTCTTCCACTTTTCCTCAGAGCCTGAAAAAAATTGACCCTTCTTTTAATATCTCTGCTGGCATTTCACTTAATGATCCTATTACACCTTCTCGAAGCCCTTTTCACTCATGATTCTCAGGGCTTTATCATTATCAATTAATTTCCAAACACCTCGATTTTATCATGCAGATTTTACACATGGGTAAACTGGGGCATGAAGAAGTCAGGCAGTGCTCAGCATCACAGGCAGAAGTAGCACAGCTTAAAAAGTGGCACGATCTTCAGTGCTGCCAAGCATCTCCAGCTCCTCTAGGCTTCGTTTGTAGCTCTAAGTGGTAAAAATCAAGGCAGAGGAGATTTAATAGCCATGCACTCATCCAATTCCTGTGTATTGATGGGAACGAAGCATCTCTGTTGGTCTGTGCACTTACAAAATGCATAGCTGAAGTTAGCAGACTATTAAACTGAGTACTTCAGAGATGAGCTAAAGAGTGCAGGATAATATTTAAGTTCCTGAGACAAATACCAGTGTCCCGAGCACCCAGTGACATAAACATTTAAGCATCAGGAAAGCTACACTTACTGTATCATTTTGGTCTCTCCTGCTTTATGTCATTCAAAGTAACTTGAACACATTTATCACGACTGAGCTGAAATTTCCCACTTTGGTACCAAATCCTTTAATGGCTTTTTCATGTGACCAGCACTTCAGGGGGCTTGTTTTGATGTTCAATAAGAAGGGCATGTAAATCTAAGTGCCTTGCTTCTGACTCTTACTTATTCTTTTAAATTGAATTAATGAGTTTCCATGTCAATACAAATTAGATAAATAGCTGGAAGAATTTGTTAGCCTGTTTCTGGTGTTTTGGTTTGATGGGTTTTTTTTTTAGTTTCCTAGACTTGATTATGCATTTGTTGACAGAGGGAAGGGAAAGGAAAAAAAAAAATCCATCACAATTATGCACATTTTGCTGCAAGGCTTGAAAGGGCAATTTGGAAATCAGATGATAAAGCAGTTAAGCAGATATATTAAAAAATGGCAAGGAAACAAAATTCCTGCTTTTAAACTGTCAAGCAAGTGCTTCTGCATTTGCTCTGTGTATGTCATCCAATTACACAGTAAAAGAATCTCCATCTCCTAAAATGTCCAGCTAATATCCGGAGATGACCATGAGGGATTTTCCTCCAATCCGTTCTGGACCAGACAGGATGGAGTATGGTGGGTTGGTTATTGCAAGAGGTTTGAGCAGAAGTCAGGACTGTTCCCTCAGTCCTCCCCTGCTTGAATGCAGTGACAAAGCTCATGGTGGTTAACTGCAGGAGGTCAGGGGCACTAAGACAACGCAACCCATGCTGAAGTGATGCTGTAGAGCAAGAGGTGAGCAGGGAAGAGGCCCCCGCTTTGTGATGTTGGATGCTGAGGAGAAGCGAGGAACAGGCAGAGTTTTTCCATCGCAGTTAAAAGGAGAAAAAAAAGTGGCCAGCCAGCTTTATTCTCACACTTTCAAATAACTACTTATTTGCAAATAGTCAGCACTTGCCTATTAAAAAGTAATATGCGGCAAATCTTGTCCCAGTGTGGCACTCGGATAATGAGCTCGTTCACCAGAGGTTTCATATTGTGGTCAGGGAAAACGCTCCTCAATTAGGACTTTTCTGCAGGAGGAGAAGGAAGTTCATGAAAATTAATTCGTCTCTCTGATCGTTACCCCTTCTGACCATTTATAGTGCATGACACTCCTACTGACAGCAGATTTTTCTCCTGAGCTTTCTTTAGCTCCTTCTGTGGAACTTCCCCCCCCAGTTTCAAAGCTTGTTTTCAAGGTCTAACGAGGAGGGTGGCAGTATCTGAGCCAAACCCTACACTTGGAATCACTCAATGGAAAAGACATGTGCCCATTCATGCATATTTGATACAGCACTTCTAAAAATAAAAGGACTTTTTAATCTAAGAACAGCGCGTTTTCCAGTTTGAGTCAGAAATAGTTCAGATGACACTGCTCTTCTGAGCTGTCTTCATGCACCTTTGACTGCAGGGTACGTTTCCTAAGCAGTACCTATGAAAGAGAGGGCAAAAGTTGATTGTCTGCTTTTTTTTTTCCAGCGGTACTTTAGGATGTTGGGGGTAGCCTGAAGGGAATGAAGGATGGTGTAGGTCCTACAAGATAAAGTTGAAGGACACAGCAGAGGCAAGGAAAATAGGCATAAAAGGACCTGCTTTCTCGTTTTTCAGGAGTGGAGCAGAGGCTTCCCCTATGAGATCAGGTTTTCTTCCCCGGGCTGCTCTGAGCCTTTGTCTCTCAGAGCTTAAGGAACTGGCAGGGGGCAGCTCTGCTGCGTTTCCAGGCGGTGCCAGGCAGATGCCTTCATGTCTGCAGGTTGTAGCCCTGCCCCACCACAGCTCGCTGCTGAGCTCCGGGATATGTAATAATTAAAAGAATTTATCTCCTCTTCCCAGGATCCTGCCTACCACGGCAGAAAAACATTCCTAATAAAATGATCTCAATGAAACGGGAAGGCAAAGGGAAAGCTTTATCTGCTCAGTGTTCCTCCACAAGGCAGAGATGCCACTTGTCTGGGTGGAAGTGAGCATCACTTGTCTGGACATCAGAAGCTCAGGATGAAACTCTGGATTAAAATGAATTCATAAAGCAAGCTGAATTAGGAGCTGGAGCCATCATTTCCACGGTGTAGGATACTCTGTCACTATGGGGTGTTTCTCACTCTGCATGTATGTGCAACCTTCTGGTTTTCTCTCTCCCCATTTCCCCTCGATTGGTGGGGATCTTGCCATCTGCCTCAGCCCACGGAAGAGGCACCCCTGCACCCTTGCACTTGCCATCCCTGTAATGATGGCTTCTGCTATGATCCTTTTCCTCCGTGCACTCTTAATGTGTCTGCTCATCCCAAATCCCCTTCGCCTGCAAAAAGGCAGAGGGCTGAGCTGTGCCTTTGTGTGCACAAACAATGAATGCAGATAATTTCTGGTAACTGTCGCTTCTTTTGCTTTGTTTTCTTCTTTTTTTTGTTTCTTTTTTTTTTTCCCATTTGGCTCATTTCACCTGGAATCTCGGTTAAGCCTCTGCTCTTGGTGATTCCACTGCAGAGCTCTATAAACCAAAGAAAAAATAAAATAAAATAAAAAAATTCATTTCTAGGAGCTAGCCAGAGCAGCAGAGTTGAGAGAATGTGATCCTGGAATGACGGGTGTGCAGTTTAGAAGGTTGCTAGAGAGGGCTGTAAATTATGCCATGTGTGGTTCATCCATTATATAGATAAAACTGTGAAGGAGAGTGGTTTGTCAGGAAAGATAAGAAAAGAGGGACTGAACCTAGATATATATTCTGTGCTGATGATCTGGTCGTTTTTAGAAGGGAGAGGAGTCACTCGTAGAAACCACTTAATAAATTTAATGACTATTGGAAGGGACAGGATAAAAGAGAGCAAGGATAAAATGTTAAGTATGCCTGCAATTGCAAAATCAGTGCCACTTCTCTTTAAGTTTGTTAATGATTGTAGGTGTTGTCTAGAAATAAAGCTCAGGTGGAAGAGGATGGGGTTACCTTCCTCTCACCAAAGGGGGAAAGGGTCCTTTTTCAGAGCTGGATTTGGGGCATCACCCAGAGAGGGGTCATGTGCAGGGGACAGTGACTGGGGTGGTTTTTCTTCACTGAGTTGCTCCGTGGCTTTTGGTGAGGGGAAGGTCCATTGGGAAAAGAATAAAGGGAACCTCACCAGATAAAAAAAAATAGACAAAAAAAAGAGAGATGGGGAGGAGGAGAGGGCTGAAATGTGCAGTTGTCATCAGGTCTTGGTTATTTATAGAGCTCATGAAGCTGAATACTTTTATTACTCCTGTCAGGTCACTGCATTTTGGACCAGATGTGCTCTGCCACCTCCCAAACATCTGGAGTGACTTTCCAGCAGAGCAAAGCTCACCCGGGCTGTTCAACACACAAAGCCTCACAGCTCCCGAGTCTCACAGAAGAATTCAATGGGCATTTTTTTCATTAACAGAAAATGTGTCTGAGAAAATTCACCTCTGCTACAAATCTGCATGACTCTGCTCAAATTACATCAATTTACATCCTCGGTCAATTTGGGCTATTATTTGATTTTATAAATTGTATCGAGAGAGTATTTTTTTTTTTAAATTAAAGGTGAGCATTTTCCTGGACTGTATTGCTGCCAGAAAGCTCTCACCCTGCAAAGTTTACCTTTCATTTGTTCCTTGTGTAATAACCCATTAGGTCTGCTGAGAAATACCATGTTTCTTACGCAATGTCAACACCTACTTCCATTTACTCTTTCTCTTCAGAAAACACAGCATGAATCCCAGATGCTGCAGCATGCTGGTGTCCTTGACCCACTGGAGTGCTAAAAGAAAGTAATTAAAGGAAACAAATTGATGAGGTTTTAAAGCTGGTAAAATGCACAGCTTTTTGTTTCCTTTTTTCCCGTTGCAGGGGTGAAGCTCACAAGGCAAAATGACGTTGAAGGGTTTCCAGCTGGGTCATAGATGCTCTGTCGGTACTTCCTGAAGTCCAGAGCTTTGAATAATTTTGGGAATGCCAAAGTTTTACTTCTCAGATTGACTTTTAACAGTTTGCATCAAACAGACCTCTGAGATTTCCTCTGTTACTAAATCATTTTCTCCGTTGAGTGAGGAGACAGGCAGGGTTAAATGGGAAGATCTCATCTAACATTTTTATCTAGGACGTTTACCAACAGAATCTACCCATAATTTGTTTTCATCTCTAACCCCTATCCTCGGATGAAAATCTACTGTACTTTTGTGGAATGTATCAAAGTCATGAGATGCATTTCAGATACTTGAATAATTCAAGTCCTGACGTGCACTACAGCTCCTATTTCCCTGATATAGTAACAGGGACGTTACGCTGTTAGTTTTAAATGATTTATTCCCTTGTGTTAATAAAACAATGATTCCAAAAGACTCTTCTAGTCTCCTTTAGTTAAATCTTGAGTGCTCTACCAAGTTTTCACAGTACCAGCTGCAAATAAATCCAATGCAAACACATGCTTTGGGGGGTTCTTTAAAAAGATAGTCTTGCCTGAAAGGTTTCTTAACCAGTAAGACTGATGATAGGTGCAAAATAACTTTCAAAGAGCTGCAAAACACAAAGTTTCAACTAGAATTAATGTTTCTGGTAGGAATTTTGGGGTTTATCTTCCTTTATTTTACTTTTTAGCTAAATAAATAGAGGAGGGGGTCAACATCAATCAGCTTTTCTCAACGTTGAAACTGCTGTGTACATTTTTACTGTATGAGATCTGGGGAGTCTTACTGGGCCCAGAAAACACATTAAATCCCCTGAAGCTTTTCCCATCACAAGGGTTACTCAAAACATCTAGAAAAGTTCTACAAATCCCTTAATTGGATTGATGCTTTTCAGCTTTCTTTCTAACTGATAACTGGATACTTTTGACTGCTGTTGCTGTGGCTTGATGGGCACTCAGCTGAATGAGCTGCTCCTGGGTGGAGGGGCTTGGGACAGCTGCTGCTGGGGAGGTCATCAGGGATATGAGCAGTGGGAAGAGAGGAGGCTACTTGATAAAAGGGGAGTTGCCGAGGTAGGAGGGTGCTAGGGCCTTGTACTGGAACTAAAAGCCTTTGTAGAAGTTGTTAAGTGAGGGGGAAAAGAAGGTCAGCTGTGACTTTTTCTTGAGCTGGAGCATTTTGTTGGGGAACTACAGTCTGCTGTGCTGGGATGCTTGGGAAGTGGAGCAATTTCTGGAGATGGAGGAGTTCAGGTGAGTCCTGGGGATTTTTATGTAGGGAGAGGCTGCGTGAATGAAATGAGCCCTGAGAGCTGCCAAGCACCAAGCAACTGTGAACGAAATAGGTGTGTGGTTAGAGATGCAGAAACCCAAGGGCTGGGGTGGCAGCTGGAAAGCAGCCTGCTTTGT
>VWZY01011577.1:0-23834 GCA_013399075.1 Chloroceryle aenea | reverse complement strand
GCAGGAGAGGTGTGCTGAGGCCTCCTTCCTGATCCTGTCTTGTGTGCCCTTGGCTGGTGAAAGGTTTTTACCAGTCTCAGGCAGCTCCTGGCAGAGACCTGGTGGCACTGAGTGGGAAGCCAGTTTAACCCTGCTCCTGCTGCATATGTGAGCAGAGTTTTCTAGTCTCACTCTGTAATGTGCTGTTTGGTCAGGCTGAAGTAGGTCCAGGCTTTGGAGATGGCTCCTGGACAGTTGACTCAGTGCAAAGCAGTTCCCTTTTTCAATGTCAGAGACCTCTTATTGCAACCCCTTAACTCTGCAGAATCATAGCACTTCTGCCCCTGACCTCCTGTGCCACGTGTGCTGAGAGGCTGTTGGAGGACTGAGCTAGAGGTGATTTGCCAGAAGAGATAATGGAATGGGGATGGAGCCTCTTCCATCCATGACTCTACCCATATTTTGGGTAGGGAATAAATATTGCAGACCCCTCTGTTATAAAAATGCTTTATTACCATTAATAAGACTAACTACATCTGTGGAGGAGTTGTTAGAGCTAAATAATAGGTGTTCAAACTGCCATAATACCAGTCAAAGGGGACTTTCAAGTGTTGGAGTACAAAGTAAAGCAGCTGGTATGTAGGCACTTCAAAAAGTGACACTTGGGTACCTTACATAGGTTTTGAGGTTGGTATTTAAGGAGGGTGGCCTGTGTNGGGACTTTCAAGTTTTGGAGCACAAAGCTGGTGTGTAGGCACTTCAAAAAGTGACACTTGGGTACCTTACATAGGTTTTGAGGTTGGTATTTAAGGAGGGTGGCCTGTGTAACTTGCTCCAAAGTCAACACGTAAGTCAGCGAGGCAATTCAGAGCAGACCCCAAGAGTCTCCTCTGCTTGGCCCAAGCAATGTCATCTCCACCCCATTCGGGACTTGTTCTAAATTAAGTGTTAGAAATTTGATATTTGTAATGTATAATTTATGTTTTTAATATGATTTAAAAGCTGAAACGTTACTTCCACTGAAGTCTGGGGATGAGAAACTCCCTTGAGCGCTTAAGCAGTTAACTTTGAACAGAATGTATGTCGTGAAGAAGAACCAAATTGCGTCAATTTAATTCCCAGGTCACTGCCTTCTCCTGGTTCAACCAAAGTAGCACAGAGTGTGTTTATAGAATTTTCTCCAGTTCATTTGTTCATGAGTTTATTTTGGATTTGAGCCCACAAAAATCCCAGTAGAATGTGAACTTGGCTTTTGCAGCTTTTCTGTTGAATTCCTGTTCTTTTTAGGGCAGGTAGAAGGAAGCTGTTAGTCACAGACCTTAAGACACATCAGCAAATGGAATATTAAATATACTTAAATGGAATATTAAATGTACTTAAAGACCCTCCCAAAACTGGTGGAGGAGGGTGTTGCTTCATGCAGCAGGTCAGAGTAAGGCAAAAATACTTCTGAGTGAAAGCCCAAAAGGACAACAGCTGTAGCACAATGTGCCATGTCACTGGGGTCCACCACTCCACTGATGGCCATTAAGTCAAATTGCAGAGTTTGCTCTGTAGATTGCTCTGTAGATATTTTCCATTTCCTAACAATCACTTATTTTCCACCATACTTGGCCAGGACCACTGGCCTGNTCCAACCTCAGTGATTCTGTGATACTTCTTTCTTTTTTCTCTCTTCTCACATAGTAATGAACTATTAGAGAAAGAAAAGACTGTCACTCATCCTGCCCCTTTGTAACCTGCCTGGATATGCCTCCCACTGCTGTAGGAAATACAAGCATGTGAGGAACCAAAAACCTGCCCAGACTGTGGCTATTTCCAGTGGGCAGTGATGCATTTCAGCCAGCCCTACTAAGGCTCTGGAGCCCAGCACATGAGATGTCATTAAATTTTTCATTGCCAGGGAAAGTAGCAAAGAGCACTGACTTAAACTAAATTATCTTTATTTTCCTAACTGAAAAATAATGGCAGATACTTGAAAGAAAAGCAGCTCGGGTTAACTGTTAAAGGAGAAAAATCTTTAGATCTAATTCTGTCCCATCATTTTGGAAAAGCCCGAGGTCAAGACTTTAGGCATTTTCCCCAGCAATGAAAGCTTCTGAAGGCTGTGCTTCTCTCTCTGATATTTTTGCTTTCCTAATTAAAACCCCAGCACTGAAGTGTTAAGTACAGGAGTGATTAAATCTGCATGTTGGGACCCCGTGTGCGAGTGCTGTGGTGTTTTGGCAGACATTGTACATTGGCCTGGGGGTTCCCAGGTGTTGCCTGATGGAACAAGTCATCAAAGGATCTGACAGACGGGTCTTCATGAATTTTACAGGATGTTCTTGTGGCCAAGGACAGACCTGATAAAAATAGGAAGGATGGTTGTAATCAAGGTCTCGCAGATGAATGGAGAACTACAGCTCTAATAAGCATTAAAATTCCTTCTCTCTTTCTTCTACACAGGGTTTAGGTTAAAGGTTTTCACTCAAGAATCTCAAAATACCTTTTTTCCTTCCCAATTTTCAAGATACTTGGGAGTACTGTGAGATGGCTTCAGTCTGGATTAAATCCTACAGACCCAAATGTGGTGACTGAAGTTTAGGAAAGGATGATTTAACAGAAGGTAATAGATTAGGATTTGTAGATTAAATCTTCAGTTTGGGCACACACACCTCATGTCTGGTCAGTCTGCTTGCTCCCTTTTTGCTAAAATAGGACAGATGTTTTCACTTGGCAGGGGTGGTATTAAGAGAACAAAACCCAATAACTGTGGGTGTCCCCCATGATAGCAACTCTTCCCCTGTTTGGGCAGCAGGTTGGGCTTCATGAGCTAGAGAAGTGGTCACCTGATTCCTTTCCCTTAATTTCACCATATGCAAGAAAAGGGGTATTTGAATGACATGCTGAACAGGAAAACAGTGATGGTGCTTGTTCTTCTGCCTCCCCTTTAAATATTTCTCCTTTAAATCTATATATATTTACTTTCACTTTCCTTCTAGTTTGTCGTGTGTGTGCATTGAAATGTTAGGAAGCAGTTGTGCAAGGTGTGTGACAGGTTGGAGAGAGGTAGAAATGATTGACTGCTGAAGCGAAGTAAGAAATGTATGGACTCTAGGAAGGTTTTCTGCTGATGCACACCTATGCTGGAAGAAAAATGTCACAGATGCATCCACATTCACATTGAGTGATTATCTCAATTTTTATACATTTATGTACATCCAAGCTGTTGAATTGAGAAGAATTCCAAGGAACTGACATGCTCATTTTTAAGTACAGGTTTTTAACCATCTTGGCTGTTGGGAATAGCTCCAAACCAAGTAAATATTTATTGAAGTCTCTGAATCACAAAGATAAATAACCCAGAATTGAATATTTTAAGTCAGTCTTATGACTTTTGATGTAGTCTTGTGATTTTGGGGAATGGGAAGGGGGGAGATGATGCAGAATTTTTTCACTTCTGATGCTCTCAGTATTGGCAGACAGGAACAATATTTCCTCCTGGGCAGTAACATTTGTCACGGATGGGTGTTCAGATCCAGGTGTTTAGGCTTTGCTGCTTGCAGGCAGCAGATCAAAAAGCCCCTTTCTCAGTGCTGAGATAGGTTTGCATGCAGTGGGCTTTGGTACATCCACACCTTGAGAGCTACAAGCAAGGAATTCTTCATTTCATCCCTTAAGGGCTGCCAGTGTGCTCATAGTCATCTCAACAACCGTGTCCGTGCGGATCCCTGTATCTTAGGAAACCCAAACTGGACTGTGCAATATCTGTTGTTCTTTTGGGGCAAGGACAGCTTGTTTGGTAGGTGTGTGTAAAGACTTGCATTCTGTAGAAGGCATCTGCAGTGCTTTCTCTGCCCGGGTTGGCTGTTGCTTTACATTGGCTGAGCTGCACTCAAGTGCAGTGTTGAGGGAAGGAGGCAGCAATATTCCCCTTTCTACTGGGGAGAAAATTGATACTGGGAAAGGGAAACCCCCTTCCCTGGGTGGCTCCATATTCTTTAGTATTTGAGGATTTTAATTTATTTTTTCCATGAGGCACTTAGTTTTCAGTGTTACTCTTAGTCCTTAAGTAATTCTTCTTGCGTGTTCAACTCCGCTACCTTATTTTCCATATGCTAATGAAATTTGGGCTGTTTGTAACAGTTGCCTAATCAAACTTTGAAACATCTGTGTATTTAATGAGTAGTACTGGAAGTCTTAACTATTCAGTATGGCTGGATGATGAAAACATTTAATTTTCTCAGTAAGATATATACAAGTCAAAGCTTCTCTTAGAGCAGTGCAATTAAACCCCAGCAGTCCAGTTCTCCCAGACAAAACACTTGGTTTCGTTTTTGAATGTACATCTTCAATGAAGAAAGCTGAGGCAACCAAAAACTAATCACAGACAAGGAACTGGCTTTAAAATTCATCATCAGCCTTGTACACAGAGCTACTTGGTATGGCAGATAAGATGCAGGCTTAATGCAAGGGGAGGGTCTGGTAATTGTGACACCTTCCTGTTTCTTTTGTGTCTTTTCAGAGTCAGTCCTGCCATCCCCTAATTTTCCTTGTTTCTATGGTAATGTTTGACCATTACCATGGAGCAGCCAGTTGTGTTTCTCTTATCTGAGTGGTTATGTTCTCCATGTGAGCTGATTGGTTTAGCTGAAATATCTTCTTTCTGTAGCCATCTTTTGCTTTTCCTGTAAAATGAATTAAATGTGCATTTTAATGATCAGGGCTGCTTTTTTTGTCTTGCTTAATGTTGATTGTGCACTTGAATTCTAACAAGTACCACTTCACAACCTGCCACATCACTTTTTGAACTCCAGATGGTCCTGACCTTGTGTCCCAGTGGTGGGTGGCTGTGGTCAGGTGCCTGGGCTGCTGTCCCATTCTGCCCAGGAGAGCCAAAGCTGCAAAGGATGAGATCATCTGATAGTAGAATTCCTGAGAAATCCCAGGAAGATAGAAGGGAGAAAAGATGAAAATAGAGGTGCAGGGCAGTACAGGAAAGTGGAAAGCAAAGGAGCAGCATGGACAGTTTTTTGCTTGGATTTTCTATCTCCTGAAACATTCTGCAGGCTTCACAATTTCATAAATCAGAGGTTTCAAATATAATCTCTTCAGGCAAGAGAAGCAGACAGAGGGGGTTTCTGTGTGACTGTAAATCAGGCTGGTGGCAGGAGCAGTGGTGAGCAGCTGGCGGGTCTTTGGGAGACCAGATCAGTTGGGTAGGAGCTGAATTTCCTTTTGGAGCCCAACTTCAATCACCAAGGGACGTATTCAAAGGCACAGATTGCAGCTATGCTCTGAACTGAGATTTGTGCCTTTGAAAACGTCCTTCCTAAATTTCACTGCAATCTCCTAGCAGCTCAGGAGACACTTCATAGTCTCCTTTTATGCTTACCCCCAGGTAAACATGGGGGAGAAACACCTTTCATTTCTGGAGATGATTGTGAAATGAGGCCACAGGATACCCAAGGCTTGTAACCAGGATCTCTTGCTGATTAGAGAGGAAAGAATTTCATTAATGGTACCTGGCCATCATCATTAATTGATGAGGGACATGTGTGGACTGAGCAGGTCCATGTGGCATCCAGACCTCCGCTACCTGTAGCATCCCTGACCCACCAGCACCTGGGGGGCTGAATGACTGGGAAATATGGCTGGTCACTCTTACTGGGAAGGATAAATACTAACTGGCAGAAATTAGGATGTAGGAATTTAACTAGGAGTCTATTCCATCTAAATCTTTAAATATGCATTTATATACTACTGAAATAAAATTGCTCTATTTAGGGATTATGTTTTTTTTCCTTTTCTGTCCAAGTTGAAACACTGGAGAAACTTTAAAAGAATTTATTCAACAGTTTCACATTATGAGAATATACCAAAGTGGTTTCAGTCCCCAAAGAGGCAAATTTCCAAAGCAAAGAAGATAACACAGACCTAAAGTAATTACTAATAGCCAGCAAATATGTAGGATTGCCTGTCAGGCAGTGAAGAGATGGTAATGTTTGATGTAGCTTTCTGTATCAATTAATTGCATGGCTGCTATCACGTGGCTGGACCTGATGATCTGCAGGGTCTTTTCCAAGCTAAATGACTCCATATACAACTATGAAACCCACAGAATATAGAAGAACAAGTAGCTTAATTTCTGAAGAGAAAGTCAGGGTAATTTTAATAAAACTTGGAGACTTAGAGTGAAAGAAGGTAATGGAACAAGAACCTTCTGGAGTGTGCCACTTCCCCAAAGAAATCTGAATTTCCCCACACCCGTGACCCATTTTTCTCCTCAAAAAATGAATGTTGAGACTGATACCAGAGTCATGTTTTTGCCTGGGAGTACTGGCCAGCAGCACACATTTGGGCTTCCCTGTACTAACTCAACCCTGAGAAAAGAGCAATTAGCAAATGTTGCAGCAAAAAGAGCTCAAAGTGAGGGAGGACACCAAACCCCCACTTCATTCCCAAGAATGAGGCTGTTCCCTCAGCAGTTGGTACAGCTCAGCACTGCTGCCAGCAGGAGTTAATTCCAGATGTGAAGGGCTGTCCTAGCTATAAAAGATGGAAGATTACTGCAGAATGTCAATGGGGTTTAAATCAAGGAAGCTGTATTTGCAAGAAAAATCTATCTTAACGACTAGCATCAAGTAACATATGGTCTTGGAGTTGTCAATAAGAGGCATCTGAGCTCCCTTTTGGGAATATTCTACGAAGCTACTAATTGTTGATGAGGAGAAGTGGTAGGTCTTTTGATTGAAGTGATTACAATAATCTTGTGATGGAGAAATTCCCCATTTGCTACAAGTCCTTCAGACCATGTCCCACTTCTGCCATTATTGTAAGAGCAACTATTTATTGCACTGAGGGGGGGGTTGGTGTTTTATGGATCACAGCACTTGAACCAAACCTCCTGTATTGCAGCGTGCACTGTAATCACTGAGGACCAGCACGGATAGTCCCCCTTTTCTGTCTCTATTCCTCCTTCTCCTGCTTCTCTTGGAGTGTCTCGTTTTCATTATAATGCAAATTAAAAAACTATTTCCAAGACCTTGAAATGGTTTCCTGAAACGAATCTTTGTTTTCCAGCCAGTCTAAATCAAAGCCCTAAGTCAGGCTGGGTTTCTGTAGTGTTCTTTGGGGCTGATTTTAGTTGTCTCTAAGGCGACGTTGCAAAGACCCCCTCAAAGTGCTGGATGTTTCAAACACCACTCACTCTTGCTGGGAGACCAGAATGTTTGAAAGGCTTTGGCAATTTTATCTGATCCTTCTCCTGCTGAATTATGTGCCCTTGATTTACATACATTTACCATAGACCGTCACTAAAAATAGGAGTTGCTTCTTGGATTTTCTCCAGAGACTTCACTTCCTAGGAATATGTGAAGTTCCATGTGAATATCTCTGCATTTGGTCTCCTCTCAAGTTCACTCCTTACCTGCAGCTTTGCCACTGAAGTTTGTGTCAGTTGCTGACACCATGATATTTTTTTTCCAAGGTTTAAGATGACAAAAAGCAGCTTCGTCTCCCTTCCCAGTCCCATCGTTTGATGCACAATTAAGCAGAGCTAAAACTGGAAGTTATTTCTGAAAAGACAGCAGAAGGAGGCTGCTCAGTCCCCTGGTTCCCTCCAGTCATGGAGTGACAGTTTCAGCAGTGAACTTAATCCATGTTTAATCCAATCTTCCCAAGCTAAATATTTCTTTTGATGCTTCAAGAGAAAAAATACGTCACTTTCCCTAATTCTTTTTGTCAGGGGAATATATCATCTGGACATGAAGCCCTTTCTCAGAAGGCCTCTATCACCTTTTCTCACCTTTCTCTTTGTCTCAGTGCCCAGCTGGAAGAAGCTACATTGACAGGTCTGTGGTAAACGGGCATCAGGATGGTGCTTCTAGAACTCTGTAGATGATTCTAGTTCTGAAATACTGATGGTTGCCTAAGTCTTAAGGAAATGGACTGTTTACAATGATCCGAGTGGTAATGAATTGCCCTCTCCAAGGAAGGTAGCTCACCTCTGGAGAATCATTGCTGCTTCCACTGAACTCCTTTGGAAACTCGGATCTGGGTGGTACCCCCAGTCTGAAACAGTGATGATGTATAGTGATAGCTGCCACTTGGAATGTTTTCTTGTTGGAAACGCTAATAAACTATGTTTTACTGTTTCCTTTCTTTTGTTTCTTTTTTTTTTCCTGTTTTGGGCTTGGTTTGGTTTGTACTGGTTTTGTGGTTTATTTGGATTTTTTGCCTCTGTGGTGCTTTTCTCTTTTGCCTTTTCGCTCTTGACTCTGTTGGATGGAAAGAGAAAGGGATGATGGATTTTTCTCACAGTTCTCCAGCACGTTGTGGTTGCTGATCTGTTCTCAGCTTGGGTATTCCCAAGTTTCCTAGCTGTCCTGTTCAGATCAAGTGCATCGCAGAAATAGCTGAGAATATAATATGGAAATACAGATAGTTAATTCAGGGCAAGCAGTAGCCCTGATGGTGTTAGGTGCTGTGTTGGCCAATGGTTGGGTGGTATTCTCAATGCTCCCAGGTAAACCACACAGCAGGAGCTGTGGAAATGATGCTGGCTTGCTCACCAGTGGCTTCTTTGGTCAGATTTGCATTTTCTTCCCCCTGCCTTGCTGCTGTGGTTGTACAACTTATACCAAGGGAGCAGTAATGCTGCTTTCTGGCCCTGAAAGATTAGGGTTTCTCCTCCAAGCTGAAGGAAAGCCAGCTCCCCAGCAGTTCTTTGTTCTGATCTAGGTGTAGAATGAAGCAGCATCCAGAATTACATGCTAGTTTATTTGCAATCAAGCCTTTTGTATCTTAAAAATAAAGCCATATGATGCTTAGGAATTTGGTGGGATTTATTCATGCCTAACCAACTCTCCACCCATAAGTAGCTACTTTGTGTATTGAACTTTTCCTCTCACAATTGCACAAGTGCAAATGAACCCCATATTTACCCCAACCAGCCAAACCAGCGGTGTGTTCGTGGCATTAATATGTTTTGACCTCGACCTGCCACCAGGGTTTTGTTATTTAGAGTCAATGTCAGCATGCTGACATTTAGATTTGACTTGCTTTGGTCACTGTTTGCTCTTTATTGATCAAACCTGTTGCGCTGTGGATAGGTTAGTCTCCTAAACTCTATATTGTATTATTAGTAGTGATAAGAGAGCATCCGTTGGTGCTATTACTGATATACATCTTTAGCCCATTAAAATGCAAATTTTAAGGTGTGCAGCAGATAGAAATCTCTGCACCTTAAAGCACTGAAAAGGCTGGCTAATTATGACTCCAACTATTTTTCAGATAAGTGAGCAGTAAGTCATTATAAAATCCGTAATGTGAATCCTTTTATTTCCCTTGTCCCCTGACTATTGAGCTGCAGATTATCTCATAAGGCAGTTTCTTGTTTCCAGAATAAGTGCCCAAGAGTTTATTCATTACTCTAAATTTGAAAGCAAATAGAGCTATGAAAACCAGCCCATAGTGCCTGTTGTTTGCCTAAAGCTAGAGGAACATATGCAGCCCAAAGATGTCCAGCTCGTGTCAACGAGACCAAAGATCAAGGTCTGTGGGGTTTTTTACTGTGTAGCTATGGGATGGCTCTTCTGTTTGCAGAAGTGATTTTTGAGTAGTCCTGTATCTTCTAGCTCATGGCTCACTGAGAACCTAGAGATTTATGCCATTAAATATAACTCCAGGACAGACCTGACTTCTTATCCAGCAGAGAGCTGCTCTCTGAGGACAGATCCTCTCGGATGTTGCCTCAAACCCTTCCGTACACAGCACCCCATGGTCTCCAATGGTGCAAAACTCCTGGGGAAATTCCTGCCCTGAGTACTTAGCTCTGAACTATTACACCAGCATCTGCAAGCGTATCAACAAAATAATAAGGTTTTATCATAATTGAGAAAGAGAAATTGCCCAGATCGTTTGTGCAATGGCATTTATATACGCTTGAGCCTCAACGTCAATCTTCTGTACGTGTGAATACTCAGTGGGCAAAGCGTTCTATAGATTTCATTTCATCTGAATTTACTTTTCCTCCAGAAGTGTCTCTTGATCTGGTTGGTCTGATATATTTTTTTTTTTTACAGTCATTCCTGTTTGAACATGGATGGCCCCGTTGTGTTTCAGTCTACAGCATGAATGCAGTTGCTGTGATTAAATAGAGAGGGGAAAAATCCGATCTTCTACTTTGCAACTTATGATCTTCTGATTTAATGTGACATTTATGATGATCATTTTTCTCTCTTTTTATTTTTTTTTTCCCCAGGTTTTGACTTTTTGGCCGAGAGATTAACTCTGTGTGTGTGTGTGTTAAGCCAGAAATAAGCCCTTGGCAATATGGCAGAGTAGCTTTGTAATAAAGCAGGTCTCAATATTTGTTCCAAACCTAAGAGGAAACTTTTCTTTGAGTTAAAGTTTAGTTAACTTTCCCCATGTCGATTTTTCTTTGACTCTATTTGAAGAGTCCACCTCCAGCTGGCTTTTGAGACACAACCAAGATCTTTGAAAGATCAGCAGCTACATTAAAGGAAGAACAGAGAGCGGTTCCAATGCAGCAGGTTAAATAGGAAAGTCTATGTCAGGAGCTTTAATTACAAAAATGACACTGGATGGCTACCCTGATGTACTTTGTGTTACTTGTATGCAGAGCCAGAGAAAGGAAAACCACATAACCTCCGAGCAGGGTACCAGCAGGCAGAGATTTATAAATGGCTCTTCTTGTTCCAGCTCCCACTGAATGTGGGGCACAGAAGGAAGCAGCCCCAAACCCCTCTTTGCGGTGGGGATGGGGCACTGCCTGTCATCAGGCAGGGTTTGGGGTCCTCTTCCACAGAAGTATTGTCCCTGCCACGGGGATTTGGTGGGAGCTGGAAGGCAGCAGGCGAATGCTCCTTGACCACAGAATGTTTGAACTCATCCCACAAAGGCAAATCTAGTTCCTGGGAGAGGGCTCTTTAGCTCATTGGAAGGACAGAGGGAGGGCTGGAGGGAGAAAGAGTTTGTGTTAAAAAAAAAGAGAAAAGTTCTGGTTTTGAGGCATTTTCTAAATGTAATTGGACAAGCACAGCTCCCTCGGTGTCTGCTGCTGGAGACTTTACAAGCTGAGAACTAAACATTGTTTTTTACCCAAGATCCCCTAAATGAGTCCAGCTGCTGGCTCGCCTGCGGGGCCGTGTGTCCCAGCCTTCTGTGCCACCTTATGGAATGGGGGGTTTTATTCTTAATTCCCTATCAAACAAAGGCATAGAATCCTGGATGGCAAGGGGATATAAAAGCCTTTGCAGATTCAAAAAGAGGTGGTGGGGGGGAACAAACCAAGCCATCCAGACCTCAGGTCCATTTGTGCAGGGTGACTGGTTGTGTGTCTCTTCCCCAGCTTGCACGTGGGCATTGCCTGGAGCCTCTGGCTGTGGGAGTGCATGGGCTGCCACCAGTTCAGGATCTCTCCCTCCACTGTTTTTTTGGGAGCATTTGACTTTCAGATTTGATGTGCCTGGCTTGAATCCTGTTTTCCAAGGCAAGCCTTCGGCGCAGATTCATTCTAGGGTGAGGGTGGCATTTCTCTTTGTGTTAAGCTATAGTGGAAGGGAGACAGGATAATGCAGCCAAAATTGGCTTTTTATGCCCCTGGCCACTTCAGATCAATGAGAAGATCTATGGAAACCCTCAGCCTGGAGAAAATAAAGCAAAACAAAGGGGAAAAAAGAAAATCCTTCTCCTGAGTGATCGTTTAAACCCCTCTGACAGCCCTGGAAATGGAATTTCACTTTCTCCTCCTCAAGTCCAGCCCAGATTGTTTACTCTTATCTGCAATCTTGTCTTTGCTAGTTTTTCACCTTGAGTTAATTGATTGATTGCCACAAGGTAGGTAGTTAACACACTCGCAAACCCATCTGTCTGGGTGCTCCCCAAACATTTATTGCAATGCTGTTACCCTGAGCCACGTCCCAGCACGAGCACTGGGGACACAGAAAAACCTGTAGCATCCTCTTACCCCTTGGTCTGCATCAGTATAATATCCATAAATGGTTGGGTTGTTGGGGTTTTTGGGGTTTTTTTTTTGAGATATCACAAAATATTAGGGCTGAATTTGTGTCAAGGGAAGTTAAGGTGACTTCTCCCCTTAGATCAAGTCTCTGTAACTTTAATATCTGAGGTGAACCTTAGCGGGGCCCAAGCCACATGTTAATTCTGCTTCCCATAGTGGAGATGGGTTGAAACTATACAGTAACTGTACAGCACAGACAAGAGGCTAGAGGAGCATCTTTAAATTAAAACTATAAGTTTAACTAGGTCTTAGCAGAAAGCAATTACCCAGGCTGAAATCTGACCCAGCCGTCAGGATTAATACGCCATCCTTCTTGCAGAAAATGCCTTTGTATATTTAGATTTCACGAGCAGATAGAGGCTGGGGTTTATATCTCAAGAGGAAGAGACAAATAGTAAATAGCAGTAGCTCCAGCAGTTGGCTTATTACAGAAAACTATTAAGATGTCATCCTTTGTATGGCCAGTGCCACAATTCCCATCACCTCCCTGGCAGTCCAGAGCCTGATTCCAGACGTGGTTAGCACCTTTGCCTCGTCCATCTCTGACGTTTGCATTCGTAATTTAAAGCATCTTGCCCACAGACCATTTTTTTTTCTCTTCCATAATTTGTTGTGCCTGCATAATAGTATATATTCTTATTCAATCTTTTACATATAAATGAGTTTTATTGAATAAATGTTGCCATTGTCCATTCTCCACACCATATTTTAGCTCCGTAACTTTAGTGAGTTTATGATTCCTCTTCGATTCTATTGCAGTAACAAGTTTGTTTATTGCTTTTTAAATCTCCTGCACTGACACTGTGTAAAAATAAGGACGTGGTTAAATTCTTTATAGTTCCAGAGGGTTTGTTGTTGTTCTTTTTTAAAGTTTCACATTTCCATAGCCTTGGCTGATCAGTGTCACAAATCAAACCCGGGGTGCTGTGGCGAGCTGGGTCTGAGCTCGTGGCAAGTTACTGGCAAACACTGTGTAAGTGTTTTCATCTAGTTCTAGTGTGTTACTCGTCTGTGTAAATCTGAGCTGGGAATCAACGGAGGTCTGTGGCTGGCTGTAGTTGAAGATTTTCTGAGTAAGCCAACTTTTTGTCTTCTTTTTTTTGTCCTCTTGCATGACAGAGGCTGTTTTTGTGTATATATGAAATGTTAAGACCAAAGCAGCTTGGGTTTGAACAGGCTTGTCAACCACTACTAGTGACAGAAACTAATTACACAGCCAGTCTCGGGGCTAATACACCTACAAACAGTGTAACTGCAACAAGAGATTTCTGCAAACATTCCAAATAAAATGGAAAACCACAGGTCCTAATCCTCCCCTTCCTTCAGTCAACAGGAGGTTTGCCTTTCAGTGCCGCAGGTTGTGCTTCTTGTGGTGGTGTGTGACAGCCCAGCACCAGCTCGGAGAGCAGGGCAGGAGCAAAATGGGAAGAGCAAGGTGTGTTGCTCTATTTACTGGCTGGTGGAGTTGAGGATGGGGCTGGTGTGGAGTCCTTGTGTGCTGCTGGGACCAATCCTGTATGGTGGTGGGAGCAAGGGCAGCTCTTTTTTGGAGAAGACAAATGTTGCTCTAGCTTTGGGTGTCCTGTGCTGGAGGCTAACAGGCTTTAGATGCTTCCAGGATCATTGAATCATCAAGTTTCAGTTTCAAGTTAAGGAAAATGTGATTTGTCACAGTTTTTCTAATGCAGAAAGGGATTTTAAAAGTAATGGTGTAGTGACAAAAGCAGTACTTGTGTAAATACAGAAACATAGAGATGTCTGGGTTGATGACCTTGAAAGGTCCCTTCTGAGTCCAGCCCCCCTGCTGAGAGCAGGGACATCCTCAGCTAGAGCAGGGTGCTCAGAGCATGTTGAGTGTGTTCTGAGTGTAGCTCAGGCTTTAACATGGAGCCTTGTAATAGCCAAAATGTTAATTAATAAAGGAAAATGAGCGACTTGGGCATGTGGAAACCTTTCAAGCAGTCTTTTCAATAGCATAACAAACCCACCTCCTTCCTTCTCATTTTTGGGGTGGTAAATGGGGGACGTTTCCATCCCTTTGACTGCCACACTTGAAATGGGGGCTACTTTTTGGCTTCTGAAAAGGATCTTTGTGGCTATTTGGCTCTTTCATTTATGAGCTCTTCTCTTCCAAGGGTAGAAACGCTCTTCCCTGCTAAAGGTGGTTATTGAACTCCTCTTGTACAGTGCAGCCTTTGCTGCAAAGCTTTACCTGATGGGGTCAAGAGAGAGGACAGCAGATAAAAAATGAATCGCAGCCCCTCCGTTGCCAGGTAATTCAGTGTATTAAGGAAATGGAGGGATTTCCATGGGAGTGAAATGGCAACTAAATACCTGTTGACACTGATGGCAGGACTCCCACGGCCTCTGCCGGTGTGAGAGGCCGGCTGTAATTCAGTTGCCGCCAAATTGCCGCTGCTGTTTCGGAGAAGGTTAGTGAGGTGAGTTTATTACCAGCCCAGTAATAGGGAGGAATTCAGGGGAAGAGGACGAGTTCCAGGGTGAGATGAAATAGCAGAATGAGTCGGTCCCTCTCCCTCAGCTGGGGAGGGAATGAGCAACATGGAGGCTGGGCCCCATTCCTGGCTGCCGTGGTCTGTCGGAGAGGGGGAAACAAATTAACTCTGGCAACAAGGCAGAGGTGAGTTTCTTCCTCAGCCTCCCAAGGCACAGGAGAAGCAGGAGCCGACCTGCAGCTTGTGGCTGCTCCCTGGGCTGAATGCTAATTTTACCACAGCAATTCGGGGAGGTTTTTTTCAGATGCTGAGCTTGGTTTTGTTTTATGTGACTTAGCTGCAAAAATGAGGGTACTATGTTATACAGTTCTGGGTTGGATTCGGGTCTTCAGAATGAAACAAAGTGCATTTAAAGGCTGGGTTTTTTTATGGTTTTGGGTTTTTTTTCATTTTTAACTGTAAGATAGAGATGCTAGTCTAACTTTTATATCACTTGCTGCACTATCTGCATTGCTCCCAGCTTTAAGTGTCGTGGCGAACATCTGACACACGTTTCATTCTTCCTATCATGCAGTATTTCAAACAAACAAAAAACCAAACCAAACCCCCAAACCCAACAAAAAAACACCAGTAAATTCTTTGCATAATGTATGGGCTGCTTTCCATGGAGTAAAATTGTGCTGTGCTTCAGGGAACAGCTTCTGCCTGCCGCTCAGCGATACAGCCCTGCTCTCAAACCCGCTCTGTTGCTCCCCGGTGAAATGTTTCATGTCTGTAAATGTGGTGATGTTTTATGTGGTCCACGCTCAGCCTATGATCTCAACGGCTCCCCAGCTGCTGCTTTTTGGTGTCTTTCCTAGAGATAAAGCTGCGAGTGAAGCCCTTGCAGATGGATCCTGCTGAGCTGTGAGGCTGCGAGGCTTGGCTGGGAGTGACTGCAGGGAGCCCAGCATGGACTGGGAACCATTCCCCAGGAAATCTGCAGGGAATATGATTAGGTGGTGAGTCCAGGGTGAGTTGTGTGCTGTCACAGTCAGCCTAGTTTAACTAAGGAGGTTATCCTGAGAGTGCAGCCCCAGCTTTGTGCCTGCTGTAGGGATGCAGTGAGGGTGCAGCCATGGGTAGGGTGGGCAGGGAGCCCCATTCAGGGCTGTGGGGCTGCAGTAGCATCCCAGGGACTTCTGAACTGGCTGTCTTCTAAGAGAAGAATGACATTGGAATTAGTCCTACAGAGACTACAGCTGCTAGGAGGATACTTATTTGCAGTGTGGGTATAACCATATTTTGGAGCTGGCGAATGATGTTAAGGCAAATACTCCAGGGGTCAGGCCTAATTAAGATGTTGGTATCGGATTCTAAACTAATTATGCAGGGAAAGTGAACTCTACATCATGACGTGCAGGTTGCTGCACCCAAAGGTAAGGTGTGGTGATTTGGACAGTGGAAGGAGACTTGTTCCATAACACACACGTCGTGCCCAAGTCTGAACTGAGCAGCAAGAAACAGAGGGGCTGGGGCAGTCCCAGGCACTTAGTTGCAAAAGCTAATTGAAAAGTGACTTATTTTTGAGGACACAGGGGAGGAGGATATTCCATAAGGGGAGAATGAGGCCATATCCATCAGATGCCTTGTTCATTGTAAATAATTCACTCTGCAGTAGCTGTGTGGTGAGGGCACCCTGCAGCTGCTCTGCTGAGCACCTCGGAGCATGGCAGGCTCCTGCATCGCTCCTCACCACTCCCAGCACCAAAACCAGGGCACAGTGTTGAAATGGGCCCTTCTGCCAGCCCTTCCTCCAGCTTCCAGCAGTTATTTACATTTTGGTGATGCTTCTGCTGTTGTAGAAATGCACCAAATATCCTCTCTTGAGCCACAAGAGAAACATTTCTGAGAAGCAGCATTTAATAGATACTCTTGATACCATGGACACTGGTGGCCAGATGCACTGAACCAATGAGGAGGTCTCAACTGGTCTTGCTTAAGCCAAAGGACAGAAAGCCAAGGTAGAAATTTTAAGTGTCTTTGAGGATGTAAAAGGCTGCTACAGGAACAATGGGTGTAATCTGTTTTCCCTCATGTCAAGAGGCAACAGGCTTGTAGTGAAGAAGACCCAGGTTGGATGTTGGGGAACATCTTTTCTAACATTAAAGATAGGATATGGTGGGAATGTCTAGTTTTAAAGACCATCACCCTCTCCATGCAATTCATTTTACACAGCTTCAAAACCAGGTTAGACAAACATCTGTGGCTACAACCTTGTGACAGCCATGGAAACTGTTTTGCTACTGCAACAACTCCTCCTGCTCTGGCTTCACCTGATCCTCCCTCCCAAGGCCCTTCTCCTTATACAAATTTCCCACAGCTCCTCTTTGTAAATAAATAACAATGATTTAAGAAGGCGGTTTGAGTCTTGCCTGCAGGTTGTGGTACAGAATGGTAACTTCTGAAGCTGTCATTTTACCAGGGACTTTTCAAATCCTAGCGACGTTTCATTTAAGGCAACAAATTTTCTCCTCAAACCAGTCAAATTTGGGAGTTATTCAGTAACTTATTTGAACTCTCTGTTCTTCAACGATTCCCGGTAGACAAGACAGCTTCCTACAAATGGAGAGCAGGACACTGCGTCCTGGTTTCATAGAGGCAGCCTGTGTCACTTAGCAAGCTGTCCTTGTTGGTTTTCATCAGGGCATTAAAATGACCTAATTTTCTCCTGCTTTGCTATTACCCTCCCTCCCTCGCTTGTAGGTATTGGTGATATTTAAAGGCATCCTTCTTTGCAGAATGTCACCTGCTAAGACATTAAGACAGCTTGTGGAAACTGCTCATAGAGAAAAGTATCAAAAAAAGAGGTTTCTTGACCAAGCAAGGCAGGTTTCTGTAGGTAGCCTGAGCTGCTCGTGCCTGTGCTGTGTCGGGCTCGCTGCTTTCCAGAAAGAAATGCCTTGTGAACAGGAAAGTGGTTTTGGGAGATGAAATAGAGTTGTGGGTAACAACAGAGGTTGTCATCATCACGTCTTGGGACCTCGTCCAAGACGGGAGGAAAAAAAAGCCAACCCTGATTCTAGTGCTGCATAACAAATGCAGTATAATCAGAACCTATTATAATCCAGTTCTGCTTGAAATTCAAGTGGTTTGGACTGGAGTTCATTTTGTAGATGCCTCTGAATGAAGTTAATGTGTTCCCTACTTCCCCTTCCCCCTTCGTCTATACTGTAACTTAATGAATAACAGGCTTAATCACTCTGCTATCAAGATAGCCTTTTTACAGCCATGCAAATGTTCTTTGGTATATAATTTGTACATGCTTCACTCATCTATTATCATTGTTCTTTCTAAATGAGAAAATGCAAATGTTACACCAAGGGCCCCATCTTCATAGCTTACCGAATATAATTCCTGACAGCAACATGAAGCTGTTTAGCATAATTTTCCTGTTAATAAACTGCCAATTACAGTAATTTAGTTCTTAGCTTCCAAAGACCAAAAGGTATATGATGATTTCCAGCGCCCTCCCAATTAATGTTTCAGTTTATTATTTTGGTATGTCTGAGAAAACAGCAAAATGGGAAGGACTCTGTTGTTTAAAGACAATACTAATGCAATTTCCTTTCACACATTCAGAAGCTTTTCTCATCTGAGAGGTAAGATGCAATTTTGTGGGTACGGACCCCTCCCTTTCACAGGCATCTTTGTACGTGTAGAACACTGTGAACAGCATCAGAGAGATCTGTATTGCACATGAATGTGAGTCAGCTTGAAAAACGACCAAATTAAGCTTGAAAATGCTCTTGGAAACACCTGCCAGCAATGAAAAACTCTTCCCCCACCCCTCCCTTCCTAGAAACTTCTGTTTGTTGTTCAAACGCTTCCCAAACTCAGATGGTTACATAGCACTTTTAATAAAGTCAGTGGGAAATCCTGTAAAGGGGGGTGAGGAGAGAGAATATTTAAGGAAATGTTTATAGTTGCTGGAAAAGATTCAGAATTATTATATTTAGAAGCAATTATGCTTTGAGCAGCTCTTCACGTACAGTGCTTTGTGTTCAGATCTCTTCCCAACCGTTCTTAGTAAAGGGAATTTGTATGAAAACAGAATCCTTGTTTCTTAAGTTTATCTGCTCTTCCTGCTTATTTCCCACTCCCTGTTCCACCTGCTCCTGGAATCATCATTCTCTCTGCTATAATCCAGTAATTCCTCATGTAAGTCAGATTGATTTGCAACTGAGGAGTAAGCAATAGAGGGATCTCAGGAACTCAAGGTCCTACTCAAAGGAGCTGTTCACATGTCTTGGTTTGGGTACTTTGTTCCCCCCTTGTTGGAAGTAGCTCAAGAACCTGTCCAGCTGTGCAGCTGGAGAAGAGCAGCCTGAGAGGGGAGCTGAGCAATGCTGATCAGTAGCTAAAGGGCCCTTAAGNCCCCTGCTCTGGGTGCCCCTGCTGGGTGGAGCAGGGGGGGTGGCACCAGGTGATCCCCAGAGGTCCCTTCTGCCCCCCACCATGCTGGGATTCCGTGACAATCCCACATGATCCAGTCACTGTAGCAAGCCATGCTCTTTGCAGGGAAATTGCAGTNCTCTGGGTGCCCCTGCTGGGTGGAGCAGGGGGGGTGGCACCAGGTGATCCCCAGAGGTCCCTTCTGCCCCCCACCATGCTGGGATTCCGTGACAATCCCACATGATCCAGTCACTGTAGCAAGCCATGCTCTTTGCAGGGAAAATGCAGTAGCTTTGAGGAAAACCAAAGAAAGAAAACCCAACAAAACAAACAAACAAAAAATCCAAAGCACAAAAATACCAACCAAGTGAGCTCGCTTGGGGACTTTATTCAAACAGAGCGTGCTCTCTTAAGCTGTTTGCGTGTCTTTCAAGTTGTTGATGGTGTTCCCCTGCTTGGCCAACTCCTCCCCAGCGCAATGCCTCAGGCAAGGGCTCAAACCAGAGAGGTTCTTCCAAGGCTTTGAAAGCTAAATTGAAACAAAGTTATTGAAGTTATTAAACTTTAAGAAGGTGCGAGTGCGTGTGCCAGCTAGTTACTTTTTGATAAGTAGATGCTATTAATAGCACTTGAAAAAAAAACCCTCAAATCCAGTGCTGCTGTATAGGTATTCAAGATACTTTTGACTATTATGAGATTAATGGAGATGGGGCAGTTTGGAACTGATACATTAATTTTAATCACTTAGCTCAGTTTGTATTAATGAGAGAGAAGTGGGCGAAGCCTATAGAAAGGCAAGAGGGTATAGAAACCTTAAAGGCATACGTGGCCATTAGGCATTTTTGAGTTAGAAACTTATTGCTCAGCCCTGAAAATAACTGACAACTGAATTTATCAGATGGCCACATCCAGCACGTAGGGTACTGCTGCAGTATTTATAGCAGAGGCAACGCCACTGTTCTATTAGGTTAAGCAAATTCTGAAATAAATCTGGGGAGGGGAATAATTGTATTTCTTCCCACTGGAGACTCTCAAATGTGTGTATTGGGAGCGTGCTGGGGAATATTTGCTTGTGCTTTTACTGGGAATGTGGGTTTGACTGTTACTTTCTTCTGTTGTTTAATATACACACTTGGGTGTTTGGTTGGAGCTGAACGACTCGGATTAATCATATCACTTTTCAAGTGCCTTTGGTATCAGTTTATTTATAGACTAGAGGTGTAGGGTTCTATAGTATTTCCTGGCTGGCTTCGAAGCTGGCAAGTGCTTTTCTGTTCTAGCCTGACCTCTCTCTGCTGTAAGCTCATCACTATAGCCTGAGGCTGCAGAAGCCTGACAAGGGGCTGCCCTGGAACTGGTGTCAAGTTATTAAATGGTTGAAGAAAAGAGCTTCACCCCCTCAAATCTGCCCGGGGGCACCACCTCTCTGCCTACGCTCTCGTCTGTGCCTTCCCAGCCCGAGAACTGGGAGCCCTGCCTTAGACACTGTTAAGGTTGTACCCTGTGCAGGGCAGGATGAAGTGCTGCTGTCACCCTGTTGGGTTTGTGCTTTGCTCCTCACGCAGCCCGGAGGTGATTTTAATGTGATGGGATGGATGAGCTTTCATCAGGAGGAAGCCTACAAATGTTTGTAGCTATAATTAGGGAATGTGTTAATATTCATATTAACCCGATTGATGTCAAGGCTTGGTTAGGCAGAAAGATGATTTTTTCTCTTTTCCCCAAGTGACTGCAACAGATGATCCATTTACTTTGGAATGGGAGTTATAAGGAGTGCAAATTTCTGATCATTCCTTTAACCAGTGAACAAATGGTTTGGTGCATCTTCAGAGGTTTCTAGTGATGGAAGAAACCCCAAAAATCATAGAGTCAGACTGGTTTGAGTGGGAAGGAACCTTTAAAGCTCATCTAATCCAACCCCTGTGCAGGGAGCAGGGACATCTGCAACCAGAGCAGGGTGCTCAGAGCCCTGGACAACGTCACCTGGGATGNGTCCCCTGGTATGGTGCCAGGGATTGAGCATCTACCACCTTTCTGGGCAACCTCGCCAGGCTCTCACCACTCTCAGTGTAAAAAATGTCTTCCTTCTCTCCAGTCTAAATCTCCACCTTTTATTTTAAAAGCATCACCCCTTGTCTTATCACAACAAGCCCTGCTCCAAAATCTGTCCCCATCTTTCTGGCAGGCCCCTTGAAGTCCTGAAAGGCCACAATAAGGTGAGGATGTGTGCTACACATGGGCTATTTTTATGCTATAGAAAGGACCACAGTACAGTCTGGGTAGACAGACCCTGTGCCACCACCATGCTCTGTCCCAGCACCAGGCTGTGTCACTGCCCCAAAGCAAAGCTTGCTGACACTGCCATCTTTATCTGCTATCAGTTGTAGAACGTGTCTGTCCCTCTGAAAGGACAAGATCATTTGGGTGACAGACACTGGAATGGGCTGCCCAGAGAGGTGGTGGAGGCCCCATCCCTGGGGTCATTCAAGGTCAGGCTGGATGGGGCTCTGAGCACCCTGCTCTAGGTAGAGATGTCCCTTCTTGTGTAGGGAGGTTGGACCAGATGACATCTAGAGGACCCTTTCAGCCTAAAGCATCCTATGATTCAAAAGTGGGAGCAGAAGATCCCCATCAAAAGCTAGGCTGGTTATACCAGGGCACCCATCCAGGTAGATCATTCAGGACCCAGGCTGATATTTGCACAGTGTCGAGCTGTCCTTGGGTCAATGCTCTTTCTGACATCTCCATACCCTCTTCCACTGCTCCATGAAGGTGTGCCCTTGCTGACCTAACCAAGCAATAAAGAAATCTGTTCTCTTTTTAATGCAATTCTAGGAGAAAATGGCCACTTTTCAGAAATAAAATGGTTTCTGCTAAAGGTTTCCCCAGTACAGATGCCCTAGTGATGCAGCTGTAGCTGTGCTGTGTGGCTCTTCACAATGCAAAGTTTCTGACCTAAAGAAGAGCCTGTGTGCCCAAAAGTTTTGGGGTTTTTTTGTGTTCTTCAGCTGCATTTACTGGTTTCATAAAAGATCATAGCTCTCCATGCAAACCTTGCTGTCTATACCATGAATTAAACTGCTGTGTCCAAAAGGACTTGATGGTGACCTTGAAAACCTGTTTAATATTAGGCAGACTGAGGAATATATATAGAATATATCCCAGGGTGAATCATGTTTTGCTTGTACTCAAGCAAACAGTTTTTAGTACAATCAAAGGCCGAAAATTAGCTCTGAGTAGATGCAAGAGCCACAATGACACTTACTGGACAGCACTTTGTCCCATGGTTATTTATGTATTAGTTGAAGCCACAGTAATATTGAAGTCACCCTCAACTGAACATACAACAGTTTGTATTTTGACACCACTTCATAAACATTAATGAATTAAGCTGAAGTAAACACTTCTTTAATATCCACCTTTCCTGAACTGATCTGCAAAGGCAGATTAAAGGCAATGAGGAGCACATTGCAGTTCAAACACATAAACCTCCCCCCCATTGCCTATGCTGAGCTTGAGGAGGACAAAAAGCTTGAACCTCCCATCTGCTGCAGACCCATTAAGGGAAGTATCACAAGCAGCTTTTATGTGCCCTGTCATTTGGACATGATACATAATGCGGGGGAAGGAGAAGGGTCAGGATCAAAACACAGTTCAAAAGGACCTTGCAGAGCTCAGTCAATTTGGATTTAGAGTGATAGAAAAGATCTGTGCTTATGTGCTGGAAAAAAAAAGAAAATTATACCTCAAGCTAATCTACCTCGCTGGTTAGTTGTCAAAATTTGGGTGATGCCACCTTCAGGGATTATATTGATGTAAAAATAACCCAAGCTGTGAACGGACACGCGGCAGCAGCCAAGTAACGTGGTACTGGTCAGCAAAGTTGGTGTGAGCAGAGATGAGGGGTTTGGTTTGGGTTTTTTTTGAAGGAAAGTAGGTAGAACTGCTTGCTGGTCCTGCAGCTGCTGTCAGGAGCTGGTTCTGGGGTGAGTTGCTCTGCGTTTAACAGGAGTGATGTTCCCTCGCTGGCAGTTGGCTGGATCCGTGCCGTTGGGGGCTTCATGGGTTGCTCCTGGCTGTAGATGGAGCCAGGCAGTGCCTGGACCAGAGGCAAAGAACTTCCAGGCCAATATTTAAGGAGTCCTTCACACAAAAGTGCTACTTGTCTAAGTTTTGGACAAGCAAAACTCTGCGGTTTTCTGCTGAATTTGCAGGAACTCCTGAAGGCAGACTTAATTCCCTTAGCATCTTAATGGTCCCTTTGGGAACGCTGGCCAAGTCAGACAATAATGTTCAGTAAATCCTTGTTATCTATGCTTGCTTTAGTAATGAGCCTGAATATCATATTTAAATCCCTGTGGCTGCATCTCATCTATTGTGTGGTGTGAAAATAAAATATTTCCATTCAGCATTTGGTGTATATCATGGGCAGCTCTGCTGTGCTCCTGAGCTGCCTGTCCTGTTATTAGCATCTTGTAGGCCTTTGAAGGGTCACTGTGATGAATAGGATGGTGGAAGCCATCAGAGGCCAACATTTCAAACTGAAAATGGTACAGCTATTGGAAGGTTAGTTGAGATACTGTATATTTACACAGGTCTGGCTTGGAAATATTCCTTTAGCAGAGGCAAAGTTTGATTAAGGGCTTTTTTCCTTGGATAAGGGCAAAGACAAATTGGAAGAGCAAGGGGAAAGAAAAAGAAAGGGAGGCTGGAAAAATAATATAGGATGTTTTCAGAATAGTCAGGGAGCAGGCAGATACAACTCTGTTTTGGAGGGGGAAGAGTTTAATGAGATCACCCATTTTCTTTCGATCAGATTCGTGCTGCATTGTGCAGAATATATTAAACATTTCCCTGAGGGGTTATTTATAGCAGGACCCAACTTTGGGGACGAGGTTTTGTTGGGTAAGGCTTTCCTTCCTTGATGTGTTTTGCTG
>VWZY01011576.1:78564-109935 GCA_013399075.1 Chloroceryle aenea | reverse complement strand
ACTTGGTCAATGGATTATGTCTATAGGATTATATACGTGCAATCAATCCTTTAAATCACATTGGTAAGATTTCAAAGTTTAGCAAGCCGTTAATCACTTCGCAAGAATCTGATGTGGCAAAGAATCTCTCAACCTTGAGGAGTAACCTTGAGAGGCAGCTCTGCTCAAGCGAGATCCTGGCGTGCAGCCTGCTGCTGTGCAGGAGAGCTCAGCCCTGGGCTGTCCACTCTATGGAGTAAGATAATTGACTCAGCCAAATTTGCATACTGACTACAGATGTTTCCTCCAAATTTGGCTTGTGTTGGACATGAAGCAGTGCCATGGTTAGGTGGGTGCATTGCTCAAATCTGCCCCTCTGTATTATGTTGCTGTCTCTGCAAATCCAGTTTGACCAGACACGTCCATTTATCACTTCAGCAGGGTTACAGGAAATAAAGGTGAAGTCGTGGGGGAGTGGGAAGCACACTGACACAACTGGTAACACTTCTTTGTGTAAGAGACTGGTGAGTCAGTAAAGAACCTTCTCAAGGTCCAAGCAACACCACAAAATTCTTTTTTTTTCCATTGATTTTCTTAATTTCTTCCAGTGCTCTTGCTATGTATGCTCCTTTGCTGTGGTCATCACTAGTGAAAATGCATGTGCACAACACGTTGTGCAACCTATCAAAAAGTACTCTCTAAAAAAAAAGTCCACTTCTTAAGGAGAGGTAAAAACCCAAAGTAGTCTTTTTCCTCCATGGGAGATATTAATATATTTTGGAAGTGGAAGGATAATAAAGATCATTTGTGGTGCCTCAACCCACGAGCAATAAGGTCTGCACCGATCCCATTACTTCTGCTTTAACTGCAGCTCATTACTAAAAATAAAAATTGAAAAATTCAGCTGATGGATTAGATACAACATCCCAAGGTAAGTTGTTCACATGGTTAAATTATTTCATTGTTATATATTTTCACCTCATTTCTAGGCTGAATACGACATATATCAGCTTTCAACTTCTGGATCTTTTTCTGCTAGATTAAAAATGAATCTACTATCTAAAATACCTTCCCTGTGTAGAATAGGATCAAGACAGCTCTTAATCTTTTAGATAAATTAAAGAGATGCAGAGTTTCTTTATTTTACAGCAGGCTTTCCAGACCTTGACTATTCTTGTAGGTCATTTCCTGAATGCATTCCAATTTGTCAACATCATTTTTGAAGTGTGGATCCCAGAACTGAGTATTGTGTTACACTGACAGCTTCATGACTGCACCATAATGGGCTATTGGGAGGCAATCAGATTTGATGGCTGTGGATATGAGATACATATTTTTTTAAGAAGTAAAAGAACAGTGAAATTCATGCTGAGAACTAGACCAAAGGTTAAGATGTGCCTAGGTTGCAATAGTTGAGGAGCTTAAGAAAGCTTTGGGCTTGATGCTGTTGCTTTATAATGTGGAATATAAATGCCACCCAAAACCAATCTCTTAGAATCATTAGAAATTGCCTGATTTTAGTGCCTTTTAATGTTTCCCTGACAGAGTTTACCAAAGAAAGAGGATTTTGGACAGAAGGGCAGTAAATAAACTGGCCCTTTTTTCTCAGTATGGGGTGAAAATAAAAAGTGATGGAAAGAGATTTTTCTGAAGAAACATATCTGGGAAGAAAACACAACCAGAACTATTTTTGTTGGTGTGTATGTGTCCATGTGAAAGGCAAAAAGGAGCAGATAATAAACATACATATATTTTTAGCAAAAGGAAATATTTTTCTTTCTTTTATCCTTTTTAAAGACAGTTTTATCTCACGTGAAGTAATAAATCCATTAAGTAGCCTGAATGCCCCTGTGTTTTTGGTGGGCTTTTGTTTTGTTTTGTTCTCTTTTGCTTTTAGCAACTGTAGGCAGTATTTTTACCATCCATAGATCTTCTCAAATTAAGAAGTGCTTTTAGACTACCTGCAAGCTACATCAGTGGATCTGGGGAACTATATACTTCTACTCATTTTCCAGCATAATTACTTAAACTTTCTATTCATTCTTTGCAGTTTAGGGGGAAGAGAAGTATTGTACAAAATAGAGAACGAGACACGGTGGGAATAATTTCACTTGTCTCTGATCCTGTCTGGAACACAGCTGTTGGAGATAATTACGGATGCATTTCTGTGTTAGCTCACACTGACTAAACCTGTCCTGGTCTGAGTGAGAGCAGCAGGAACTCTGGTGGGCACTTTCCCTCCCCAGCTCAGCTCTTCCCACCCCTGCCCTGGCTGCAGGCAGCAGCTGTTGGCACAGGCAGTGGCTGCTGCTGGCAGGGAGAACCCCCCAGGGCAGAGGCAGGACCCAGGGGGGTGCAGACCAAGGCCACTGCTGGGGCTGGTGCCCCACGCTGGGGGGGCAGAAAGGGAAAGGCGGCACCTGCAGGGAGGAGGGGACAGGACAGGGGACCCCAGACTGGCCAGCCAGGGATCCCAGCCCATGGACGGCGTGTTCCCCAGAGAGCTGAGGGGTCAGGAGGGTCAAGGCCCCACTCAGCTCAGCTTGGGTCCTCTTCTGGTTTCTTGTTCACAGACAGAAGGGTCTCTGCCCGTTCTGCCTTCAATCCTGGTCTGTGTGTCCTGAACCCAGCACCAGAATCCAGTATGAATGAATAAATGAACTAATACATTCCAGCTGTAGAATATCAAATTCAGCTCTTGCTTCTATTGTTGTTAATTGTAAAACCCTCACTAAGTTCAAAACTTCCTTCACCTTCCTCTGCAGAAGTATCTCAAGCTGATCCTAGATTTTATAGTGTGCACACAATAAAAAATACAGTTATAATCTATTAGAAATAACACTACAGGGTACTTAACTTTAGTTTGTATTTCCCTGTGTTCTGACACCATATATGAATTTAAACAGGCTGAAATCAGTTGAATTAAGGTGACAAGTAGAAGGGGACTTGGGGACCTCCAGAACTGTCAACTAGGAAAAAATTGCTTTAGTCTGATTTCATTTTTAGAAAGTAACATTATTACTTGACCCTGAAGTATTGTGGCCATAAGCTGGTAAAATTATCCAGAAAGGCCTTAGAGAGTTGTGAATAGTCCCAGTTTGAACAGCAATATGTTGAGGAATAAATTTTCATTTTTAGTAGCTTAGTTCTCCTGTATATAACCCCTGAAGGACAATGTTATTCAATATACTTTGTTGAAGCAAAATAGGGCTGTTTAGTGTGTTTATTTAACTAGCTAATGCTCATTTGCTTATCTACCACTTAAAGATACTGATGCAGCATTAAGCTTTGTGTCACTTATTATTACCTACAGGGAGAAGAACTCCTGTGTAGTTTTTGTGGACAAGCAATGTTTCCCATTAATTTGTATTCCCTCAGTGTATTAATTTTGTCATGCAAGTATGTGCCCAACACTTTCTGTGGCCTTGTGTCACTCCATATTGGGTACAATCTCCTTTATATGCTGCGTATACCATGTGGTACATACTGACCTCCAACCTAATGGATACTTGGAAAGGGCTAAAGGATTTTGTGATTTTTTACTCTCAGTTGCAGCATTCCTGGGTTGATAGTTGATTGTTTGTGATAGGGTGCACACAATATATTATAAGAAAGCACATTATGATTACTGAGTTTGGAAAAAAAAACCCAAAACCAACAACCAGAGGCATGTGGATGTGCCAATTATTAAAGAATCCACCTTAAGACTGCATTACAGTGGTAATAAGAGCTTTTGGTTCAATAACATTAAATCAATTCAATTAGAGAGAACAAACTGGATCAATGTAACATCTTGGTGAAGACATGGCCTTATTGTTCATTGCTAGGGAACAAAAAAAAAAGAGAAAAAAAAAAAGAATCCTTTTGAAAGAACTATTCTTATAACCATTGAGAAAAGGAAAAATACATAATTGGATAAAAAATTCAGGCCTTTTGCTGTTTACCTAAAAGGTTAGTAATAATTGGTGCAGCAGTTATGTAAACACTCTCAAAACTTGCCATATATTAGTGCCAGTAATGCTACTTTTATTCAGACTCAGTTGGCATCAGAATAAATACAGGAGAAAATACAGGACGTTTTTTCAACTAGTAATTGTGAAGAGTTTCATCGCCCTCCTTATCTCCTCCTCCCTATTAAAAACATTTTTAAGCTTCTTTCAAATGCAGATTCTGCCTACTATCTCAATACTATAAGCAGCCCTTTTCATGAATCATTTGCAAAATATAAAGTCTAAAGTTTTGTTCTCGGACTGNGATTATTACCTACAGGGAGAAGAAAGAAATTCTACAGCTTGTCAGAAACCCTTGGTGAGAATGGTAAAGCACATGTGCTGTGAGTTGGGCCTCTCCACATCCACGCTACAGCAAATGCCTTCCCAGGCCACCAAGGCCTCCTTCACAGTCACTGCCGTAGCACGTGCCCTTCACAGTCTCCAGAGTGATCACAAAGGCTCGTCACAGAGTAATCGTATCAAGTGTGTGTGGTAAATCCTGATTTACTGCACATGGATGTGTATCCTGGGGCCTCCACCGTGTAAGCACCTTCTGGAACAGGCAGGCTGGAACAGCACAGTTGGCCTGGCCTATCTCTGCAAAATGGCACTGGGTATTTTCATCCCAGGTTCATCCTAATTCCCTTCTGTTGATGAGGAGTAGCCAAAATGGATGGAAAAGACAAACCCCTCTAGGAAACTGTCACTTTAGGGAAATGAAGCTGGTACAAAGTCCTGAGAACATGTCTGATGGTCTGGAGAAAAGGAGGCAGAGAGGACCATAATGATTCTGGGATTCTATGAATATATAGTGCCTAGAGGATCAGGGAAGGCCAGGATACACTCTTTAAAAGCAGAGATAGTCTCTGTCCAGAAGGGTGCCTGAGGACATTATTTCCTCCATATGTAGCACACAAGCAAGCAGCAGTTAGCTGTGGAGCAATGCCAGCTATGACTACCTTAGTGAAATGAGAACATTTTAGTGGCAGAATAGTGTTAATTCTGGATGCAAGTTACCTTTGTTAATGCATATCCTACAGGAATCTCCATCCATACAAGAAAGAATAACTTCCTAAAATTTATAAAATCTTTAAAGCCTTATAATATTTCTATTGCTAGAGTGTTGTGGAGACTTAATCTTACTCGTGGTTACAAGGAGAATAAATACACTTGAGAATGCATCTAAAGAAATCTTTAAATTAGAGCATAAGCTTGTAGTTTGCTTTAATCTGCTTTCTGCTAGAAGCAGCATACTTTTAAATGTGTATCTTCAGCTGCAAAACAAGAGGGTGTAATGTCTTTACATCATCTCTGACTTACTGCATGAAAAATCACTGTACTCCTACAAAATACTGGGAATGGCAATTATCAGACAAATCATGTGTGGACTATTCCCCCAAATATTTGATTCCACAGAAGAGAAGCACATTTCTCAAAGGCATCTCTGAATACTGAGGAGTTTATCCCAATGTAGTTACCCTACTCTCAAATTGGAACTCTTGTGTAGTTTTTGTGGACAAGCAATGTTTCCCATTAATTTGTATTCCCTCAGTGTATTAATTTTGTCATGCAGGTATGTGCCCAACACTTTCTGTGGCCTTGTGTCACTCCATATTGGGTACAATCTCCTTTATATGCTGCGTATACCATGTGGTACATACTGACCTCCAACCTAATGGATACTTGGAAAGGGCTACAGGATTTTGTGATTTTTTACTCTCAGTTGCAGCATTCCTGGGCTGATAGTTGATTGTTTGTGATAGGGTGCACACAATATATTATAAGAAAGCACATTATGATTACTGAGTTTGGAAAAAAAAACCCAAAACCAACAACCAGAGGCATGTGGATGTGCCAATTATTAAAGAATCCACCTTAAGACTGCATTACAGTGGTAATAAGAGCTTTTGGTTCAATAACATTAAATCAATGCAATTAGAGAGAACAAACTGAATCAATGTAACATCTTGGTGAAGACATGGCCTTATTGTTCATTGCTAGGGAACAAAAAAAAAAGAGAAAAAAAAAGAATCCTTTTGAAAGAACTATTCTTATAACCATTGAGAAAAGGAAAAATACATAATTGGATAAAAAATTCAGGCCTTTTGCTGTTTACCTAAAAGGTTAGTAATAATTGGTGCAGCAGTTATGTAAACACTCTCAAAACTTGCCATATATTAGTGCCAGTAATGCTACTTTTATTCAGACTCAGTTGGCATCAGAATAAATACAGGAGAAAATACAGGACGTTTTTTCAACTAGTAATTGTGAAGAGTTTCATCGCCCTCCTTATCTCCTCCTCCCTATTAAAAACATTTTTAAGCTTCTTTCAAATGCAGATTCTGCCTACTATCTCAATACTATAAGCAGCCCTTTTCATGAATCATTTGCAAAATATAAAGTCTAAAGTTTTGTTCTCGGACTGACATATTAAAAAAAAATAAAATAAAATCCAGCAGTTGTTACAAAAAATGGTATTGCTCAGGCAGTTACAACCTCTGAATACTTCAAATAGCAAACAGTTATTCTTGCCTATGTAGCATGAGATTTCTGCTCAAAGGAATCTTTCTCTTTGGAAATTACCTTGGATACAGATTCCTTAAAGCTTAGATGCTTGTGTAGGGAAAAATATCTATTTTCCACCAGGCTCTTGTGCAAAAGACAGACTGTTAGAGAACAATGTCTCCTGAGCAGTATGTGTGCAAGTGTTCACAAAAAACAGCTAAAAAGTTGAATCACCAACTACACTTTTTATATAACAGAGCTACTAGTGGCAAACCTTTTTCAGGAGAAACCTGGAAATATGGTGCCAAATTTTACCTTGTGCATTTGCCTCTCAACTGAGCTTAGGCTAAAAGCAATTCCAACCTTATTTTGTTCCATAAGCTGGTTTCGTTGGTCCATTCTGCTACACCTAGGATGATTGCAGCTAGGCTAAACCTCTCATCTCTATTCTACAGGCAGGCAGGCTGAGCTCTTTGTAGGTACAAAAACCATTTCCATTCCAGTGGCTAAAAAGAGGGGCCTCAGATGAGATGTGGTGTGATAGTGTGGTAGCACCATCAGGATAGAAGGGGTAGATTTGGCACTGTATCCCCCTCCTGTGCACACTAGGTACACAGATGAGTCCACACTATCACAGACAAAGGATTTTTTACTCAGGCATTCCCTGAGGATGGGCTTGAGCCTACAGAATGTATAGAGAAAAGCCACAGATAAGCTTGGAGAAGTGAAGAGTAATGGGAAGAAATCAATTGCTGCTTTTTGTTCCCAAAGATTTGTCTGTAAAAATGGAGCAAATTCATTTGGACAAGAGAGGACAAAGGGAGCAAAACCAAATGAGATAATGAACAAAAACTGCAGCTAGGGAAATTTTAATCAGATATAATAAAAAAGAAGTAACATAACGCTGACAGTTAGGCAGTGAAACAGGTTGGCCTCTCCAACCCAGAAGACTTTCATAACTTCATTGGGCACTTACTTGCATCAGCAGTTTAAACTAAATTGAAGCTAGCTCTCCTTTACTCTGGGGCCTCCAGAGCTTCTGTTCAACCTCTCCTATGATGTCATAGTCATTCATCCACCTCGGAAAGATGGCACAAATACAGTCTACCTTTAGGAGAAGATAACAACATCTACAACAGTAGCTGCAGCACTCTCCTTCCCACTGCTTCTAAACACCATGACACACAGAACACACCACAGGCCAGTTTGCCACAGGACTGAAAGGCTTATAATCCTTTATTATCACTGCTTGATACAAACAGCATCCCTTGAGACACGCTAGAAAAAGAGCCTGTGCATTGTGCACCTCTCCTATCAAAATCTGTGTGCATCCAGACTTTTGTACATCTTTTAGAGAGAAGGAATTTTGAAGAATACCTTTCAGCATTCCTCTCAACTTAAATTATAAGGTGACATAACACTGCTGTTGAGGCATGCTATGGTTTTGAATGAGCTTGCAGCACGTTTGAGCATAGTTAGAAGTTTCCAACATTCAGCACAGGCTAAACCAGCTTAGGAATTCTGTGCAAGAGCAGTTGTTATACTGGCTTGCTCCCAACACTATTTAAAGACTATTATTTAGCTGTTGGCTCCAACTTCTGTGTTTTGTTGTTGGGATTTCTTTTTGTGTTGTGATTTTTTTTCCCTGCAATCTTTTGAGAGTGTTTTAAAAGAACTTTTGCTACAGAGGCTGGTTGATGTTTTAGAAATGGCTCACAAAGACCATTGCATCTGCTGATGAAAGTATTGCTGCATGGTGATAACTGTGAAGTACTGCTGAAGGAGATATAGTGAGAGTGCAGAGATGAACAATCTTCTGTATTTTGCAGTTAAAATAAAACTAGATTTTCTTTAATGATGACAACATCCTTCCTATGAAATTCCCAGGATTCTTAAAGCTGTGGTTTTACTCATAACTATATAAAGTTTCTATGAAACATGCAATTCCTACTGATCTAATAAAAGCTACTGTAATCTAGGAAGACAAAATGTAATTCCACTCTAAAAGTCAGACACCAGAAGTGTGGCCTGCAGTACCATCCTGAATACTGTAGGCTCGTTATATATCCCTGATTTATAGCAGTCAATGTTCTGGGAGTGTCCTTACATTCTTCTTCCTCTTACTTTTGTTGACCCCTGAATATACAGTTGTAAAAAGAATAAACTATTTTTTGCCCTTTGTTTACTCTCTGACAAGAAGGGTAAGTATTCCTATGTAGCTATAAATCTTTGATTTTCACTTACATCAGCCAGAGTCCACATAACTAAAAAGTGGTTTGCAACCTAGTGGATTTCAGAGAGCTAGTGCATCTGTTTGATCACACTAAGTTACATGAAAGGACAAAGCACCTGTAAAACCTCAGATGCAATTTTAAAATTAAAGTAACGGAAACTTTTTTTCACTTTTAGATATTTTCCTATGGAAAGGAGAATAGGTTTCCCTGTCAAATGTTGGAGTGTATTTGTATTAGTACCAAAGGGTACTTTTACCTTGAAGTGAGTAGTCTAACCTCTTCTAGTAGTAAATTTAAATGTCATGACAAGACACAGTCTGAACCCTTCAAAGTCACTGGTCTCATCTACAAGCCAGGCATCAACAAAAAAAAAGGAATGAATACCTTCTCTCATGGCACTCTAATATTACTCTGCAAACAGCAAGTCTGATGCCTTGCAAAAACTGTCCTTTTAATTGGTTTCAGTCTTCTATGTTATCTGTTGACTTGGTTGAGTTTGTTAAAACAGACCATCACCATCTTGAGACACACGTATGCCACTAGACTGCTGTTACTGATGTCTAAATACCCTAGTAAGAGATCAAGAAGACAAATCAGGATGGCCACCCAAAAAAACCATTGTCTCAAAGCAAATCCCCAGACTAACATGACAGAAGCAGACTGGCTGCAGAGACACGGAGAGAAGGCTTTCTAACTAGAGATCATCTGGAGTGTTGTGTCCAGTTTTGGGCCCCTCAGTTCAAGGACAGGGAACTGCTGTAGAGTCCAGCGCAGAGACACAGAGATGATGGAGGAGTGGAACATCTCCCTGCTGAGGAAAGGCTGAGGGAGCTGGGCTCTTGAGCTCGGAGAAGAGGAGACTGAGGGGTAACCACATTGATGTTTATAAACATGGAAAGGGTGAGTGTCAGGAGGCTGGAGCCAGGCTCTGCTCAGGGATGTCCACTGACAGGACACAGGGCAATGGGTGCAGCTGGAACACGGGGTGTTCCATGTAATCATGAGGAGAAACATTTTCTCTGTGAGACATTCAGACCCCACTTCAACATGTTCCTGTGTGACCTGATCTAGGTGGCCCTGCTCTGGCAGGGGGTTGGACTATATTTTATAGCAATTCTGAAGAATCCTGATTTTAAACATTCCATTAAATACATTGCACTACATTACAGTCGATAGGAATACAGGCAACAAGATCCCAACTAAAGCTCTCAGGATGAATACATTTTAAATGTCAGATAAAGTGACACGAGGCTACTGGGAGTTGCCACTGCAGACAGTGATTACAGTACATTATCTGTCTGGCTATGATCCACTAGTAATGGTTTACTGGGAAGGACTGGATGACAGAATCTGTAAGACTCAATAGCATCTGGAAAAGGGACAGGACCTACTGGCAACTTCTCTTCCTTCCTTCAAGACATTTTAAATATGTCTTATTAGTGACAGATTAAAACACTACTCTTGGCTTTCAGCAAGGAAGAATTTCCTCAGGGGCCATTAACTGAGCCTGGCAGAATGGGAAGAAGCACAAAGCAAGCAAGACCCACTCTGACACCAAGCCTGTAATAGAACTGACATTACAGACTCTCAGCCATATGCATTCCTACATACATTAATGTACGGTGCATCTGCCACATGGTCTGTATGGCAGAGCACAGCCCACGTGCCAAATCACCCGCGTGTTCCTGAGTGTGTGTGTGCACGCACACAAATGAACGAAGGCAAGCAACAGTGGAAACCTCAGCTCACTAAAAGCAACCACAAAACAAGCAAGGTGTTACACATTCTGCAGCCATAGATTAAAAATCTAATAGACACCACAGCAATTCCTGGTTGAAACTTTGCACATTGGATCACACATTTCCTGGGAATACTTCCTACTTCAAGCCAACCACATCCTTGAGAGATCTATCCTGTTTCAAGTGCTGCCGATGTGGATCCCACCAAAGTTCTTCCTAAGTTGTTCATGTGCTCACTGAAAACTGCATTGCTGTTCCCATCTTCATATGTCAAACTTCATGCTGGGTCTTATTTTGTCTCTGTCTTTGTGCAGCAGATTGAAGAGCACTCTATTATCAATTTTTTTCTCCTGTGTAGGAAGGACAACCTTTAACCTTCTCTTTGGTAAGATAAACAGCCTGAAACCCTTCATTCTTTTAAAATAGAGGCACATTGTACAGTCCTTTAATCACAGCTCTTCTCTGAGCCCTCTTCAGTTTATTAACAACCTTCTTGAATTATGAAGAGAGCTGTGGGAAAAGGATTCTTCTGTGCTCAGAAATTCCCCACACCTCTCTGATTCTGCCTAGACGATTGGCTGACTGGAAGTGAATTTGAAAATACCTCCATTGCCCTCTTCCCTTGTGTTAGGAGAATCTCCTGTCTATCACAATTATTTCAGTCAACTTTGAGTTTTAAACCTAACAAGGGTACAAAATTTCCCTTATCACATCATCCAATCTAGACCTCACATTTGTACTCATATTTGGTATTCTTTATTTCTGTGCACTTAAGCCCATTTGACAATGAGGTCTCATGTTGAGCCCCAGGTTGTTTTGACTTCCAGAGTTCTTTGTCCTAAGAAGACAACATTTTAAGCCCTGCTTGACAGCCCTTCACCTAAAAAGGAGAAAGAATATTCCTTCACTCTGAGCAGTAGCACCCACTCACCTGACAAGCAACAGGACTTACCAGGAATGAAAGAGTCTGGAATATGGGATGGAAGTTTGCACATGCATGCAGATAACTGTCCCATGCATACAAGTTCATAATGACATATCCACACTGTGACAAAAATTCCAGGCTTTAGCCATGGAAGTAAATTCCCACACAGAGGACTTAAATATATGCAAAAAAGCAAAATCAGCCTTGCTTGCTTGTTAATGAAAATCATAGATTTTCATAAAATTCCTTTTTATTTAGTCTTGCAAACGTGTTCTGTTCCAAGGAGTCACTGCATCGACAAGCACACCTACTTCAGAATTATGTGCTGTGGTAGATAGCAATGTACTGAATATAATTCTGATTTCCAGATATGAAGGCTGGATAACAGCAGAAATGACCAAAAATTAATTCCCTACTTAAAAAAAAAAAAGAAACTGAGAATTTTCCTTGGGGAAAAGCGGTGTTTTGTGATTGTTTGCCTGTCTTTCATCAAGATGCCCTCTGTGTTCAGCTTTTCAACAGCTGTAAGACAAGATTTCATGAAGCAGAGCTTCGGGTGTGCTTCTCTTTGGTGCACGTTTTCTGTCTTTTATGAATCCTGGTCTAATACCCAGAACTTCAAACACAGCAGGCATGGTGTTTGTACACCCTCCAGGGTTTCCTTTGTCTCGGGCATTCCCAACAGCTGAGGGTTTTAACACCCCTTATTCTTTGCCTTCCACACAACAGCACCTGACTACCTTCAAATCCTTGCACACCGAGTATTCCTCTTCATGATACGTGTTTTTAAATGGTTCTAGGAAATGAAGCCATTTAATTTGCCTCATGGGTTTCCACCTACCCATGCAAATACCTTGGGTCAGTCATGCATTTCTTCAGCTAATCACCCTGATGTATACCTCTGGTAATGCTGTAAGAGCCTGGAAAAATCTTTCTACAGAGTAACTTACTAAAAATACCTACAATCATCAATTAAATTTGATATGTAACAAAAGCAAGAAACAAGCAAGGACAGCCAGGAATGAATTATTTAACAAATAATCTTCAATCAAGTCAAAAAACCATCCAAATCTACCAGATTTCATGCCTCTCATCATTAATACAAGTGTTTGAATGCATCATGGCTAGGGAAGGTTTTGTGACAGTTCTAATGAGACAATTTGGAAGAAGTAGACCTTATCCACCTTAAAATACTCAAAGGACATCATTTTTGATGTATAATGAACTCTTGATTGGCCATTTGATATTACTGTCAGGGCTTGAAGATGTATCAAATCATTCCCATAAACAATCTGAATATAAGACAGGAGAAAGATAGTTATAGAGAGGCTTTGATCTGTCTGCTGTGAATGGATTTTGTAATTATGGAATGGTCATAGACACCTACTCAAGAACAAAAGAGATCTTTTTTATAGCTCTTTTCACATGCACAGACACATATATACTCATTTCCCCTAGCCCCAGTTAAGGAAGGAAAGCTATAAGCTATACTGAATTACACCTTAGAGCTGGAGGGCTAGAATGTTCCATTTAATAGCTGCTTTTTTTGTTCATGTATATAAAGTATAAGATCCCTTGTAAAGGTTAGAAAAATTGCAGTCTGCATGACAGATTTCCCAGTTATTTTACCATGATTATAATAGTAACAGGGTAAAATCATACCAACAACATGAGGTAATATTTTATCATACAAAATATCAAATAACAGCTGGGAATGACAAATAAAGTAACTGGAAACAGTGTTCCAAAAAGGTGACAGAGTTTAATGGTCAATTTATTTACATAAAATCTTAATACTACTGACCTGTGGTTTAAGAAAAGAGTCTGTAAATGCCTTTAAGAAAAAAAAGCTATGTGAAATGCCTCAATTTCCTTTTGGTAGTGTACATTTCTCTGTTGTTGTTGTGTGAACTTTGCGTGTATGTTTTATATAGCTTTTGCCTTGGAACTCCCTTGTTTCAATCCCCTAAAACTGTCAAGTGTGACTCCACCTGCTTTATTGTGCCCATAAATTCATATGAAACTAGTAGCTAAATCCAATTTGTGTCATTCTGTCTCTGTTTGTAGCCTGTTCTAAATCTCCCAGCATGTTTCACAAAAGTAGAATCCTATTAGCGTCAAATAACCACCACTGTATTTTATTCCCTGGTTATTACAGTCCTGCTACTGTCACAGCTCCTAAAGACTCTTGTCTCTCCATGAATCTATGATGACTGAACTTGCTAACTCATTACTTGCTTTCTGTTCCTTTTCTTTTCATCATTTTTTCCTATACTTGTCTCTTGCCTTTTTTTTTCACTGATTTAGGTAGTGTAATTGATTTAGGCTTAATAATTTGTCAAGAAATTTGCCAAACTGTGCTACTAGTTAACATGAAAAATCTGCTAGCTTTAGATGAGCTAACAGATAAGTTTAGTTGACAAAACTTAGTTCTTGTCTTTAGCCTTACTGAGATTCTTTGCTTTCAAAGTATTGCATAGGTCCAGTTTTAATTTAAGAATTACAGGTAACTTCATTTTCTTTATTGGTTTCTGAGCAAGTCAGGGAATCAAAATATTAAAAATTGGAGACTATTGTGAATTTCAGTGGAAGTCCTGAAATCTAGAGGAAAACCCATGAAGTGCTGTGGTAATCAGGATAAGGTCTATGAACTATTGAAATACCATCTGCTATATCTAGCTGAATTAGTGCAAGTTCATAGTTCTTTCATTTAAAAAAAAAGGAAAATTAAAACCCAGCTTCTGTTTAACCTCTCCTGCTGTAAATGTCTTGGAACCTCATCTCCACCCAGTATCCTTAATGACTTCTGGAATATATCTATAGAAAGCAAGAGACAAAGAGTGCAATATTCTCATGTCAGCTGTAGTCTAGAAGCTCCAAAACAGAAACAGTTGTGGAGTTTTTCATAAATTGATTTCTAAATAATTATTTTAATGGCTGCATCATGGTGTGCAAATGCCTTGGCACCTACAGCATGACTTGGGTTCCTGCTCACTCCACCCTCTACTCTCATGCCTCGTTACCAAGCTCTCTCTTCATGACCACAATATGTATAATGAAACTACAAATCCTGCAATTTGAAAAATAATTAAAAGAGGGTTTTTTTTGAAATAAGATTCATAATATTTTTTTCCAGGAACTAAGAGAACATAAAGGATTTCTTAGGCTCAGGAATGGTTGAGAGAATAACTTGGGAGCTGCCAGAAATAATCACCTTTACAAAGCCTCAAGGAATCCTGTGCCTAAAGGGTGTGTCTACAATAATTTGTAGGTAAGGAAGAACTCCTTCCACTGATATTCCAAAGATTTATTGAATTTATTTCTGTGCTAAATACTAGCATGGGGTTCCTGGAAAGCCTGGAATAAACAACAGCAGAAAACAGCTGAGTTACACCACAGACATAAGACTACATATAGAAAAGCCTGTCTAAATATGTTTCAGAAATTACATGAAATTATCCAGATGACTCAAAGCAGGATGATTAAAAAAGAAACCAGGAGCTGCAAAACAACCTTTACGATGTGAAGCCAAAGAAACTTGTCTCTTGCCGGGTGATGAAGTGAACATCTAAAAATGCAAATGTAAATTTGTAAATGTACAGTAGCAAATGGGACTGTTCTGTAAGCACTGGAATATGCTTCCAGGCAGGTGATGCAGTCAGATTGCTCAGAGGCTTTAAAAGAGCTTTACTTTCATTTAGGCTAAAGGATCCTGTGCTTCCTTTACATTCTGAATACACCAAAAGAAAGAGACTTACCTGAGCTTTAGGCAGTAAAGCTGGACCAGAATGCACCCAGCACATTTTCTGCTCTCGTGATGAGATCAAACTCTAGAAAAAGAATTTTAAAAAGACCACTTTTGTCATCTTTGTCATCTTTTGTCACCTAATCATCTTAATTTTAATACTTGTTCAGCAAGATACTGCTCTCCTCTAGTGTTCTCTTCTGGCTTTAGGGTTTTTGAGGGATAAATTGCTGCCACCCTGCCACAGAAAGTTTTACAATGGTTAATTGTTTTGTCTTTTGCAGCATGGTTAGGAAGTCACTACACTCTGACTATTTCTTATCTCTGACTATTTCATATTAAAAAACAAACAACACCCTCCCCCCCCCAAAAAAAACCCCAAATCAAACAAAAAATCAACCAACCAAAAAAATATAAAAATAATTTAAAAACCCCCCACCCACAACAAAACAAACGAACAAAAGCACACAGAAAAAAGCCAAAGGCTTGGATCCATTGAAGAATATTTTTCCAGAAGACATCTTCTGTCTGAGACAGGAGACCCAATTCAATCTGAGGATGCTGGGACTGGTGATTCACCACAGAATACACCACACCAACCTGAAGCAGCAGACTAACAACTCTTACTCTTTCCAAATATCTGACAAAGCAAATACACCTCACAACACACCCTAAAGTTCATTTCATAATCACTACAGACTCAGAAGAAGATAATAACCTTAGAAGCCTTTCAAGGAGTATCTAATAGCTCTGTATCCTGACCAAAAAAAGTGTATTTCCCAATGTGTGCTGCTGCAAAAGTCTGCATTTCTCTGTTCTAAACCCATCCATATGGATATATTTATGTACATGTGTATGTGTACAATTTCCTACTGACTAGAAGCATCATTTCAATCCCAATAAAGCAAATATTTAGATAACCTGCAGCTCCTTATCATCCCTTACCCCTCTTGCAACAACATGTCTGCCTGCCTCATACTTGTATTTATTATTTTTTCTTCTTTCCTTTTTATTTGTATTACTTTCATGAGCTTTAATCACCAGGAAAGCAAAAAGCAGAAGCTTCAATTCTTCTCAGATGTATTACAGTCTGCAGCTCTGGACTGTCTATTTATATTATAATCCTTCACAGTTATATCCATAGATAGACTTCACTTGGGTTTCATTCTGGTCTTTGTTGTTATCCTCTGTTGAAATTTCTTCCCTTTCAGCATGGTGGGGAGGAGGCCTTTTCTTTTCAGGCTGAGATAATGCGATTTCAGAAATCTGTTTCATTCCTGCACATCAAAGAAATCTCCATTTCATTCAGCATATTTTGTACTAAACAATTCCTGCTTCCTTTTGTTGCTATTGTATCTGCTTTATTGGTTAAAAGGGATATTTAATTACACATTAAATGTTCTTCAGTCCTTCCCGTAACCAAACTAATTTGCTGGCCGATAGAATTACCAACTCCCTCACCATTTTTTCTTTCTCCTTTCCCATCTTCCATTGCCAGGAGATTAATTCAAAACAAATGGCTTTACAGAACTGTTCCTTTCTAAAGATCTTAAACCTCCTTGACACCCGTGAGATATTTTTAAAGCTGTCTGGAATCATAAGGGGACCATAAAGATTATGTTTATTTTATACTCAGATTTTTGTCCCAGATTTCTATTGGTCTGTTTGCACGCACGGGTGTTAAGGCTCTGTTAAAACCACTGGTTTTGGGAACTTGCTACACTACATACAATTAAAGGCTAATAATTCCTTTTAGCAGTATTTAAAGCAATAAAGATTTCCCTGTTAATGAGCAGGTAATGCTGAGTAAGAACTTCAACCTGTATTAAAATGCAGACGTAGCTCTTTCCAACTCAAACTATTTTCTGATACTTTACATGACCACAAAACAAACGATCATTTAAATTTTATCATTTAAATGAATTCATATGCTGTCCACAGGGAAGATGAGTGCTGGACCACAGAAATGAAGGGCTTTCTGCAATCTAACTAGCTGATACTGAAGAAGTTTGCTACAATAAACTGTATGGCAGGCAGCACAGGGGGTGCTGGCCCATCATTCTTGTAGGAACTAGAGCAAGAAACTCAGTAAGGGCATCACAATTACCAAGTGGTGAAACCCCCTGCATCACTTAATGTCTCAGTCTTCACTTTCTGCATAGTTCCTATGCTGTATTGCAACAGATAATCCTCACAAGCCTGCAATCTCAGGTTTTGAATTGGAAACACTTATTTCCATAGTGATGGAAGACAATTTCATATTGGGGATTATGAATTTTTACTCTTTTTTTCATTTAGAGTCCACCCTTCAGCTACTCATCAAACTTACAGTCCTGTGTTGACTTAGTCTGGGCTTTTCTCTCCTGGAACTCTTATTCACCAGTATTTCTTTTCTCATTAGCAGCTGAAACCAGGATTGGATCAATATACTGAGACTGATGTTGTATCTTCTCTTCTGCTCCATGCAAAACTCTGGGGAGTTCCTATGAGGTAAACGTTAGATATAGCATTCAGTAAAATTTGTTCTACATGAAAAATGCTAATAATGAAGAAAAAAAGGGTTTGCTTAATTACTTACTGGCCTATCCTCCTTGATCTCTGTGGGTTAACACACTTGAACAACCATTGCCTTCTGCTGAAGATCCTTTCTTGGCACCTGGGTAAGGGCTGGTGACAGAGTCTGTAAGACTTTCACAGAGATTTACTCCAGGGAAGGAGTTTTCTTTTTTAGGGACAGGGTTTAGTGGTTTTGATAGGGCTAGGACTAAGGTTGGACTTGATGACCTTGAAGGTCTCTTCCAGCCAAAACAATTCTATGATTCTATTTACTCCAGGAGAAGTCTAGGCTGACAGTCTCCTGAGAAATAACACTTGCTCCCTCTTGTTAGAGACCTCTTCTCTTCCCCTTCTTTATCACGATATTGAAGAGCTTCTCCTGCACGTGTGAAGACTTCTTTTAATTGTACAAAGTTATTTCATTGCTAAAAGCATTTCCCTTACAGAAAATCCTGTCCTCCTTCCATCAGGTTTGTTCTTATGAATGATTTCTTTGCCTCACTGTTTTCATTGTCTGTGACATTTAGTCACTGAGACATAACTGTACACGTCCCTGAGTGCTCTGAGACAAGGGTGATAGCTTCCTAAGTGACATTGCTGTTACATTAATATTCAGACTATTGTGCAGACAAGGAGCACTATTACAGGCACACACATACACATATCAAATATGTAAGAGGCAAGAGTACAAGTCAAGCTACATTAGTGGAGAGATCTTCAGTTTATTAAATTGAACTGTTGTTACCAAAACCTTGTTAATGGAAATGACAGCAGTGAGACAGGGAGGAAGCAAGGTTTTCCTTCTTTTGTTTTTATTGATCAATTAGTTGATGTGTGTGCAGCAGCATGAGCATAAGCTGATATGTGAGTGCTAAATGGCATTGTTCATACTGTGTTAAGCAGTCTGTTAAAAAATATGTTTTATTGATCTGATTCCTTCCTGGAGGCAGAGCTGATGATAAACATTCCTGGCAGGGTTATGATGTCTGAAGACTGGTGTGAGATGAGCTGAGGTTTGCCTCAGCTGTTTTGTGTTTATGAAGCTAAAGATGAGATGCCACTGAAGAGCCATTCCTGTGCTGTATTTGTTCTCTCTTGTACCTCTTCTGTTGAATTCGTTTCTCTGCCTGTGAACCTTTGTGACAGCTTTTTGTCTCTGTCCCTGTCACTGCAGCTATCCTGAGTCAGCGACTGGTAACAGCTAGCATCTTTCTTAGTATCTGCTCTTCTCTTCACTGCTGGAAGTGTAACACTGCCCATCTCAAACACAACCACCTCCCTGTCTCGCTGCACCTCCGTGCTCTCGGGAGCACTGCTGCTGAACTCATCTTCCCCTCCTGGCACACTGAACACAGCACTTTTCCATTTCCAATTTCAATTCCCTTTTTCATTACTCCCTTTTGCAAATTTCTTTGCTTATCTCTACTTTCCTTCAGTCTTCAATTCAAGTTTCTCATCCTTTCCTTGAAAGTCTTTCACAACAACAACCTGTCTGCATCTAAGCCCTCATTTCCTTCCCCTCCCCAGCCTGCTCTATTTGCTGTACTCAAGCCATCCAGTTAAATCCCTCACTGCCATCCACAGCTAACCAAACTAACTGCTTTGAACTTGTACCACAGCAGGGGAAAGTGACTCACAATGAGTTTGGTGCAGCTGTAGCTTACCCTGGTACCCAAGACAGCCAATAAAAAGATAACATGGGTCTTTCCATGCTACTATTTGTGATTGTTAACATCAATGTTCTCTGTTGAGCATCTTTTTTTTCACAGTGTATCTTCTTACCAAGGAAAGCATCTTCCTACTGTTGTTGTGCTAAGTATTGTATGTTCTGTGATCCATCCAACAACTGTCTAAGTAGAAACAACCCTTAGAACAAAGGCGAGGAGGAAGAAGTGGAGAGATTCACCTGGTACTGGTGGCTAAGCTCCTACTTGAGGAGTGAAGTGCTCTTCTGTGTGATATGAGTAGGAGCCAAATCAATAATATTTTACTTCCTTTTGTAACACATGCATTCTAAATGTCACCTTTCTCTAACAGGTAGCCCATACCTAATGGAGACATGAAGTTGCTGGGGCAACTCCAAAGAAACACCTTGGTGCTTGCAGTCTTGTGCTCTCCAGTCCATGTTTGACTCTTCCAGAGAACTACCAAGCTCATGCCTGAAGAGTCTGGATGAAAATTAATGTACTCTAGATGGTCAGGAAACTAAGGCCCCAATGAGAAATAAAAAGGTAACTGTCCTGACAGCAGAAATCCATGTACGACCAAAAAAATCACCCCTGCAATGGCATCTGGAAAGGAAGGAGAGCTATAGGAATGTAGGATGAGGATTTTAGCCTAGATGTGCAAGTCTTATGAATGACAAATAGCTGAAAGAATTAATTTTTATGGTAATCAGATAATGTTCTGTGCTATAGTCTGGTACCTTTAAGGAAAAAAAGACACTAAAATAAGAAAAAGAAAATAAAAATAAGTAAAACAACAGCAAAAAGCTTTTAAAAAGGGGAAAAACAACCAAACAAAAACCCAAACCAACCAACCAAAACACACACACACCCCCCAAACCAAAACCAAAACCAACCCTTCAAAAAGAACCCCAACGAAAACACACATAAAACCAAACCAACCAAGCTTCTCACTCACCATGTCCTGTGTGTTTTAATGTTGTGAGACTAAAAACCACTTTCCATGTTCACGTTTCCCTCATTGTCAAGAACATCTTGGCTGCATGGTTCTGGCTGCCAGGAAAGTGGATTGTCCACCCTAGAGAAATGCATGTGTCACATAAAAAGAGAAGCTCAAAGAATTTTCAGGCTTGTTGTTTGAAATGACCCCAAACCATCAGGGCAGCATACACATAAACAGTGAGCACCATGCAAATGGGGAGATAATAAAAATATAATAAATATGCCTGACTCCCTACATTCTTGTTTCTACCCCTAGTTCTGATACCCTCCAGGCTCCAAGCATTACACATATTTCACCCTTATTGGTTTGGAGTGTTATTTATAGGACTGTAAGTACACACTTTGTCTCCTCTAGCTGCTGTGCCATAACGTTGGGTACAAAGGCAATAACAACAAAAGAGGCTCGATATATGATGAAAGTAGGATTACAGCAACAATATTTAAAGGAAAAGGGAGCAGGAAAATCCATTTCTTTTCATTTTTAGGAGGAGTTAGGGGTGACATGGACTGCACTTCAGGAGTATGATAAAGATAATTTTGTACTGAATGGCATTCAAACCTTCCCTTCCTGCTTCTTTTATGAGTTGGGGTGGATATATTTCCCTATATTTTCAGTTTCACCTTTCTTGTACTATCTAGGAAATCAAATGAAAAAAAAAAGGAAAAAAAAGGTACACTTCCCACCAAATACAGCAGATTATTTCAGCCTAGGACTATTTTCAGTGAAAACACCAAACGTTTCTGGAAACTTTTGTTTCTATGCATGATATTTTTTTCCTTTTTTGTTTTAAAGGCAAAACAAATCTGAACCTAACATACCTTCTTTTAACCACGTATATTGAGTAGATGAATGACCTCTGTCTCTGGCTGTTACACAGGTGGTGCTATGTTACTTTTCCCCTTATTTTTCATCTTTCCCTCTCTGAGTGCATTTTTTCATGCTTCACATAATCTCCTATTTCAGTGCAGTGTGGTTCACTCCAATAAAACAGTAATCAGCTGGTTACAAAGCAGCACGCAGCTGTCTGCTAGAAGTTATGACCTCAAATATTTAATTAAACAGCACTGCTGGTTTTCAGATCTGTGTTGGCTTTGCTCCATGTCCAGCTCGTGCATTTTCTCTAGTTGCTCTTGAAGGACTGGTTTCAGCCAGCTATCAGAAACCAGAGGAACGATTTCACTGCTTTGTGATTGCACAAGAGCAAGCACTCAATGTAGCCTATTCAAAATCCTTTCTTATATTTAGACTACTCCTTCCCACAGTCAACAGGCGAGTGGCATGATATAATTGGGTATGATTCTTCTTAACTACCAGATAAAAAGAAAAATAAATAAGTAGATTATACTGTCAAAACCCTCCCATTACAAATGCTTAAACCTCAGAGAAATGCATTAAAATGTGATACAGCTTACTTATCATCCTAAGTATTCTTTTAACACCCCACTTGCACAGATACTTCTTCTCTTCAGACTGTCACTGACATTCTCTAAGCATTCAGGGGACTCACGTTATACAACTGGAGTTCATGTATTCTGGTGATAACTTTTTCACTTTCAGTCTGAATGGAATTAAGGTCAAAGATTTAATTGCTAAATACTCAGTGACCTCTAGGATATTATTTTAGCTGTAACAATCATCATCACAAACTAGGTAGAGCACTACCAAAATGGTTTCAAAGATTCCACTGGGAATAGTCACAGTCTCCTTTAAAAATAAACACATCCACTTGGGCATATTCAGTTTACATATTGAGGGTTCTTGTTTTATTTAGCTACCCATACCCGAGGTACCACGGCCACTGTAAATGATGAATTGCATATGGCCATAGACATGTTTACTGCAGCTTTTGATGCAGCAGCCATAAGATTTTGGGAAGGCTCCTACTTCACTGTACTTGACTTTGAATCAGCATGATTGATGATAGTTGCTGTTTTTCATCAACAGGGCCAGTCCTGAAAGCCTGAAGGACCTGTACCTGTGGGCTGCTTGGGAAAAGAGAAAGGACACAACTGATGGTTAGATGTTTTTGCCGTCCTACTCTCAATTGCAATTTGTCCAAGTCAGTCTTTCTATGTCCTTACTTCATCCTTGATGTCTCCCATCCTCCAGTATTTCCTTTAATTCCTCTTCATTCACCTCACAGTTCTTGCCCAGTCCTTTTTAGTGGGTATATAGTGCCTTCAGAAGTGGCTGTGACCTGTAGAGAACCGGCTTATGATGGCACATACAGAATTATTCAGCCTTTTTACTTTGAAAAAGGTGCAAGTGTCTTTAAAAAGGTGAATTTCAGACACCAGTTTTTCTTTTCAGCTTAGGTAGAAGCAAGAAATACAGAGATATCAAAACAAAAAAAGGTAAAGATGAACTGAAAGCCCAAATTATTACAGTCTAGACTGAAGCTAGGATCCCATCCTTATTTCATCTTAAGTAGTTTGCTTGCTTATAAAGAAGAATACACAAAGCTGGATACAAGTTTGTGGTTTTTTTTCCTAAGGGACAACTATGAATGTTAAAAGAAAAATATTACATTGAAGCAATAAATCAAGGAGAGACCCCCCAGATTTATTCTGTCACTGTCATCAATGTCAGAAGACATCAGAATCCTGATGGAAAAAGGAAGGCATGACTGGATGGAATATTTTGAGTAAATGAAGCCTGGTGCCAAGGGAAATTACAGACTTTTCCAAGAATGTCACCCTCACAGTGATGAAGCTTTAGCCCTTCAGAGAGAAACCTGAAGATCAAGTTATATATATATATATATTCAAGTACTTTAATCCAAGTGGATCAGATTTTCAGCAGTGTGATCATTGGGCTACCCTCCAAAAAAGGTCTTTGTATATATGCAATTAGCTTTCTTGATACAATCACACTGAATTTATACTGGAGAAAAAGAGAAAAAAAGAAAACCAAACCAGTTCATGAGCTTTAATGAATGCTAAATTATTTAGTAAGACCAGGCACAGCCAGGAAGGATCATTACTGAAGTGTATGGACATTCAAGTGCACCTCCTCACCAGGTTCAACTCAGAATTAAACAGGAAGGTCAGTCAGTGGCAGTTTACCTGCTAACAGGGCTGCTAGATAAAGTAGGGGCAGACAGATGGCTTCAGGTTGTTTGCAAAGACTTTTTTTTTTTAATTTTTTAGTCAGAAAGTAAAATTGTCTGAAAGCCATGAGGAAGCTGTGGTTTTAAATTGCCTATTTTAAGAAATGCATGTGTGAATTAAGCTTTAAAGTTGTGCAACTTAAATTTTACTACTGGGAAATCATTATTTTTAAATGAGGAATGCTTCTTTTTGTTTAGAAATTGTGTTGTCAATCTAAGAAGGATACTTAAAAATATTTTTAAATTATTGTGGCCTTCCAGTCTCTTAAGGGGGTTACAAGAAAAGTGGGGAGGGACTTTCCAGGCTGTGGGGCAGTGATAGGACTGGAGGGGATGGATTAAAACTAGAGAGAGGTCGATTCAGATCAGACATTAGGAAGAATTTCTTCCCCATGAGGGTGGGGAGACACTGAACAGGTTGCCTAGAGAGGTGGTGGAAGCCCCATCCTTGGAGGTTTTTGAGGCCAGGCTGGATGGGGCTCTGAGCACCCTGCTCTGGTGGGAGTGTTTTACAAACATCCATGTCTTGAGTGAAGCACTTTTCAGTAGTTTACAGACAATTGTTTTTACATTTTGATTGTTAGCCTCATCCAAATGGTTAAATAATTTTTGTTTCAGTGATAATAAGGGAAAAAGTGAAATAAAAATTAAAAAATAATCAATTTCTTGCCATCTTGGAATTCAAACCCGTGGAGTTACATGCTGAATAATTTAGTTTCAATTAAGTTGGCATTTTATTAGGACATATCTTAAAGTAGCACACAGAAAGAACAAAATACCAACAATTAACCACATTGAGTAGAATTATAAGTGTCTTGGGTCGTAAATTCTTAATTTACCTTTAATTTTTCTGTAGGAAAAAAGAAAAGAGTGAAAACCAGCTTAGCCTGTGCCAAATTCTAATAAACCACTTTCTTTAGAGAGAAGAAATCCTGAGATTTGCCCAGATATGACTGCCAATCTTATCTGAAAAGTTTCTTTGGAAGCAGGTGAGCTCCTCTGACATGCAGGGAACTCCACCTACTCTTTCAGTTCCATGAGCATCATCCACCTGTCCAGACGTGTATTTGTTTGGCATTGCAGTAAGTAGGAGATCACCTCACAGCATCAGCTACTTTAACCACCTCCTTACAACACTAATCTTTACAAAACACCCCCCTGCTCCTTTCTTTATGTTCTTTATGCTTCTGTGCAAGGAAGAAACAGTAAGATGAAGAATTTTATCAATGGCTGCAAAGGTAAAGGCAGAAGGAAAGGCAACCACTTAGCCCTGTACACAGAGAGAGCCACAAAGTGAGCCAGGTCACACTACTGGCAATTAATAACAAGGCTGAACCATTGTGTTTGAGCTTCAGGTGATTTGTGTTCCTTCTGTTGTCTCCTCCAGCGTGCCAGCCTGCAGGAACTCTCAGCACATGGAGAGTGATTGCTGAACACTGGATCGGGACCGCATGATGTACTTTATTTTGCAAGGTTAAAAGGAAACAGAATCAGACCAAGTGCATTTCCCCAGCATTATGTCAGCCTTTGGGACTGAGAATTTATGCAGTAGCTGCCTTAAAACCCAATTTGGATTAAGAGAAAAAAACCCCGACTGCAGTCTGTGAGGAATTTTGTTCTCAGGGAATGATTAAGATTTTGTCAACGACTAAGATCTCTCTTTAAATACTAACAATTAAAGATATCTTTGTTGGGTATTACATCAAATCTTTGCTGAAGTGGAAAGGCAGCTGAACTCTGTCACTGTGTTTTGGCTCACCTTTAGTATCACCTACCTGATCCTTTGTGTTGTGATTTTATCTTGATGATGAATTTCTTTTTTTTATATATCACATAGAGGATGTGGTAGAGAATTAGTGTCAGCTTACCACTTAACCTTCTCCTGTCATTCACTTCTGTTGCCATTTCCCACCAGGTTACTATTTATCACTGTGATATTTCATTTTGACTTCTAAACTTCACTTGTATAATGAAAAACTAAATGTTATAATTCTAAATAAAGAAACTTCCAGCATAACCTCTATGAGGGGCTACAAGTGCATTCTGCTTCCTGAACTCTACTTTGTAGCTGGAAATTGTAAGGAATTCTTTTATGAAGAATATTTTTTTCCAAGAGAAAATGTCAGTTTGTTGAAATTTAAACTTTTCCCAGTTCAAGCTTCAGCACAGATAGAATCAAGGGGAGTTTCTCAACTCAGGATGGCAATTTCCAGCTACAATCAGAACAGTAACTGGAGAGGTCGGTCGCACTAACAGCAGTTAAGGCACACTGGAGAGAAGTCAAAGTTGAAATCTCTTCCTCAATGATTATTCAGTTAGATAAAGAGAAGTGGATCTATTTCAAATAGAGAGCTCAAAACAGATGTGAGAGGTGAGCAACCAGAGCAAAGTCACAATCATATTTAGGCCATAATTATCAGATACTTCACAGGGTAGGCTCCTGTCTCAGTAGGCAAAGAATGTGATGGTCAGGTATCAAGAATATGCAGCACCACAGAGGATGAAGAGGACAGATGTTATTTCATGCCATTCATTATGTTTGGTATTCCTCACTTCACATCAAGCTCTGAATAAAGTTCTTAGAGCCACCAAAAAAGCTTCCTAACTAAACAGTACCAAGACCATCTCTGTGGCCTCTTCTTGTACATTCTGGATTCTTGCTTTGTCTCACATTCATTCATAGGAAAGGTTGTGGAAAACAATGTAACAGATCAAAAAACCTGCAAGGGGACTCGAGCTCTTTTTGATGATAAGCACTTTAAAATTGTTTTAAAGTTCTTTTAACATTCTCCATACCTGTGAACCACGGGATCTGCTCTTCATTATAATAATAATTAGATGGAGATAACTTTTTGGTATCAGTCTGGAGCACTGACCAGAACACAAGTTTCCTCAAGGGAGTGCCCAATAATTAAGTCAAAAATCCATACTCACCATTAAGCTTTCTAATCTGATTAAGCTTCAATTGTTGCTTGCCAGAGTCCTCTGTTCTAGGGCACACTGCACGGATCAGACCCAAAGTCTAAGTTTTCAGTCTTCAAGATCTCTGTAGATTTGGAATAAGCCAAGGAGTGATAAGGCTCTCCCAAAACAAAAGGGATACCATAATTTAGTGACTGTGTGTCTCCAGATCTAGTGCAATAGACAGTTATTTGTGAAAGGAAACCTTTGTGATCTTGAAGGAAATTCAAGTATCAGGACAACAATTCACAGGTAAGATGTGTCAAGTGATGACACAGAAATCTGTTCAGCTTTTGCAAACATTTCACAGATATTCATAGTACCACAGAATGGTTTGGGTTGGAAGGGACCTTTGCATCTGCAGATCTCTGCTGATGTAGGAGAAATTATCACTATTTGCACCAATGCTGAATACTCCTGACAGTAGCAGGTGAAATGCTGCCTATGAAACAGATTTTTCATGTTACTTCCAAACTTTTCTACTCCCCTTCAAACCAACTGCAAAGATATTTTCAAAGCCTATTTTCCCCCAAGTGCACATTTACTTTCAAAGTATCTACATCAAACACAGTTTTCATAAGCATTTCCAAATGTGTTCAGTCAGCATGAAAGAAGCAGAGAATCTCTTAAAAAATAAACCATACAAAAACTACCACATGCATCTCAGGTAGGGCGTTCTTTAACTGAGAGGAAAAGCACCAGAAGTTTCAGCTTGCTTGAGTCTTTGGAGTAGAAACACACCCTAGGGTTGTTCAGCTTGAAGAAAATTAAGTGAAGGTAATAAATGAAGTTTGAGGAAGCTTGTTCATCAGTTGGGTCAGCAACCTTTCCAACCATAGCTGATGGATATTAGCAGATCAACCTGAATGGAGAGACCTTTTCAGGCAACAGCTGAAGAGCCATCTCTAGACCAGGTATTGCTCATACATCCCTTTGGGAATAAAATTGGAAGGGTTTCTGAGTAAATTCCTCACCTCCTCTGATATATTTTAACATGTATAACTCACTAAAAATTGTTGATGGATAAAGTTCAGAATTATTTTCTTTGTATCCCTCCTATCTGCAATGATTGTCTGGCACTCACCTTAAGTATAAAAACATCTTGAAGGAAATGTGGTGGCATTCCAAACACAGCCACATGCCAGAAAGCTCCTTGGATAAATTTAGTAATGTAAATAATATTTGTTTCTCAATTCCATACATATTTTTTTTTCCATTTAAAATGTTGAAATGATGTAGAAATTTGTAATAGTTTTTTTTAATAATAATAATTAAGAAAAAAATAGAACTTCATTCCTTTCAATGTGAATTGGTACCTTTGTAGTGCTCTTTAAAGAATCTGTCAATCTTTGTCATAATTTGAGATGAAGAGGTCTGATAAAAGCTTATGTGAGGATCAATGATAAAATGGAGTCTTCTTTCCATCATTTTGGGTTTTTATCATTCACCTTCTTTCAGTGGCAGCCAAGCAAAAGGCTCCAAAACTAAGGATTATAAATAAGAGTGAAAAATTGCCTTGGACCTCCAGAAGGAATGGGGTTGTTATAATTTTTCAAGATTTGTGTATTTGCTTCAATAAAAGGAATTTCAGTTTGGTTTCTTTTCTTAAAGCCAACATTTATTAACCACTTCCTCAGGAGGAGCTGCTATCTCCTGCAGATCAAAGCAAAGCTGGGTAAAAATGCAGTACCAGACTATTTGGGGAACAGAAAGACAAAGACCCTCGGGGTCTGATGCAAGGCTGCTGTGTTTCCCTATTTAAAAAGACTGGACTACACATGTCCTAGGAAAGAACTGACTTTGTTAGTTCATTAAAGAGAAGCAAATCCAAACAAATGGAAACTAAATATCTGTGACAATTTTCTGTAGATGTAAAGTTCCATTACTAGGAAAAAAATCAAGCAAAAGGTTCCAGATAGTCCAGCTCAATATTACAGGGATTATAACATTTTCTACCTGAGGTGTGAAGTGGCTGGAAGCTCCCAGGAGGATATGAGGCTGTAAATTCCCCCTCTCTAAGCAGTCTGGTGAAGTTGAGGTAAAATGTTTGAGTTTTGAGAGCAGGCAGACTTTACTGAAGTCTTCAGTGCAAGGATGATTATTCCTTTCCAAGCTTTTTTTTTCCTAGCTGTATGCTATTTTCCTCCAGAAATTATTGTGGCCTAGGATTAAAAGCCTACCCTACTGGAAGATGACTGCCACTGGGAAGGCTAGCTAATGAAGAAGGAAAAAAAGCCCCAGAGATGTTGGTGTGTTTGTCTTCTGATGCCTGATAGGTGTGTTTTCTCTTCCTGTGCCAAGCATGATGGTACCATACAAGCTGTTTTGCTTCTAGCAGAAGGAGATGAGATTGAGTAAGGTTCAGCAGAATATCCAAGGTTCTGGAGCCCACTAACCACAAGGTAAGAGACACCTCTGTTTCACTCTTGTTTTGTTCAGTCTAAATTTTCTGTTTAGCACATAGGCCAATGTAATCATGTCTTATTCTTGTTTTAAACCCAAACCACTCCACAGGAAATCTGAACACTACACATCTCTCTACTGGTGTAAGAGCCCGGCTGTTGTGTGACTCAAACCTTATGTGGTGTCTACCTGAAGAACTGCAGGGTCTGCCTCTCCTCCTGGGGTCCTTTGCAGTACTGGAAGCATTAATCCAAAATCAGTTGGTTGTTGTAATCACATTTCACGGAGGAAGTGCTTTCCAGGTGTAAGGGTTGTGAATTACCTTGCAAAAAGGAAACATTAGGTGTAATTTGATCACTATAAATGAGGAAACAGTGATTATTAAAAACGAATTAAACTTCACCATGGCAAATCAGGAATGAGTTGAAAGGTCAGTGCAATGACTGTTGTAACTGAACCACGTAAGCAGTGATCTACTACTACTTCCCATGAAAAATACAGTGGCTAAAACCTGAAATATGGAATTGATAAACACTGCTGCTACTGCTGAAATGAATGGAAGAGCATCTACTGAATACAGTGAAACCAGAATTTCACTTAGGCACTGGCTATTTCTACAAGGCTATTTGTAAAATCACAGGCTCACTCTTAAATATGATCCATAAAGTGCAGACTTACTTCTGAGTCAAGCCTACAAGAAGTGTTTCCTGTGTTGAAACATAAAAGACCCCGAATTCAGGACTAGTTATTAAATTATGTTGTTAGCAACAGCAGGGCAGAATGTCCAAACTAAACCATAAATAGCTAGCAACTGCCCAAACAGTGTTTTGATTTGAATGTAGGGCTCTATCTTCCTTTGGTTAAAACTTCTTGCTATTTGAACATTGCCACATCGTGTACTGAAATGTTGGCACAGCTGTTGTCAGCATCCCAGCTCCTAAGACATCTTGTTGTTATCCTTTCCCTTCCAAAGTCAGACAACTGCTGCCTGTGGAGAAGGGGTGGAAAGGTGCATCGTAAGCATGGCAATATTCCACAGCTCTCCTTTCAGCTGCCTGGTACCACAGCTGTGAGAAAGAGTGATATGAGAGCAGTGCCTGTTAATACAGTCACCAGGAGGGGTGTGCAGATGGGGTATGGTTAACACACACCGTGTTGTCTCATAAATCTAGTTGCAGCTACTGAACTGGGTTGTATTTTCACAAGGAAAGCCAAAGATACTTTCTAGTCCATTCCTTCCATCACCACTTCCCTCATCTGGGATTGCTCGAGCTGAACAAGTTGCAATAAATTTTAACAAACAGAAAAATTATTTCTATTTCATTTTATCCAAGGGAGGTTATGCACAGGACTTTAATTCCTTTCATTTAAGAAGACATATTAATATTGATTTGGTTTTAATATTTTTTTTTAATCTAGGAAAGCTGGTTGGAAAGGCCTTAGGAAAAAAAAGAGGCTGCTGAAAGCCCACTGTAAGAATGACCTAAGTGACCTCTGTAGCTTGTAGTAATAATCCTCACAATTGCTCATTAACCCCAGGTCCAGCAGAGCTGGAGGAAGAGTTCCAGAATGGGTTGAGCTTGGTTGTGCCACGGACAATGATATCAAAGCGAGGTGACCAAGTCAGAGTTTGACAAGGCACTCAGACTGGATGGCCAACACTTGCTGAGCTCAGAGGCCTATTGAGAATAAGGAAGAATCCAAATCTTTTCAGAGAATTCTGAAAAGGTCCTGTCTTTCTTAGCACTTGGCCTCAGAACCTGCTCTTATTATTTCTAATTGCCCCACATAAATTGTGAAGCTGGAAGGACACTGTAGAAGCTGGAAATACAAATGACAGCTGGCTGTAAAAAACATGGAAATGGAGATTAATTCATTCCCCTTCTGCATCCACTTCTAAGAAATAATCATGTAAATCAGTTAGGAAAAAATGGGCTAATAGACTCATTCTGCAGAAGCTGGTGACAAATGTCCTGTGACATCTCAGTGGCTCACCCAGGAACATCAAGATTTGTGAAAACTCATCGTGACATGCTCAGGCAGACATAGCAGACACTGATTTCCTTGTGTCACTCTATTGTCCTTTTTAAAATGAAACAGACCCACGGTAATAAATGAGACCTACCCACAAGAAGAGTCAGACACAATCTTTAACTTCTGTTGATGCTGTTGAGTGTTCCCCTCTCACACCAGTACACCATCACTCTTTTCTGTGTAATGAATGTAATGAAACCCAATGTTGTATTTGTTCTGTGCGTGACCTTTTAGCTAACGAGGCTACAGATTGGTGATTTTTCCTACCTCCTTTGTTCCCTCCCTTTACCAATTAGTAAATATTTCAGCTTTCCACTACAGCTGTAAAATTCATGCAAACAAATTTGGTTCATAGACAGACAGCAAAGCCGATGGACACTTCAGAGGTGAGCAAAACCAAAGCAGAATGAGTGAGTACATGGCACAGAACTAACAATCCAGAAGTAAAGCAGAGAAAAAACAAAAGAAAACAAAAGAAAACAAAAGAAAACAAAAAGGAAG
>VWZY01011576.1:62684-78269 GCA_013399075.1 Chloroceryle aenea | reverse complement strand
TAATAAAGAATATAAATAAAATAAAGAAAATAAAGCAAAATACAGAAAAAAATTATAAAAGAAAATAAATAAAAGAAAGAAAATTAATAAAAAGGCAAAAGAAAGAACAAAGAAAGGAAAACAAAATAAGCAAAATAAAGCACATAAATAAAAGAAAATAATAGAAAATAAATACAAATAATCCAAACTCTGCTGACACACAGTAAGTATTTCAGGGAGTGAAAAGCTACATACTGACCCAAACCCCAAAGCATCTCATATCACCAGAGTTCCATCTTTAGACAGACAAGCCCTGGAAGTCTTTGCCTCCTGCAGCAAAAAGGGGTAGTGAAAAATGGGATACCTGAGTTTTTCCCAGAATGCCAGGGCCAGAAGGAGGCTCAGGCTGTGCTGCTCTGCTCTCCGACCATCCCACTAAAACTTCTGGCGTGTTGTGAGTGTTTTGGATGTATTTCTGGTCCTGCTAGTAAGGATTATTCTCTTAGGATCCAAACCCAAACAATTTCATCGGTTGGCTAATGCAGTGATAACTGCAAACACGTTTTCCAGGGGGTCTTTACTTCAGTGACAATTTTTGCATGAATTGGGTAATGCTCTTCATACAGAACTTGGACCTGAAAAAGAGACCAAAGTTTATGTCTCAAACTTCTGCAGCTTATCCCTAACAAAGGCTCGGTGTGGAAACTTGGTGAATGTGGAAATGCAGCTTCACAGAGTTTCACGGTTAGGAAACAGTTACGTATGTGAGGAAAGAGCTCTGTGTCTCTATTCTAACAAAATGACTTTGCAGAGGAGAGGCTGTGCTTGAAACCAAGATTATGCTCAAAGCAGAGACATCCCTGTGTACTTTAATTCATTAGTTACATGCCCACAGCAGCAAATTAAACATGTAATTCCTCTCTAAGTTCTTTGCTTCTTAGACACTAATCTATTATTGGAAACATTACAAGGTGAAAACACCCTTAGAGTTTCTAACAGCTTGTCTCTGATAATGCAGGCTTGGGGTTTTTCACTGTTATCTTAAAATATTTAAATCCTTCTAAGACCCCTTATGAACACTTCAAAATACCAAGCAATACAACACAACTTTTATGAGTAGGTGTGGGACAGAATTGCACCATCCAAACAGGTATCAAAGGGGAAAAGAAAAAAGGAAGAGGAGGAGACATACAGAGAAAATAAAAGCTCTCTATATCTGGTTTAAAATATAGTTTACACCACACCTCTGCATTCTAGCCAGTTTAATATGTTGTGAAGGTCACGTTGGTGTTTTCTGTTGCTTTGCATTAAATAAATACTGGCTTAAAAATAATGGAGCGACCACGGTCCTATAAATTTGGCTTGGCACTCTAAGATGACACTAATAAAAATATTATATTTATACAAATATTGTTTCAAGACTTTGTATGGGTACAAGCCTGGAAGAACTCTCCAGCTTTTTTCTGATGTTTTTAGTCTGACACTTTCTGGGTAGCCAGTCCAGATGACTGCAAGCAGAGAGGTTCAAGCAGAGACGTTGGTCAATCACCTTTGATTCACAAGTCATTTAGGACTGACCTGTATTTGGGTTTACAGAGCTGGCTGATTATCTTGCATCTCATCAGTTAAGGGAACGGGTGTCCCTGGCAACATATGGACAAATAAATTTCACTCCTCTCAGTACTCTTTTCTACAGCTTGGTTTGAACTAATGCCCGCCTGCTGGAAAAATACCTAACGTTGAGGAAGCAGTGGTGAAACTTTTTCATCTCTTTTCCCCTTTTACTTTCTATTTCCTGTCAATGTTACGTTGATTTGGTTTGAGTAGAATGCCAGAAGTATAAACAGAAGAAAAACCCAACATTCAACCATGACACAACCTGCAGCTCAGGGAATACATTTGCTCTGATTCCTTATGGCCATTCTGATGTGCCTCCAAGGTAGCAAGCAGGAAAAAAATGTGTCACTAGCAGAGAGACCTAAGAGAGACGGTTAGAAAACATCAGCAAGAAAGTCAAGGAATTATTCAAATGTGTACAAATGTCCTTGAAGGTTCTTGTCTTCCAGTTACACAACAGGAAAATCAGAACTGAGCAATTGAATAGAGAGTGATAGTGGTGAGTTTTACTGCTTGCAAACATCTTCAGTTTAAAGAGAATGCCCCGTGATCTAAATTGTAGTAAACTGAAATACAATATTATCAACAAAACCAAGCTTAATAAAATATTAAAGAAAACAAAATGCACCGCAAGCAAACTTTTAGCTGGAAGGGAGGGAAATTGGTGGATCAAAAACCTATGGCCCGGCTGCTTGGCAAAGTGACCTTCAGCAGTCAATAATGCACTTTGGTTTCCCACCAGTAACCTTGGCTTGGGTCAATGTGTATTATAGATGCACACAGGCAGAATAACAGTAATGATTTGAACCCAAGTTTGCTTCAAGTGTTACTATCTTTATCATTTGTATAGGAAATCTATATTATTGTCCCGACAATGTCAAACATTAAAGGCTGATTCTTCGTTCTGTTTTTACACAGACCCACAACAAGGGTTTCAACATGGCATACAGAAGAATAAATTTTGGATGTTCTGTATTCACTTAGATTATTATGGCTAAAATCTACTCCAGGAAATATTTTCTTCATTGTCATCTTTAGCTTCTTGATGCTGAGAAACACCAAGCACATAATTAATTGACAGAGCATTTCACATTCTCATTAATCCCTATGTGTTCCTCAGTATGGCAGCATCTCAAACAGAAACTAATCTGCACTTAAAAATAGCCATGAACCTGGATGAACCTTCTAGAAAAACAGCTGTACCAAGCAAGGTCTCTGATTCTAAGAGGATGTAACACGTACAAATTAATTTGCATTGGATCTGTGGATCCAATTCCATGGTCGGTTATCCAATTTCATATAAGGATACTAAAAAAAAATGAATAATCCAGCAGGTTTTTTGCCTTCTCTAGAATTATAGGCAGAACTTGAGTGCAAACGTGCACTGAGCAACTTCTCACACGGGTGGTGTTGTGAAGGAGGGATGAATTCAGGATCTGAACATGAAACATTTCACAGAAGTACTGCTTGATTTAAAGGATTAATATAGCTTATTGGCAGGTCCTTATCTTGCCCTGTGAAAAGGAAATTGGAAATGGAAGAAGAGAGGCCTGGTTACATGTGCACAGCTACGAAAGCACGGAAAAATCCTTATCTAATATGTCATTTGAGTGCTCCACTTACACCTGATAAAAGATTTAGGGAACCTGACTGCCAGCAAGATCTTCTAAGCACTAAATACATAAGCAAATAATCAGTTAAAACTGCTGAATCTTTTAAGGAAGACACACATCCCAAGAGATAATATCTGGAAGATTTTTACAGAGGGAAGTGACAAGTTGCAGTAGTTTACAGAAATGCTCCATCATGAAAATTGGATTGTCACAATAATTATTATTCCCACTGTAAATACTTTTACAGAGCAAATGCATCTTCTGTCTCTCATCAGGACAGTCAGGTTACGTTCAGGTTTGTGCAATACCAGAGGCAGTAAGATGAGCCCTGCTCTAAAATCTTCCCTTTTTCCATTCCCATTATCTGACTTGACCATTCAATTTATTAACTGCAGTGTCCCTGGTACGTGGTGTTTTCACTGGTACACTATTTGCACGGGCAAACCAAAGCTAATCATGCCTTACCTGGAACAAGAGGTACAAAGGAAAATAGTATTAGATGAAATGACAGAAACTGTCAGAGACTTTATTTCCTTAAACAAGACTAAGGAAATATTTTTCCTTTTGTTCTGACCTCATTTAGTCTGTTTCTTAAGATGCAGGGCAAGAGCCCTGAAGCAGGAAAGGCAAGGAAGCTGAAGTCACGTCAGGCAGGTGCTTTCTCAAGTGCCCCTTATGACATGATGATACTGAACTGGGAGGAGTGGTGGCTGATAACTGGAAGCTGTGCTGCCATCCAGAGATCTGGACAGGCTGGAGAGCTGGGCAGAGGGGAACCTCATGAAGCTCAACAAGGGTAAGTGCAGAGTCCTGCACCTGGGGAGGAACAGCACCAGGGACCTGTAGAGGTGAGGGGCGGACCCACTCGAGAGCAGCCCCATGGAGAGGGACCTGGGCATCCTGGTGGACAATAAGTGATCCATGGGACAGCAATGGGCCAGGAAGGCCAGTGGTCTCCTGGGGGGCATAAGGAAGAGTGTGGACATCAGGGTGAGGGATGTTCTCCTGCCCCTCTGCTCTGACCTAGTGAGCCTACATCTGGAGGATTGTGTCCAGTGCTGGTCTCCCCAAGTTAAGAGGGACAGGGACTTACTGGAGAGAGTCCAACGGCGGATACAAAGATGAAAAAAACCACAATGAAACAAAAACCCAACCTAAACCAAACCAAAAACCAACCAACCAACCAAAAAAACCCCACATAAAACCCCCACAACTGAAAAACCTTGCTTCCTGGAAGCCTGAAAATACAATCCATTTGTTTTCACGGGAAGTCAGAGGTCACACCAGAGTGACAAGACAATCACTGAAATCTGTTCTGCGATACTTTGCAGACATAACAAATAGAACCCCATCGGGTTTTATACATCAAATGGCTTTGCAATGGAATTTCAGAAAAACTCTGAGCTAACAAAAGGTCCTAATGGATGGGTGTGAAATACACAGCTCATCAGGGTACAGTTTGACCGGTTCCAGTTGCAGGGATCCTGTTGCCACCTCGTGGCTGCCCTCCCAGGAATGCTGTAGCCCAGTAGAAACAGCCTAGTCTGCTGCAGGCTTTATACTTCACTGGCTGTTCACCTCCTTCTCAGAAAAATTAACAAATAGGTTAATATTTCATGAAAAAAAATAAAAATCTGTGCCCAAATAAACTCAGTGAAGTGATTGATATCCCCCTTGTCACTTACTTTCACTTGTTAAAGTAAGGACTTGATTAAAATGACAATTCAAAACCAAAATTATATGGAAAGCTTAATTTTGTTCCCAAATTTTTTGTCTTGCAACTGAAATTTCCCACGGAAAACTCTGCAAGAAATCCTTCCAAATTATTGTTTTAATGGAAATAAAAGGTTAGTATTTTACTAAATCTAATGTTTGCTGCAAGTTACCATGGCAGCAGGCAGCAATCAGTGCTAGTGGAAGACTAGACCTATGGTATTCTGTATGATCAGATCCGTTTCAAAGCCACTCAGTGCCACTAAGTCATCTACATTTTTTTTTCTCTTCTGAGTAACTTGGTGAGGGACCTTCTGTTTTATCTGGATTTCAGGAGCCAAGACAATGATGCGAGGCACAGGAACCCACAGAGGTTTCTGAAACTCCAGTGGTCAGCGTAACAAGGTGACCCAGGGTTACTCAGAAATCATCCCTCACTGACCATTGCTGGTGCTCAGGAGGAGGCAGAAGCATGAGTGAAATAGTAAAGAGTTAGGACAGTACTTATTTGGCTTAAGCTGCTGTTGCTTTCAGGCTTTAATGTACTTAATTCAAGTAACATCATTTTTCAGGTCATCAGAGGTTGTCTTCATTGCTGTTTCACTTCCTAACCACATTCCCACATCAGCACCGCTTCTTTACCTTAGCAGGACGTTACTTGTTATTGCAAATGCTGCCAAAATTCCTCCTTAAGCTCTAGAACTCAGAAGTGGAAGTTTGCTGATCCTATTTCAGACTTGTAGAAGGCTTGTGTGTCCAAAACTATGTTACTTGACCTATAAAAGGTCAAAACATTTGCTTAGTTACAAGCTCAATCCTCCTGCAATTAGCTAAAAATCATCAACGATCAAAAGGCAAGGGTGGATGTGTATTTATAGCACGTATGAGGTACTCCTGGGTGTTACAAAAGCCTTTGGCTACCCATCTCAGTATGTTTTTTTCTGAACACAGACACTCCAAGCCACGGGAGCTGTTCAGATGGTGGTAGGATGAGCTGCACCTCGACTGAATTCACTGACACGATGCAAAAAGCTGCTGCCCACAGAAGGAGTGGGCAAAATCCGTTCAAGTAAGGAGACAGAATTTCATTGTGAAGACTGAACGGCGTGAGCAACACTTTGGGACCAAGTCATGGATGCCTGGATGGAGTCAGAAATGAGGAGGAGCTTGTCAGGCCCTGGCTGGGCAACATGCAAGGTCTGGCTGAGTGCTGGACATAACCGTGGTGAGAATGGGTGCTCTTCCCTGCCTGGGGGCTCCCACACTCTCCAGTGTCTACCATGGAGCTTCAGGCTGCAGGCTGCTCAATTTTCTCCTGCTCTGGCATCACTCTCACAAGGGACCCCTTTGAATACTCTCCTATTTTGCCCAGACCTCTTCTTAGGAACAACGTGACCCTTGGGTTTATAATTCTCTACTAACACCAAAAATTGCTCTACCTCAGGGAAACTTGAAAGTGATAACGAGTGTGATTGGTATTGATGAAGCAGTAATGCTCTTTTCTGCTTCACAAAATGCATGCATTAATTCATCTCTGGCTCCAAGAACTGTGCTGCTAAAAAATTTAGCTGAAGTTTTATGGAGTGGTTTTTATGACTGACAAAATGTGTATTTCAGCTAGCTGGGATGTTTCTGTCACAAATCCTGAATGTTTTACTGTCAATATTCAATCTTTCAGAAAAATTAGCTCCATAAAAGCAGTCATAAAACAATAGTAAAAGGAATTTGTCTTTACATGAAAATATATATCTCGAAACAAATAGTTTTAAGCGAAGGAGAGGAGATTTACAAAAGCATTGGTTCACTCACCAGATGACTTCTTTTTAATTATATCTGTCAAACTCAGTCTAAGAACATGAGAATTCAATTTGCTTAAATATGAAATTTATAAGTATGAAAAAGGATTAAGGAAAAAATAAAAGTAAGGACATTTCATTCTCTCTAAAATTAGATTATTTTTTTTTCAGCTGATAATCTTGGAGACTAATGAACTGAGCAACTACATTTCATTTCCTGCTTTTTTTTTTTACATACTAACAACTGTTAGTTGTCACTTTGAGCCACTGCAAAATTACATATGGCAGCTGTTCATTAAGAAACTGATCAGTGCCAAAAACAATTTGCAAACCTTTTTTTTTGGAAAAAAAAAATAAAAAGTATCTCCATTTAAGGTACTATCTTGAGATGTTAAGGCACACTGTCCAAGAGAGAGTTACAGGTACTACAGCACATTCCAAACTATTTTGCTTCTTGGAATTGATGAGTGAAACACCCTGATTTTGCACAGCAACTCCTGGGGAAGTAAAACTCCTGTCAGAGAGTACTGGGTAATACATACTAGCATTCTATGATGTCTTATATTTCCAACAAAGGATGTATAAAATGAAAAAATAGACCTGTGTTAAGTCTATCAAAGTGAGATGCTGATGAAGCAAGCCCCATTGAGTCCGATACCCAAGTGAAGTGGAGGTCTGCCACAGCAGGCTGCAGCTATTCCAGCCCCTCCTAGCTGTTTGTTGGAAGCACCTGGCCATCCGGGTGATAAATGACAATATTGACAGCTCTTCTGCACAAATTTACTGTTTCTAGCAACAGGGACTTGCAGTTTGCACTCTGCTGTGTTCAATTCATACTCAGCTATAAGGTCGCTGTCATCCAGAATAAACAGCTGAGTGTTCGGGCAGCTGGCAGCACAGATCCAGCCACCTGGAAGCTTTGGGCTCGACGTAAAGTGTAGCTGAAGTCAGGGAGTCCTGGTTCCAAAATGAGTAAGCTTTCTTGACCTGTGTACCTAAGGCAAAATCTCTAAACCACACAGCAGAAACATTTGGTCTTAACAAAGAAAACCAAACGAGCAGCGTCTCAGATACCAAATCTCATTTTCTGGTTCTGACCTCTTCTGCATTCTGAGGGGAGGAAGCTGGAATGTCTATGACCCTTCTATTCACACGTGCACACATGGAATTTCAACACTGCTTGCCAAATTTCAATCTCAAATTCTGATTCCAGGCAAAGTTCATCATCCCCTTCGTACGCTGCCTTCCAGCCCTGTGGTTTTAAACTCTCTGTGCACAGGGGTGGAACGGCAATGGGATGATCCTAATGTGCCTTTTCCTCTTTCCCTTTCTTCCTTCTTCCTAACAAAACACTAGTTTATTAGCAAGGCACACTTCAGAGATGTCAGACCTATTGATTTTACTTCCTTCACTAAAGGGTGAGATGTGAATATAAAAGAGCTCAGGCCAGTAAATGTTGAAAGAACAAAGAATGGTCTCTCATGTCCCTGAGTGAGAAATTCACTCCTGTTCTAGACTCCAGTGTGCAATAAAGTAAGATTTGAAGCTCTGAAAAAAAAAATAACCCACTACCATCTGTTTGTAAGGCAGCACTGAATCTGATCCCTGCTGCTCTGTTTGCTGTCTGCTCACAAACTGGAGCCAGCCCTGCAGTGCTCACTGGTGATTTCTGTGTCCTGGTGGATTCTCTGCTGCAGTGGGAACTGACAGTGCTGGAAACTGTCATTTGGAAATGTATGTGTTGGGAGGAACACATCTTAAAAGATGATTTCTTATGAAAACAGGATGGTTTGCTTTTTCTCCTGCTAGTGAGTGGAAACAGTTGACTTTGTGAACCCTTTAGGATGGTTGACATAGAACAGAAAAACCTGCCAAGCCCTTGTGAAAACAACATCTTTCCAGGCATCTTTTCAAAGATACTGCCACCAACCACAGCTACAAGTGGAGCAGACTGCCAGAGTTACTAGGTGTCCCACACCCTCACTGTACCTCGTGTCACCTCTGAGGATCAGCCAGAAAACCAGGAGCAACTTCCCTCCCCCACTGCAAGAACTACTCTTGTACCATTATAGGAAAACTGTGACAACTCTCAGTGCCCGACCTCCTTTGGAAGTGAAAACTGATTTCACTCCTTCCCACCCTCTCCTGCCCCTCTGCCCTCACCATCATGGAGTTCCCTCAAGGTCTCGGAGAATGGTTCTCACTGCTGCCAAACTAAGGAAAGGAGGGAGAGGAGAAGAGGAACCTGTAGCAGCCAGGTTGGAGTCTTCAGGTGCATCTTTCTGAAAAGACTCGATCTGAACAAATGCTGAGTTAAGCTGTGACACCCATTAATCATGTTCATCTGTCTTTGCAACTCTTCTTCTTACGGATGCTGTGTTGGAATTCACACCCACTACACCTTGCTGGCAATTATAAGTGCATGGGAAGTGAGATTCTGTTAAGCATCCCATGTCTCCTGGGTTAAATTGCTTATGACCAATCTTTTTTATCTATTTAGACACGAGGTAGCAACCAACAACAATTGCTTTTCCCTAAGAAATATTTTCAAAACTTTGACCCTTAATTTTGCTCTTCCAAATTTTGCATTAAATGGAAGGGGAGTCGAAGAGAGTGTTCATCTCGTGAAGGTACTCTGAGGATAAATTCTGGCAAGGAGGAAGTATTCATATGCTGTGACTAAGAAATATCAGTGATTTCCTTAAATACTTAGGCAGACTTAGCAAATGATCTACTGGAAATGCTTCCTTTATGTGTTTATGATTCAACAGACAATCTCTGCAGTTCTCATTCTGTCTTTATAATTCTTTATAATATATAATGGTTAAATGAAATACAGTTCAAATCCCAGCTAATTAAGATTTGCATTTTACTTCTGTTGCTTTAGCACGTTAGGATTTAGTTAGATATGCTGGAAATATACTCAGTACATTCCAAACAACCTATTTTATCATTAATAACTTCAGTAAGGTGAATCCTGTTCTCGTGAGATCATTAATAATCATCCGAGTTGTGCCTTTAACAGAACACACTCATAGACAATTACTGTTGTTATTCTTTGTGAAATCAGTCTAACAATCCTTCAGTTACTGCCGTGACTTGCACAAGCAGCTCCAAACCGTGTTCAGTGAGGGAATTGCACCCCATACTCTTTAACTTTCTCCTGCTGTTAATGCCTGTGCAGGGGGAAGTGGAGAACAATGTATTCTAAGCCAGAATCTATAGCTTAAGTAAATAACAAACCTCCAATCTTCCTGGCTGTGTTTAGGTGATTCCCCATTCAGCATCTGTATCTGGAGCTCCTTTCACTTATGTTTGAGGAAGCTAATGCAAAGATACTGCCATCTGTAGCTTAGAGCTGCCTCAGAGGGGAGAAAGACCCCTCTGATTCCAGTGTCTGAAATGCTTAACACCTCTGAATGTCACTGGCACCTTGGCACGGAAATGCCTTTAAAACCCTGCTTTATTTTTACTAGCTGAAAGAAAAATAAATAGGCTGAGTGAATTTAGTTTTCTCTAAAGCTTTCAGCACAGTGTTTTGAGTTTTACATCCAGTGTCGATTTGATACCACTGGTGAAGTTTAAGACTTTCTATAGTGTAGGGTGTAGACCTTTTAGGGTGTAGACTACAGCCCTTCCAGGGGTGACTGTCAGGTTTATCATCTCTCAGGGCACACTCCATGCTGCCATCACTTGGTGCCACCAACTTACTCCAAGACAATGTTACCTTAATCACTTCCATCACAAGCACATTCCAAGTAGTCCCAAGCTAATCGTCCCTCTGTGGGCATAGTTATTTGAAGCATTGACCAAGTTTTGCTCTGTTTTTTGGCTGTATTTTTTTAAATAGCTTCACAAATTGAAGGAAACGTTTCAAAAAGAAGGCCATAATGTTTCTCTATTCTTGCTTCAGGCACATAAATGTTATTTCCTCTGCCATGTCATATATTGACCATCTGAAACTTGATAAATCAGAAGACAGATTGCAGTGGAGCTCTATGTATTTAAGTATCAAGCTGATCCATAACTTTCACACCAACCAAAAGCCATTTCTTGTCAGTGCTGTCCAGAATATATCCTGACAGTTCAGTGGGAGTTTCAGTGCCATTTATTTTCAAATCAATACTCAATTACTAAGAGGAAGATTCACTCCCTTGCCCATTTTCAAGATGAAATTATGGACTAGAGCAATAACACTTAGTCAAGGCAAGCCACTGTCCATTAACTCATGATGCTACCAAAACCCCATCCAGACACTTTATTAAAGCTCAGTCTTTTTTCAGCTTTTAATTAATCATTGTGAAAAAGGCCTTTCACATTGTGACTGATGACCAGAGAAAACAATTTTCTCCTAACTGCCTTTTAATTTCAACTCTGGGAGTGCTCATTGACTGAATCTCACAACAACCCATCAATGCTGGGGTTTAATGTGTTTTCTCCTTTGTTATTGAGAAGAATGGAGTGGCAATGAGGCTTTGTGCTCCTCTTCATAACTCAAGTAATTGATTCAGTAAATGCTGCACATTTGCTAGTGGATAAAAAGTGCTGTCAATGTAGATAGTAGGTACTATATAAATTACTCCATTAACAGGAAATAAAGCTATTTACAATTTTTAAAGTGTAAAGTGTAAGTGGCTTGAAAAAAAAAAAAAGAAAGGAGTACTACATGTCTGTACAGGCCTTTTTGGTTTGGTTTTTTTGCTGTAAATGCTGGTAACAGGATACAAAGCAGACAGAATCTGCGGTCCTGCAGCAGTTTGCCTCTGTGAGTAGCCTGTTGCAATCTATTCCTGAAGAAACTGGGCACTAAAAAGTAACTTTTGTGGAAAAGCACAAAGAACCCTTCAACAGTGGTCATCTTCCAGCTCGGTTTTCTTTTTCTGTTCTTTTGGGCACCGGAGGAGGAGGTGAAAGAGGCTTCACTGAGGAAAGAAAGATGCAGTGTGCGTGTTTGCAGCAGCAAAGCCTTCCCGTGTCTTCCAGAAATACAATTTTCTGCTGTGGCTGACAGTGAAACCCAGGAAGGACATAGCTCTAAAGCAGGGCTCTCATTAGAGGACGATAGGCAGAGTATAATGCCACAAGCAGGCACATGAACCGTGTGTGCTGAAACAGCGACGATACTCGGAGAGAATTTTACCCTTCCACGTTTCTGTAGGATTATTTTGTGTAAGGCTGTGTATTTGTACTCATCCACAAATACACTTCACACTCTTTAGTGACTCTGCTTTAAAAATGTTTGCTGAATCCCCCTAAGTTCTCGTATAGTAATGGAATAAAAGAGATGACTTTGATATGGTAATGAATAGTAATGCAGTAGACAACTGCAGCAGCAGACCTGGCTCTTCTGAGTTACTTCAGTTAAAGAGCAGGTAAAGAGTTAAAGAGCAGGTAAAGATTTAAAGAGCAGTGTCTTTTCCCAGTTTTAATTTTTCTGACTACCCTGAGCTTCCTTTTTTAAACAGCAACTATCACCATTGCACTTTTTACTCACCGTTATAGCCCTCACCACAATCCTTACATCTTTTCACTGAATTATTCTTTGGGAAAACCAAATAATGCACCTATTTTTCAAAGCAGTGAGAACTGCCATTCTAAAATTTATCTGTGCCCTTTTCTAAAGCCCTGCCTTCTGTGGATTCTCTTCTGATTTATTTCAGAGTTTTAAAATCAATTTTAATTAGCTCATAACTTTTAATTTGTATTGATTGTTAGTGATTTCCTGTTGTTTTATTTTTTTTCTTGTATTCTTTTTTTGCCTCTAATTTAGCTCTTGCTTTTACCACTGAAATAGAGAAGCTTTTAGTCAACGTTATGTTCTTTCTGGATTATGAGGAAGTCTTTTCTTGGTTATCCATAACTCTCCATTTTCACTCTTTTTTTTGGATTTCTAGCTGTTTCTTGCAAGGCATTCTCATTCATGAAAAAATAGATATCAATTAACCCTTTAAACATTTTAACATCTATCACTGTACCCACACTGTTTGTCAGCACTGAACATCCTGCAGTTATAACCACTCATCCCAGTTAATCAGCACTTCCAGATTCCTGTACCTGTTTTGTAGGAGAACAAGACAACTGGCTATTTGCCAAGCAATGATTTTTCCATTTATCCCTTCCAAAAGTTACAAGCCAGGCTTCTCTGTGTGATCAGTACAGTTCCCTTCTTTACTCCTTGAACATAATCTCGTGGCCAAATAATTCTCTTCTTATTTTCCAGAGAAAGGAAGAACATCCCCATGCCCTTATTCCACACGTGGACGTGTTCAGCGTAGCGTGTGCAGTCACAGGCAGTGCTCTTCCTCCCAGTAAGACATAAACAATTGAGAGATCTTCCCAGACACTGTTAATTTTACAAAGCCACCCAATGCAGATCTCCAACGGTCCTGTTGTCAAGGGTCAACTTTTGCAGTGGATGACAGTGGGAGTCTCACACTGTGTGCAAGCAGCGATGGGTTCTGGTTGTGGTGAGATCACTGGTACCCTCTGGGAGTCAACGGCCTTAGAAATGCCCGTGAGGAATTCAGCTAGAGCTGTAGTCAGGCCATTGTGCCTGTGTTACCATGGCAATTCTCTAGAGCATCTCTGAAAAGGATAACAGCCCCGAAGTGAACTTGGGCACCTTATTCTGAGTTGTGAAGTTTAGAAGTCACAAGTTCACCACCAGTCACGGGCTTTAAAAAGCTTTCTCTGAACAGGAAAAATCAACATTGTGTTCAGCATCCAGGAATGTTAGAGACTAAAATATTTCATCCATTTCTCTTAACAAGAATCTTCACCGTTCACTCTCTCCCCTGCTTTACAGTTGCCTCCTTGAAGGAAAGTGCCTCAAAAGTGCTGGTTTCGAGTCTAATTCTTTGAATAAGGTAGACAAAACAGAGCCCCTGCACTATATGACTGTGAGCTTATCATCCAGAATTATTAGCTGTCAAAGTGATGATTACATGTTCCCTTTCACCGTGGCTTACTCTACAACACTAATTTCAGTGCTGTTGAAAGAGTGCTTCGTGCCATTGCACAGAGTATTTGGTGCTGGAGAGGATCTCTGAAGGTCATCCAGTCCAATCCCTACTCACAGCAGGTTTACCCTGAGCAGGGTGAACCTCATGAGATGCCTGTCAGCCCCTTTCTACAGCTTTACAACATCCCTTTGAACAGCAGCACAACCATCTGGTGTATCAGCCAGTCTTCCCACTTGGGTGCCTGCAAACTTGTGGAGGGTGCACTTGTTTACATCTTCCAAGTCAATAATGAAGATGTTAAACAGTTCTGGCCTCCAGTATTGACCTTGGAGTATTCCACTAGTGACTGGCATCCAGCTGGACTTCATGCTGTTGATCAACTCTCCAGGCCCAACAGTTCAGCCAGTTTTCAATCCACTGCACTGTCTGCTCATCAGGGTTGCACTTTGTTAGTCAAGAAAGATATGAGACAGTGTTGAAAGCCCTACTAAAGTGAAGAGAAACAACAGCCCCTGCTCTCCCCATTCCCACCAAGCCACTCATTTTATTGAAGAAGCCTGCTTTTATGAACTGCTGTAGTCAACTCTTTGACAGATAGCTTTGAATATCTGTGGCAAAATGTGGTTACATATATGCCTTCGAAGCCATGATTTTGAAATGAATTGACATTTAGTGTACTTACACTATCTGTCTAAATTCTTAGGCATGATTACTATGTGATATATTGCTTCTTAAGAATGCTATTTTAAAGTATCCACAGTGTCACGATGACATAAAAACCATGAAATTATTCATACAAGTAGAAAAAGTTTGCCTTTACAGCACATTTCTGAGAACATTTTAAATGCAGACACTACTTACAGCCTCATGAAACTTCTCCCTTCCCAAGGGTCTTTTCCACGAATGCCAAACACCACGGGTGTTGATCTACTTGGTTGTCATGAATTTACCATCTTTACTTCATTTTCCAAGAATTTTCCTGCTGTTTAGGCTCTGCTGCCTGATAAAAATCTCACTACATGGTAAAATTTTGCACATGCTCTTGCTAAGGAGCTGGTATCCAACCAGAGCCATGGGTTGATTAAATTATTTAACAGGACATATTTACTCTAATGTTACTTAAGTAATAAAATATTTACAAGCAAGATACTACTACTTTAAATGATCAACTTCCCAGTACATTAACAATAAAGAGGGAAGGCCTGTGTTTGGAATAGAGAGGCAGAGCACTTGCTAGGATCATTGTTTGAGCCAGCACAAGATGTTTATTTACCTGCAGCTGCTTCCCCATAGGCCCTCACAGAATTGTGTTCAGGTGCTAACTTTAAAGAGTGGAATGTGAAGAGGAGCTAAGGAGAAGGGCTTGGGTTGTGGATGGTTAGCTGGCAGGAATGCAGAACAGCTGATGTCTCTGGCAGCCAGCTGAATAAGGAACACTTAGTGCTGATGCTGACTTCACTTACTGGAAATAATGTCCTAGTTGATATCAGGATTTTATTTTAACTATCAAGCAGGTTTTGCAATCTTTGTGCTGTGTAAAGGTCAGGAAATGGAGCAAAATATATTCTGTGTTCTTACAAGTCCAGCATAAGGGCTTGTAAAATGAATTCTCCTGCAGAAAATCACCTTAAGCAGAGTGACAAAGGAAGCTAAAGCTGCATGGTGACATCTTGTCCAAAAATAAGCTACTTTTTTTTGGTTTGGCTTGGTTTTTTNTGGACTTCATGCTGTTGATCAACTCTCCAGGCCCAACAGTTCAGCCAGTTTTCAATCCACTGCACTGTCTGCTCATCAGGGTTGCACTTTGTTAGTCAAGAAAGATATGAGACAGTGTTGAAAGCCCTACTAAAGTGAAGCGAAACAACAGACCCTGCTCTCCCCGTTCCCACCAAGCCACTCATTTTA